>JAGPOW010001603.1:183253-202469 GCA_030014935.1 Caiman crocodilus | reverse complement strand
GCTTCAGTATTAGGGATGGAGGGATTAGCACAACTGTGTGTGAGCAACTGAAACATGTGACCAAGGCACCAACTTAGAGGGGTGAGACAAGAGCCACTGCTGCTGCTAGCAGCTTGGCCACCACCACCACCCCTGCCACCACTCACGGCACAGAATCTCTTTGTTGTGCCTCTGGGAATTGCATAGCTCAGTGCCTTGTAGTTTGTTAGCTTTGCTAGCAAGTGGAAAACAAGGATCCAAACCCTTTATTAGAATCTGGGTCTCCCATTTTCAGGGCAAGTACCCTAGCTCCTAAGCTATTGAGCTAAAATATGAGAATCCTTTTCCTCCCCAATTCCCCCCACCCCCTGCAGCCCCCAGGTTTTCTCACACTAACCTTTCAGGACTTGTACAGGGTTGTTGAGGGATGTTAGTGAGATGAATGGGGTCCCCTAGGTACAGGTGTTGGCTGCACTCAGCATGGGCTTCAAGATGGCACTGAAATAGTTGGGGCCAGGAATGGGAAGTATTGCAGCAGTGGTCCCCTGCAAACACCAGCTGCTGGACATGGAGGAAGCTGGGTCTGAGGAGGGATCTAAAGCCTTGCAATCTGTTGAGGCCAGCCTCACAAGCCTGTAGTTCTTTACATCACTGTTTTTCTCTTTCTTATACGTAAGATCTACCTTTACCATGCCCGAGTCATACAGTGCCATGCCTGGGCTGACAGATCTATTACAAGTCACCATACCTGTGATTTCATGTCAGTATTCTGAGAGGGAGATCATTTAATTTCCCAAACTGAACATGTCAAGCTCTTTGAGTTGCACTTTGACCTTAGATGTAGTTATTTCCATTTCTTTTCCCTTGTTCCTGTTAGCTACTCTGCTTTTGCCCCCTCTTTTTGGGTCTCCAAAGCTAGGTTATTTGAATCTTGACACCATCTTCAATGTATTCTGTGAAAAACAGTGCAACTAAATCTCTATTTTGGATATGCATGGTTTCAGCTTCTAGCCACTAGCTTCTAGTTCTTGTTCTCTGTTAGGTGAAAGAGACCTTTCTTGGTAGTTCCTATGGCAGCACTTACACTGTAATCAGGCCACCTCAATCTTCTTTTCTGATAAACTAAATCGATTAAGCTCTTTACTGTAAGGCATTTTTTCCAGACTTCAGATCATTTTGCAGCTCTTTTATCCCATCTCTAATAATTTTTCAGTATCATTTTTAAAATGGGAACTCCACTTAATTCCAGAAATACTTTCAGCAATGTCATATGTACAGGTAAAAGCACTTGCCTGCTCTTTCTCCCGACTCCCTTGTTTATATATTCAAGGATGGCATTTTCCTTTTTACCACAGCATAGTACTGGGAACTTATATGATGTTGCTTGTTCACTAGGACCCCTATATCTTTCCAGTTCACTGTTTGCCAAGATGTGATCCTCATTCTGTAGCTACATTCTTTTTTCATAGACATATCACTCTACTTTTGAGTGAGTTTAAATGAATTTTGCCTGTTTATTTCCCCTTCGAGAACTGGCACCAAGCCTTCACCGATGCCCAGGCTCACAAGCGGGAGAAGTACGCCCCACTGGCTGACACCCTGAGGTGCTGCAGCTACGACGTGATGGTTGACACGCTCATCATGGGAACGCTTGGAGCTTGGGACCCCAGCAACGAGAGCATCCTGCGTGTCTGCCACGTCTCTCGCTGCTACGCCAAGCTGATGCGCTGCCTCATGGTGTCTGACATCGTCTGTTGGTCCCGTGACATCTACGTGGAACACATCACGGGCCACCGCCACTACACTGACCTCACCGGATGAACCGCCACCAGAGCGGACCCAGAGGGAACCGCCTGAACCCCTCCCCTGCCCAACTGCACCAGATGGACCTTCACTTCGAGAGGATTTTCCAACTACGAAATACCCTGTTCCACCTGAAGAGGACCCCCATGATGAAACGCTATATGGACTGAGACACTTTTTCTTCGAACCACTTCTTCCACCATTGCAGACCATCGTAATGGTATTGTGTGTATCGAGCTTCTTTTTCTTTCAGTGTCGTGAACCCCCTCCCTCCCCTTAACCCTTCCCCCCTATCCCCTACCCCCGGGCTTAGTTGGCTAATATTGTATCACCTTTAACCTAGTTGTTCCCCTCCTCACCCCCATCCTTCTATTGTTAGTCCCTCGCTCAGGTGCTATGTATTTCCATACTGGCTTTGTCAGCTTTTTTGGATTTACAATCCTAAACATTTACTAATAAAAGTGAACTCAGAAAGAAACTGCCTAAAGGACAGGTAATCCAAGCCACACCTAGATCTTCAAAACTGTTTATTAAGAACTGTCCTTTAACATGATTATTTGAAATAACAACTTACGGGGTTAGTATATTGCAGGATCTGCCTTCCCTTATTTGCTGTGTCTTGACTTCTGTAAGCTCATCCTAACATTTTCAGTTTCTGCATCATTAGTTTTGTTCTTATGCATTTCCTTTGTTTGCTTTATTATTCCATTTAAAACATAAAGCTAATTATTTTTAAACCATGGTTTGGACAGTGTAGGAGATATACCCCCAAAATGGGTGTTAATGGCTAGTTAACATGATTTGAAAAATAGCAAATCCTTTCTACAGTAGGTGCAAACACAGTTGAAAGTGCATTTAACTGAAAGGTGCTAACTAACTCATATTTTTCAGATGTCCTTTTCCCTGCCAGTCAAGATAAGACCTAGACCTGTGACTGAGCTCAGATATTGTCTGTGGTAGGCTGTTAGAGATCTGCACTGGGGTACGTCTAGACAAGATTGTGTGGTTCTGCTTTAATGCAGCTTAACTGATTATTTAACTAGTGCTTTATAAATATTGATGTAAGCATTCCCCAAACCTTTGTTCCAGGACTGAGACTGGGTCTACACTGCAACCATTTCCAGCAACGGGCCTAATAACTGATATAGCTAAGCAGTAGTGTAACTCAGGAGGGAGCTAATGGCACACCTGCTGCTAGTACCAACATAGTGAGGATCCCAAAACAGCACACATCTCTTCTGGGGACTGTGTGCCCTAGCAGCAGCTGCAGAGACTTTTATTGAGTCCCCAGAGCAGGAAAGATTCCTGTCCTCTACCCTCTCCTGCTCATCACCTCCTCCCTCCTGCTCTTAAGGGCTCCCTCCCTTCCCCCCAACACCCCTCCCACTGATCCACTCCACCTGCAAAGGCAAATCATGCCATTGTACCTAAACTGGGATCCCCTTGCCCTCTGGATGTAAGTGGTATGTCTGACATACAGATTAACACGTTTCTTTTGCTGATGTAAACTGCATAGCCACAAGGGGGCTCTGCCCGGCTCTCTAGCTCAGTGATTCTCAACCAGGGTGTCAAAGTGGCTTAAGATCCTTCCAAGAGTGTTGCAGGGTTTGACATGATCTTAGCACTGTTAGGTTTGCAATCATAATTCACAAGATAAACCCAGAGATTTCAAATAGAAAGTCAGTGTTAAAAGCATTCTGACCTGTTGTAGTCTTTCTGAGTTATTTGCACCAGAAGAATTGCTCTTTTATTTTCTATAGTAAAAAAATGAGTCAAGATTAAGATTTGATATTTTCCAAGGGGTGCCTTGAGTCTAAAAAGGTTAAGAACTACTGATCTAGCTATATCAGCAAAACCTTTTTACTGTAGATTAGGGGGGTGTGTGTGTGTGTGTATACATATGTTTGATTTATATGCCACCCTTCCCAATACATGGCTAGGGCAAGTTAGAAGAGGAGAAAAAATAACTTATGAAACATGAAAAATGCTTATTCTGTATTCCCACCCATTCCTCTGAGATAAGGATGTCTTGGCCAATTCAGTAGGGAACAGGGAAACTGAGTCATGGCCTGTGACCATTGTTCTTTCCTGGGGTCACCTTATTAGCATAGGGTGTGTGATCACTGGCCTATGTATTTCAACTCCCTTGAAACTGTCCCTCACAATCTGCTTTTCTCACGTGCTAATCGTTGTGATTCAGACTGAACTGCTTATGGGATCAGAGAATTTGGGAGAAGGAATGTAGTGACAAATCCAGCACAGCAAAAAGGGGTGAGGAGTGTTCTGGACTCCTCAACACTTGCAGCTTCCAGGATTTAAAGTCTAGGAAGATCTGATTCAGAGGCTGTATCACTAGCTCCCAGGCTCTTTCAGAGTCACAGAGCAAGACTAAGACTTCTTGAGCATCTTGGCAGTGCCTCTAGGGCTAAGAACATAAGAACCACAGGTCTATCTTGCCCAGTCTTCGGTGACATATAATGGCAGAGAGAGCTAGTGCTGAAAGAGAGAGTAAACTAGGTCTGACCAAGTGATTTTCCAACTGTTCCTCTCCTACTTGGAGCACAGATACTAGGAGTGTTACTAATAAGCTATGGGCCTCAGGCTGTATAAACCAAGTAAAGACTGAAGGAAAAAAAACAGCTGTGAGAGAATGCGCATTTGTTTCCTCCAGGATACATCACAGTGCGTCAAGCAAAAATAATACAAAAAATGTATTTTTAGTTTTTTAGTTCTGGCCTCATTGGTATTCAACGTAGGAACATAAGAATTGGCATTGACTGGGTCAGACACTGGGGTACCTATACATGAGCAGGGAGGATGCTCCAACATGCTTTACTTCCAATGCATCAAAGCATACTTGATTAATCAAGTCTGCTGGAGCATGATAAATACTACACTCCAGCAGCCTCCCCCATCTTGTGTATCAGAGCCCCCATGCTTCAAAATGGTGGCAGAGATGCTTTATCTAAAGCTTCTTTGAAGAGCTTTAGATAAAGCACCTGCACCGCCATTTTGAAGCATGGGGGCACTGGGACACGAGACAGGGGAAGCAATTATTTTGGGTGGAGGGCCACTTACTGAGTTTTGGCAAGGCATTAAGGGCCACATGACAGGCAGCTGGGGCAGATAAATATTAATTTTCTAAATTTTTTAGGGGCCCCATAGGCCAGATAGAATGGTTTGGTGGACCACATTTTGCCAACCCCTGTTCTGGGGGCTTTAGAGTGGCTCACGGACTCCCCTATTCCTAGACCACATATATAAACACCCTATATCCATCTTGCCCAGTCTCCCATGTCACACCGCTTATTTTGGACGTATGACCTTCATTTTCATCCCTATTTTGTCTTTTAGTTGTCCCCCAAAATCAACATGTGTAGCCTCCCTGGGGGAGGCTACACAGCTTGTTCTGAACCTTTGACCTTCACTCTCATCCCCGTTTTGTCTTTTGGCTGTCCCATGCAATCAGTGATGTGCCCTTAGTGGTCCATTCCTTCCGTGGTTAAAGCCCTGCTTGGTGGGCTCCGGGCCACGTTCAGCAATGGCACCTTGAAAGGGGGTCACACCGGGGCAGGGAGTGGCTGCTGAAGGGCAGCAAATTGGGACTGACCAGGATTTTTCCTCTCCCACTTGCAGCTTCACGCAGGGAAGGTCTGGGGAGCTCTGGTGCCCTCATGCCTCTGCCCAGCAGCTCCCAACGCCCCTTCCCTCCAAGCCTGTGTCTGGCCTCTTTTTCCCTAGGGAACCTCTACTTCTTGCACCGGTGCCACTGCCTGGGGCAGCTCAGCTCATCCCCGCGCCTCCACAGACACAAACTCTTTGGCAGAAGGACGTGGCATGCACCAGAGACCAGCAGCTGGCCTGGCCGCACTACAGGCATCCTTTTTGCCCCTTGCTCCTGGCCCCAGCTCAGGTGCGACTGAGCCCCTCGCTGAGGAGCTCCTATAGCCTCAGCCACAGGCTCTCTGTGGCAGCGCTGCCAGGTCTTAAATATGAAAAGCTCAAAATTATCGTGTTTTCTGAAAAAATACCATACACAGAAAAAACATGCAAATAAATTTCTCCTTATTTGCTGTCTCTTGTTCACATTGAGAGCTAGGTCCAAATTGAGGCGTTTCTTTATTTCGAGCCAGGCGGTGGGGAGGAAGGGCTGACAGCCGACCCCACAGGCGGTTAAGCCTCCCTGAGTGTCACAGCTTGGGTTTCCACCTGCGTCCTCTAAGAGGATGGTCCACGTGGAACACCGTTACTGTCACTGAAGCTGTCCGGGCAAGCACACCACCACCGCTCCCGCCCCGCCCCGCCCCCTCCCGGCATGCTGGGGCGGGACCGAGGACACACAGGAAGGGGGCGGAGCCGAGGGGGTGTCAGGTGACGACGCGCGCTCGCAGCCTGCACGTCACTTCCGCTGCGGAGAGCGCTCGCGCCTGGGACGGTCGGGTCGGGTCGGGTCGGCGGCGCCGCGGTCGCCCGGAACTCGCGCGGGGGGGAAACGATGAGCGACAGCGGGGAGCAGAACTACGGCGAGCGGGTAATAATACACGGAGCTGTGCGCGGCCGCCCGCCCGGGCGCGAGGCTGTGCTCCGCCGCGGCCCGGCCCGGCCCGCCCCCCTCGGGGGCCAGGAGAGCGAGGCGGAAGGCCGCGGCCCGCCGCGCGCGGGGAGGCCTCGGTGGCCGCGGGCCCCGGGAGGCGCCCGCGGGGCTGGGTTTGGCGCGAGAAAATGGCCGCCGGGCCGGCCGGGGGAGGAGGGGCGGCGCGGGCGCTCTAGCCGCCCCGCGCGCTCTGTGGTGAGTCCGCCCGGCGCCATCTTGGGCTGGGGACCCGGGCGCGCGGCGGAGGGACAAAATGGCCGAGGGCCGTGGGGGGGCAGCCCCGAGCGCCCCTCAGCGCTGCCGCCTTCGCCCCGCCTCTGCAGGGGGGCAGGTGCGGGGCCGCCGGGCTGTGCGGGCGGCTTGTGCAGCGCCCCGGGGCGCCGGCCTCGTGTACGGCGGGGCCCCTTTCCTGGTACACCCCGCACCACTCCGCCTGGGGGCCGCAGACGGGCTGGGCCGAGGGAGGGGGGCGTTAGAAACCCCCCGGGGCGGCCCTGCGCGGGGCGAGGTGCTGCCCCAACTCAGGCAGAGAGGCTGAGCTGGTCAACCATGACAGCCCGCCAGGCTCTTCTCCAGGGAGCCGCTTGATTCAAATGGAAAAAGGATTGAGAGAGGCTTTTCACTTTCTCCCGTTGCTGGGATGTGTAGTCAGTAGGGTCCTGGGGAAGAGGCTGCAAGGGGCTTCCCAAGGTCACCTAGTCCAACACCCTGCCCAATGCAGTATCTTTCCTGACCAGAAACCAAGCGTTTTCATCCCATGTGTCAGTCAGTAGAGTAGTTCTTAAGCCTCTCATGGAGGTTTTGCATTGCTTTTCTTATTGAGATTAGGCTAACTCCAGAAATCAGTCTGGGGTTTTAGCTGTTCATTGCATTCTGGCACTGCCCTTGCAATAACAGGTGTAGCATTTTCTAGCTTCAGTGGAGATTTGGCTGCATTGAGCAGCGCTGCGTTTTGAGGTTATCAGCAGTGACAACTGAAGGCTGTGCTCTTGAATGAACTGGTGCCCTTGGAGGTGAAACATCATCTAATTATGGCTATCACTTTTATCTAGTAACATTTCAGACTTGTTTTATTTTTTCAAGAGCATCCATATTCTATGCTCATCCTAAATAATCTACTAAAAAAAGAGTATATTTGAGGTGGGATTGTCTTGCTTACAGTGAGCCATCCAAAAAATGGCTATAGCTATGCTTTGCTTTTGTGTGCTTACACAGTAGCCGTTTAATCCTACTTGGGGTGACCTGACAGGGTATTCTAGAAAAGCTGTTTGCCAAAACACTGAAAACAAATGAAGCAGTAGAGGCAAGAGGACCTTACATCAGGGAATAGTAACAATTTCTAAGAAATCAGGTTATGAATCATTATGGTTTTGGGGTTTTTCAGAAAGTCATATTGTAGGCAGTGTTTGGAACATGCTAGTATATTACTCATGTGGCTCATTTGGACTCTTGGAAATTCATGAACATGCTTGGTATTAACAAGTGTCTTTAAAAATGGAGAGTGTAGATAACTAGTTATGAGAGATGTACTATTGTTAAACTAGATTGCAGGTTGTGACTTTCATGAGGTTATTTTGTCTACAGAATAACATACTGCTATGATTGTAGTTTCCTGTTGTTCTGCCTGTGGCCCCCTCACCCTACTAATGCTAATTCATCACTGCTGAATAAGGTTTGTTTTCATTCTCCAGGAGTGGTTAATTAACCAGGGTTTATTTGATGTATTTTTGACGTGTTGCAGGGTTAGTATTCTTCTTCAAGTTGGAAGTTGTGGTGTCCCTATTTCAAAGATGGAGGGCTCAGTGAGTGAGATGTAATTGATTTCCATTGTCATTAGTCTTGCCACTGCTTGCCTTTCCCAGCATAATCAGGCCTTCCTGTGGCTTCACTGATTAGTTTTCCAAGATACAAGTGTGTGAATTTTGTTCCAAATACAGAATTTTATATAAGAGCAGCTTGCTTAGAAGGCACTGTGATAATGATTTAGATCATGTGTTCATAGATTATATGGCTTCATCTAAACAATAATATTCAGACAGGAGAGGGTACTTTTGGAAAATGGATAGTTGCCATGCATTGATTTGGAATCAGTTGAGACTTGCTAATACTGACTGTGACTCTTGATGGTATAGGTGGAGGGTGCTTGCTGTTTTTGGATTTGGATTTGCTGGCCTTATCTCCATGTCGAAAAAAGATGCACATTTCCAGATCATCTTGGAATACCTTTTCCTAGTGTAGATGTCTGTTGAAGGATGATGAGGCTATTCTAGATGTTCCAAATGCCTCGGCCTTCTTTGAATTATTATTTAATGCATCTTACTGGCAACTTGTCTGTAGTATGTTTTTTCAGCTTGCATTGTTTAAAATATGAAACAAGTTAATCTTGCAGTTGTATCTAATGCATTATCACAAGAAGCCTCTTCATAATCTTTAACCACACAAAGCTAATTCTAACAAGTTAAAATGTAGGCATGGCTTACTCAAACTGATAGGTGTGTATCATTGGTGTAATGCACCTAATTAACCTCCTTTATTTAGACTTAAGAATAAATGTTTGTAACTGGAAGGTTTTTTAGGTGATTTTACATGGTCCATTCACCACTTCTGTTTTAATTCTGATAGAAATAAATAGTACTGTGGAAAAAAGGTCAAGCTGTTATCTCTTGCAGCTTCTTTCACGGCACAGAATTTTAAAGAACTAAAAATCAGCTTTTCTCGGAACAATTCTCTTTTCCTAGTTCTTCTATGCCTTTACTCTTCTGCTACGTGCAACACTTTAATTAGCATAATTTAGGATTCAGAAAATCGGCACTAAACAGTTGTTTAATTGTTCTGTCATCTGTTAAATTAGCAGGCATTCAGTTAGCAGAAGACAGCTGACTAAGGGGAGGTCAAGGCCCCTCAAAAAGGAGGCGGCTCATTTGCACCTTTTGGTGTGGAAAGAATTTAGGAGTCAGATGGATTATGAAGTGCCACCAATATTAATATGAAGATAATATTAATATTGATGTGATTATAATGTTAATTGATGGCCAGATCAATATTAATGTTACAATTTTCCTGACTTCCGGATTATTTACACACCCTGAAGGTGAGAATTACCCTTCTCCCTTTTGATAGGTCTGGACTTCCTGGTAAATCAGTTTTTTCTTCAGGGAAAGGCAAGGATTTCTTAGGGTGATACCTTTTATTTCACCATCTATGTAGCTGGGATAAAGTTATATCCAGGTTTTTGAATATGAAACTTTCTTTGCAGCCCTGATACCAAACACAGTGACTTCTGCCTGGCTTCCTGTAATCGGAGATGCAACAAAGAATGTCTTGCATTCAAAAGCTTGTCTAGCTTTATCCTGGCTACTTAATTGGTTCAATAAAAGATACCACCTGAAGAAATCCTTGTCCCTTACATATGTTCTGGCCTATTGGGTGACAACATCACTCACATAACATTTTTCTTCTGCTAATTGAGTTTCTGCTACCCCTGGCAACTTCTCTCAACGCCTCTTTACAGCTGCTGTGGTTGACTTGTTTTGGTCAGACATGAGGAAGAATGTGAAAGGCTTTATAACTCTGCACCAACTATATACAGTTGGTGCAATAAAAGATACCACTGTAAGAAATCCTTGCCTCACATTTCTGGACTGTCTTGGCTATAACATCACTCTTACACATTGCAGGGGCTGCTCAAGGGACTCTATGTTCTAAATCCAGCATTGTATGATGGAAAGAAAAACAGCCAGTTCTGAAACTGATTTAGAAGATCTTGTTTAGATGTATACTCAGTAAAGTTGTCCAGATTTTACTGTTTCCACAAAAGCTGAGCTGTTTTATCAACCCAAGATAATGCTTGTTGGCTTTGTACCAGGATGGGGGCAGTGAGCAGAAAGTAGAAACAAGCTTCCTCTTCTGACCCCCTCTTGCTCATTGCTGCAGAAGCCTGGTCTTCTTCTGTTGCTGCTTGGGTTTCAAGCTATTAGTAGATGTTGTCACATGGGACATATAGTAGCAAAAAGAGCAGTGCACATAGAAAGAGGAAAATTCAGGTTGGGATGAGCAAACCCAGGCAGAATTGAAAGCCTTTCAAGCTTTAGTGGCCTGTGGAAGGCATGAGAAAGGTAATGTATAATACTTTGGTAAGAGATTCCTTAGGGCAAAACTCTTGCCTAAACTGGGTGCTTTCTTTACGATTTTGACAAGTGAAGGTGTAGTGTTGTCCAGATCTGTTGCAATCACTTCCTGCTTTCCTCAGTTTTTAGGTTATTACTGTAATACATGTGCTTGAGAGTTGAATAAATTCTTCAAAGGCTCACAAAAGGGACTTTGGGAGAGATTTCTATAAAGCTGCGTTTGAAGTAGGTTTTGGGAGAAAGATATAGGGAAGTGAGTGCTGAGAGAAATGCAAAATCAAAAGGCAAGAGATGAAAGAGAAGCAGACATTTAATTGGGTATGTAGATATTCAGCAGTTACCTGGTAGGGATTAGCTCTGCATTTATTTGAACCAGGCATGCCAACATTTACAGTTGTTTGCCTCTTACCATAGTTTGCTATGTACAGCCAGAAAATGGCTGCAATCTGGTTAATACGTAAAGTGACCCCCAGCTTAAAACAAGAGATTTTTCTTGGTTAAAATATAGTCTTTGAATTGTGCAGTTAAGGAGATGTTGGAAGTTCACATCACAATATTTGGGATTTTTGTCTGCAGTCTTGATGAGAGGCATGCCATGAGAGCAAAATAGCACTGTAATGTGAGATTTCCTCATTTCTGTGCACATGTAGGATTTTTGGCTGCCTCTGCGTAAAAACTGGATTACACTTTTAGGACAGATTTGTCACTAGACCATCAAGTTCTGGAGTCTGGTGATTTTTAAAATCAGGGTTTAGTGACTGTACCTTTTTGAATATTCACTATAATTCTGTTACTTGGATTGTATATTGGCATAACTTCATCAACATTTTTGACAAACAAGTTGGGAGCCAAGACTTTGTTATCTCTAAACTATCAACATTGTGAATGTACTA
Source organism: Caiman crocodilus (assembly GCA_030014935.1). Lineage (NCBI taxonomy): Eukaryota > Metazoa > Chordata > Crocodylia > Alligatoridae > Caiman > Caiman crocodilus. The sequence goes on along the minus strand of JAGPOW010001603.1, from coordinate 191,073 downwards.
TTTTATACAAGGAAATGGTGTGCTCATAGGCAGGAAGTTGTTGTTTCTAGTTTTTATCCCTTTTCACAGTTACTGTATCAAAGGTTTTAGAGCATTAGAGCAAAGATTTTGACTGGCTGTATTAGTTCATAGAACTCTTAACCTGAGATGAGTTCTTGATGGATTGACCATTTTGCTTTGAATGTTGTCATTACTGAAGATTTAAATAACTAGGAAAAATCCTTCTAGCCCTTCTTGAATGAATTTGTGGAAGAGTTTGGTGCAAAATTACTTGTAGAAAACTTAAGATCGGCTTTTTTTATTCAAGTGCTTGCATTTTACACTTCAGAGTACTGGGTTTAATACCTAATGACAGGCAACTAAATCACTTGCAAAACTTACAGTAAGACTAAACATTTCTCTGGGCTGTGTGGAAACAGTTTAAACTAAAACTAAACCCTGATGTTTCATTTAATGACTGTTTGATGGTCTCAAACTCCCTTTTACGATGAATTTCCAAAATTCTGAGAATGTGAGGTTAAAAGGAAGGGGGAGCAACATTCTTTAGAAATGACAAAACAAGAGTGAATGAGAACAAGTTTTGGCCCCAAGATGTTGCATTTAATGCTGCATTCTTGGGAGCAATCTTGGCTCAATATTTAGCTTTTATGTTTTGTATTTTTGTTGGTTTGTTTTTTTTTTTGTTTTTTTTACTGACGAGCAGTTAGAGGAGTTTCTATTCAGAATTAAATGCCCTGCTGATATTTTGAAATAGTACCTTTCCAGTGTTTGCAATACTAATTGCAGACTTATGATCTTGTTTGAGAACATTTAACATTGTTACTGATTAGAAACTTAAATTACATAATGTAACTAATTAGGATAGTTTTTTTGTTCAATAGAAGTTTTAAAAATTGGTCTAAATAGAACAGCTGGATTTTTAAAGTGAGACTTTAAAATGTTGATGTGCAGACTTGTGTCCTAAATTTGTGTTTAAAATCATTGTAACATGAAAGTACAAAGCTTGCATGTGTAATTAGTTATGCAGGCAAGTGAAATGCATACATGCCTAAGTTTTTAAAACCAGGCTTCAAAATTCTTTTAATAATGCATAGTGACAATAGAAGGATAACTAAACTTTAAAAAAGAAGTATCTCATTAAATCATCTAATGTACAATTGAATTTTACCCTTGCATTAAAACATATTATCATTTGATCAATATTAAATATTTTTGGTGACCTTTTGACACTTAAGCCTTGTTGATGTCTAAATATGACTAAAGATGTGTGGAATATAATAGGGCTTGAAATGTCAAAAATGACCAGTAAGTTTTCCATTTTTTATATTAAATTAGGCATAAATAGAAATTGCACAATTACCCAGTGCTAGGTTAGATTGAATGGACATCCATGTAAAAAAAAAAAAAAAATAGTAGTAAAAACTTAATAGTTTCAGTTCTTGAACTGCATATCTAGTAATAAAAAGTCCAAAAACAACATTTTTTTTCTAGTTTCAGTTTTGGCACTAGATTTTATCCTGGAGTTTTTAAATATTCTTCATCCTGTTCTTTTTCTATTAAGGTTAATGTTGAAGAAGGAAAATGCGGAAGTCGTCATTTGACAAGTTTTATAAATGAGAATTATTTGAAGCTCAGGAATAAGTGAAGCTGAAATTTGAAAAAAAAAGAAAGTGAATGCATGCTAATTATCAGACCAGAAGTCCCACTTATAGAATATTGAGCAATTTGTGTGAAGTGGGGAAGATGAAAGAAGTCAGAATTTGAAACGGAAGAATGAAGAAAAGGAATAAAAATGAAGTTAAGATAAGAAGTAATCTGGAATCTGAAAGCACTACGCTAAGTAATTACTAGTCTGTTTATGTGTCCCTGTATATTTTGCTAAACATGCATGCATTATCTGTTTAACAGCAAAAGTATATGCAGGGTAAAGAAGTGCCTACCAGGAAAAAAACTTCTTAAAATCTAGGCAGTTCTAATTCCAACTGCCCGGACACATAATTGAGATTTTGCCATTTATTTCACTGGAGCTTGTTTATAGATTTCAGATCACCCAGAAATTGTGTACAAATTAGACTTTCAATATCTGCATGCAGGAATCCCGTTCTGCTTCCAGAAGCGGAAGTGCTCATGGGTCTGGCAAGTCTGGAAGGCATACTCCTGCAAGATCTCGATCCAAGGAGGACTCAAGGCGATCCAGGTCAAAATCTAGATCCAGATCTGAATCTAGGTGAGTTCACCCCCAAAGTCAGTTGGATTGTTTTGGCACTGTTGGGCTTAAGGGGTAAAGGCAGACATTTTGAATGGAAATGGCTTCGTACCATTTCTGTTGTGCTCTGATGTATACAAAGGGTCTGAAAGGTGTGAACTTCTATTTTTAATAAGGTAGCTAAAATACCAAGTTAGGGCTTGCTATTTCTTCTCTTGAGAGGGCTGCAGTCATTTTTATGGGTGGCCCTGCATCTTCATTCAAATGTTGAAAGGGATTAAAAACTTAATAAAAATGATGCCGTTCTCCAGTTTAAACATTAACACAAGTAGTTCAAAATGCCCTAATTAAAAATCTTCCCCGTGTCATCTTTCACTCTTGTGATGTCGTTACACTAATTTGTCAGTCACCGTAAAAACTTCCAGGGCAGATGACTTGACATTTTAATTGTTTAATTTTAAAAACCAGAAATGAGCCGCATTGATAGGAAGGTGCTGGAAATCACACCTTTCAGGCTTTTTTTTTTTTTTTTTTTTTTTTTTTTTTTTTTTTAAGACATTAAAAAATCCACAAGCCCAAGTTTTACTTCTGCAGGTCATGGTTAACATACACTGAGATCACTTAAATGTGGCTTATGTGGGATACTGTTCTATGGAGCAGGATTTATACTTTAAATGTTTTAAGTATTAATCTTTTTAGTTTGGCCACTGATGTATATTTTTCACCCCAAAAAGAAGCTGGTATTTAAATATGAATTGCTGTTATGAATAACAAGTGTTCTTTGTGCCTTCCAAATGCATAAATACCACCTGAATGCTTATACTTGGAAAAATGCTTTACTATTGTTTGCTATAATTAACTGTAAAGAGTTAGACTTCTATGGAGCTTTTGAACACCTAGGGTAAAACAATGTTATTAAGTAGTAACCGGAAAAAATGCTGAAGAATATTAAAATGCCATTAGTGCCCTGTATATTGTTCTCACTAGAAATCTGCTTTTATTTCCCCCTCCCCCGTTCTACTTGTGTGGGGTCGACCATTATTGTTCCCGGTACTGTCTTGCCTTTACTACTTTACCATATGTTTTGGGGTTTTTTGCATGCTGTAAAAATACCAAATTAACTTTATCCATGCCATTATTATTGTAGTGTGTTTAGTGTATTTAACTCTGTGTCCTTTCCTTGCTGCTTCTGTGTGATTTTGAAAGGGCAGTTGCAGCTAAAGGTCTTCACTTGTAGTTTTCATCTTGTATTCAGAAGAGAACTTTTTTTAAAATTGAACTTAAACTGATCCCATATTTTCAATTCAAACAGTACTGTATATCTGTCTGTTGAAAAATCTGAGCTGTTGGTGACAGTTTTCCACAGGGCTATTGAGAGAACTAGTTGTGGGATAAGAGCGTAAAATCTTATAATTTATATACACAGCCCACACCTTTTTAATTATTGTGCCTTTTAAAATAAGTATTTGGGTAACCTGCAGGTCCAGCTAACACACACCCCTTAAATATGCCAATTACTGTACATAAAAACAAGAAAATAATCTTCACTTTCTGTTACATCTTTGAGTATAACCTGGCCTACTTTTAAAGTCGGAGTTCCATAGGCTATGAAAAATTGGTACTCTCCTGGGGTGAAATCAAGATACCAAACTATAGAAATTCCAAACTTCGAAATCAACTGTTGTGCTCCATTATAATCACCCAAAGGAGTGTCTGGGTCCTTGCTGGCAACATTTTATTTTTGTCTTTATGTAACACAGGGTCAGCACAAATGAATTAAGAATAAAATGAATTGTTAGTAACCTAGATAAATCAATGCTGACTAAAACAAGGAAATACATTGCTCAGTACTTTCTAAATTTAATTGTATATGTTCAGATGTCACTGCACAGAGATTTTCTTTGTGCTGTTCAGTGTAGCCTCTACTGCATAAAATGCAGTGATACATTGTAAAATGAACAAATTAAAAAAAAAAATGAAAACATGTCATTATATTTAGTTACCTTTACCTAGCATGCTGTTGTGTTTTGGTGTGGTCACTAATACCAAATTAGAGATGGATAATAAGGCATAGAAAGGTTGTGATGAGTGGAATGAGATAGGGATTGTAAAAAAACAAAACAAAAAACTACGAAGTTATGAATGGCATAGAATAGAAAATTATGCATTCATGTCTTTTCTATAACAAAAGAAATAGAAGAGGTTCAAGTAAAATTGAAAGCTAGTTACGAAATAACTACTTTGCACAGCATATAATTAACCTTTGGATCTCCTTGTCACAAGAGATCCAAGGATTGTAGTTTGAGGATCCAAAAAAGTTTAGCCATTTGTATGGATAAAGATGAAAGTTACATTTAAGATGGATATAGATGGTAATAATTATGTTTCAAAGCCTAACCTATTGCCTGGTGAGGTGGGAAGAAATTCTCCTATTTATTCACAATGTAAGATTTTTATCAGTACTTTTATTCCCTCCTATTTTATTTCTGTTTATTTTTCTGAAGTATTAGTTGTCAGCATAAATTGGAAAACTGGACTAGCTAGATTGTGTCCACTTTATTTAGCAAATCCTATGTTTTACATTGTGTTCCTTTTGTTATACTTGTGAGAACTCTGGCAGAGAAAAAGAGTCACGAATTCAGATGTCAAGGTTTTGAGACCAATTTATTGTGTCTTATACTAACTCAACTACAGTGGATTTGTCTCTCCGAAGCCTTCTGTATGCTCTTAAATTCCTGGTGCAGCCATTGCCATTCGCTGCGGAAAGTTCCTGGCTTGATATTCCACAGGTCACACTTTATCCCATGATATTGTGACTCGGTTGTTACGTATGCTGCATATTTTGTTGTGCATATTGTAACGCATCCAGAAGAATTTTGAAAGGAACTAGTACAGCTTTCAAACATCTAAACTTGGGCATTTGATGTCATGATCTTAAAATGTTAGCCCTGGTTCTTGTGGAAGTCAGAGGCTTTGTAACAGAACTGTTCATACCCTGAGGACTACATGCTTTACCGTCTTGACTTTTGTTCACTAGGTGGTTTATGGCAGTCTGGTTTCACAAATATGCAAAATAGTAAATGCTTTGAACTCTTTGCCTAACTTAACTCCACTGGTTTCACTGACTTGAATATTAGTATACCCGTGTGTTAATGTAGATACCCAAGTTAATAACTTTATGTCCAGTTCTCTCTCAGTACAAATGTGATCGTGGGAAAATCAGTTTGATATTTGGTTTTGCCCATAAAAATACCAATCGTGTTTTCATGCCTCAATTACTACAGCAAACATTTTGATAATCAACTCTGCTGACTTAGCTTTGGTTCTGAGAACAAAACTGGATTTTCGGTTTCAAGCATGATAGTCACACAGAGTTGCACACATTATTCCCTTAGTAATAACTGTACAACCTCACTTTAATGAAAAGCATTGTTTGTAGACCTGCAACTATATTGTCCGTAGCTGTTTTTTAAAGGTTTGGAACTAGAACTTTATAGATTTCATAGACATTAGGGCTGGAAGGGACCTTGGAAGATCATTGAGTCCAGCCCCCTGCCCAAAGGGCAGGAAGTCAGCTGGGGTCATAGGATCTCAGCAAGATAAGCATTCAACTTAAACAGCTCTGACAAGAAGGAATAGAATTTAACTGTACAAGCACAATAAAATTAGCAGTACTTGGAAGAAAGGAAGTCCTATCACGAGGCTTAGTCATGGCAGATGAATCACTGTTCTTCTAGTCCAGAATTGTCCCATCTTATTCTGTGAGGAGGACTAAATCTGTAATCATGATTTGAGAGAGTGTGCAGATTTGGAATCAAGTACTCCTGCTCTGCAGAGCTCTCTCTGAGGCTGAAATAGGGCTTTATAGTAACTATACACTTAACTTACTTATTACCTTATTGTTACATTTGTTGGGAAGGTTGCTGTTGTTTCTGTTTTTCTACCTTTTTTCTCCCTTTCTAGTTGATTTTTGTCATTTCCTTTTCCTGCACCAACTGCTTGTACACTTTTTATTTGCTTCCCTACTTCACCTCCTAATTTCATTAGATTTTTTGACATTAATGACACACAGTTAACTTTTTATGCTAGTATTGCAATGACATTTTCTTTTATCCCAAATTCACTGTATATTGATGTGGTTGGTTTGTTGTTTTTTCCACTTTAAATGATTGTAATTAGCATGTTAAAGATTTTCTTCTGGACTGTGAAGGCTGGAAACAAACTTTAAAAAAACAAAAGCCCATCATTTGTAAAATGAATGTCCTGTATAATGGAGGTTTGAAAACCTCTTATCTATTTATCCTCCCATATAGGTAGTGGGCATTACTAGATACTTTAGATGAAGGTGCAGAAATCATGTAGCTATTCCACTCTTTTATGATATCTGACTTTTAAAGGAGGTTTTTATATCATAAATGTCAATTTAATGGTTGGAATATACTCTGAGCAAGGGGAAAAAATGTTCCTACATCTGAGCATAGTTGATAACCATTCCCTATTAGGCTGGACTATTTGCAGCCAGTTACAGGAAGTTTTAAATGCCCTGAAACTTCTGGATCTGGGGCTTCTTTTTCTTTTCCCAACGGGGCTTCTTTTTTTCACTCCTCATCAAGGTTTTTTGCGGTTCAAAGGTAAACAACTTTGATCTTCAGATTCCATTTTGAATTGCACAGTCTTGTGCTCAAGGACCCAGAGAAGAGGCAGGTTAAATATCTTATCCTGATCTTGCATTAAGATGCACATGCCTGGCGAGGTCTTGGGAGGCTAACATTATTAGACTGTTCAGGTTGCTAGTCTTTGGGCCAGTGTGAGTGGTTCCACACTGGGTCCATCATTCCTTGTAAGGCCACCATCTCTCCTCAGGTCAGGTCATTAGTCTATTAAGAGTGGAGTGAATTGCTTTCTTCTGAAGCCATGGGCAATACTGTCCACTCCAAACCTGTTAAATATCCTCTGCATGAGTATGAAGCTCTGTCAGTAGTCTGAAAGGAGTCTTCCTTGCCAGTCTACTTCAGTCTGCAAAATCTCTAGCTAGGTTAACTTCATTCAAGTACAGAAAAAGGAGCAGTGTTTCAGGAGGCAAAGCATCAGGGTATGCTGGCCAGAGAACCAAGAATCCTTATCTCAGGACTAGGGGAGAAAGGAGCGCAGAGGCAGACTAGAGGCCTCCATTGTAAAGGAATCCCTTGCTCTTTTTGTGATTGGAGGCATACATTATTAATTACTTTCCTTTCATAGATGTTAGGGTCGGAAGGGACCTCAATAGAGCATTGAGTCCAACTCTGTGCATGGCAGGAAAGACTGCTGGGTTTAGATGACCCCAGCTAGATGCCTAACTAACCTCTTGAAGACTCCTGGGTTAGGGGAGAGCACCACCTGCCTTGGGAGCCAATTCTAGACTTTGGCCACTGTAACTGTGAAGTTCTTCCTAATGTCTAGACTAAATCTGCTCTCTGCTAGCTTAAGGCCATTATTTCTTGTAACCCCCATGGGTGCCTTGGTGAGTAAAGCCTTCCCAATTCCCTTCTGTGCCCCTGTGATGAACTTATAGGCAGCCACAAGGTCACCTCTCAACCTTCTCTTGCGGAGGCTGAAGAGGTCCAGGTGCCCCAGT
>JAGPOW010001603.1:129063-183153 GCA_030014935.1 Caiman crocodilus | reverse complement strand
ATTCCCTTCTGTGCCCCTGTGATGAACTTATAGGCAGCCACAAGGTCACCTCTCAACCTTCTCTTGCGGAGGCTGAAGAGGTCCAGGTGCCCCAGTCTCCCCTCATAGGGCTTGGCCTGCAAGCTCTTAACCATACGAGTAGCCCTTATCTGGACCCTCTCCAGGTTATCCACATCCCTCTTGAAGTGCGGCACCCAAAATTACATGCAGTACTCCAACTGCAGTGTGACCAGCGCTGGATAGAGGGGAATTATCACCTCCTTGGTTCTGTTCGTCATGCATCTGCTGATGCACTGTAAAGTGCTATTGGCTTTCCTGATGACTTCACACTGCCGACTCATGTTCATCTTGGTATCCACTAGGACTCCAAGATCCCTTTCTGCTTCCATTTCACCAAGCAGGTACCTTCTGCCTAGGACGTGATGTTGGATATTATTCCTTCCTAGGTACAGCACTTTGCATTTCTCCTTGTTGAATTGCATTCTTTTTTCCACCTGTATGTCCAACCTGTCCAGGTCTGCTTGTAGCTGTTCCCTGTCCTCTGGTGTGTCCACTTCTCCCCACAGTTTTGTGTCATCCACAGACTTGGACAGAGTACACTTCACTCCCTTGTCCAAGCCACACAGATGAAGACATTGAAGAGCATCAGTCCAAGAACCGAGCCCTGTGAGACCCCACTGACCACACCCTTCCAGGTCAATACCGACCCATCCACTAAGACTCTCTGAGTATGACCCTCTAGCCAATTTGCCACGCACCGGACCATCCAGTCATCCAAGTCATAGCCTCTTAACCTGTTCACCATTATGGTGTGGGATACCGTATCAAAGGCCTTCCGAAGTCTAAGTAAACAATGTCAACCCCTATTTCTGTGTCCAGGTATTTTGTAACCTGCTCATAAAAAGAGACTAGCAGGTAGATCATGCCTGACTACAAACCCATGCTGGTTTCCCCTCGGCATAATTTTTCCTGCCAGGCTCTCGCAAATGTGAGGCTTGATAACTTTTTCAAAGACTGCCAAGTGTGGAGGTGAGATTGATTGGCCTGTAGTTGCCTGGGTTCTCCTTCCTCCCCTTCTTGAAAATGGGGACCACACTGGCCCTTTTCCAGTTCTCCAGGACCTGGCCTGTGCTCCATGAGTGTTCAGATATTCCTGCCAGTGGCTGTGCAGTGATTGTCATCCAGTGCCTTCAGTACCCTCGGATGGAGCTCATCTGGGCTGGCTGACTTAAACGCATCCAATTCCTCCAAGTGCCTCTGCACCATCTCAGGGTCTACGCTTGGTAATCTGGTGCCCTGCTGCTGCCTCTCTACAATCCCAGTGAGACTTGTCTTGCCCCTTGCTTAGGAACACAGAGGCAAAGAACTCATTGTGGAGTTCAGCCTTGTCCTCCTGTCTGTCACCAGTTGCTTATGCCCATCTAGTAAGGGTCCTATTCCACCCTGGGCTTTTCTTTTACTCCCTATATATCTAAAAAACAATTTTTTGTTATCCTTAACTTGGGATGCCATCTTCAGTTCCGTGGTAGACCAGCCAAAGCTAACTGCCTCCCTGCAATCGCGAGCAGAGAAGGTATACTCCTCTTCAGTAGTCTCTTGCCGTTTCCACTTTGTATATGCCCTCTTTTTTGCCTGTAGGTTGCTCTGGGTTTCTCTGGTCAGCCAAGGAAGCCTCTTGGCCCCTTTCCCTCTTTTTCCCTGCATTGGAATTGTCTCCCTCTGTGCCTGAAGGATCATTTCCTTAAGGCATGGTCACCCTTCCTGGGCTCCCATCTCTTCAAAACTCTTACTCTGCAGTGCGTCCTTGACTGAACACCTGAGTTCATTGAAGTCAACTTTCCTAAAGTCTAGCACTTTCACCCTACTAGTTACCTTACCAACTCAAAGTCTTATGATGAATTCTGTTATTTGGTGATCACTGTCCCCCAGGTGACCACTGATCTGTAGGTCTTCTACCATGTCATCCCTGCTGCCAATACCAGGTCTAGCAAGGACAAGGTTCTTCAACTCCTATTGATGTTGATACCCTTTTTTCTTCAACATGGTGACTGGCTTCCTAAGAGATGGGGGCAAGGAAGACTTGTTTATACCTGTTTGCCAGTCTCCAGATTCATGGCCTTCTCAAGGGGGTCTGCCTTGGCATATGGATTGCATAATAGGGGGTGGAGCATTCTCCAAGATCAGATGAGTTTGGCTTCTGTAAGAGGGTGTTACTCAGGCTGCAGCTGAAGCCATTTCCTTTAGGGTTTCTCAGGTATGCCGGAGAAACGTATGGGTTGGAGAGTAAGACTCCCAATTTTTGTTCCTTCTTTTTTTAACTTTATTAATGAATACAACGCATGAAGTAGCAGTTTAATGTTTAAAAACTTGTCCAAACCCCCAACATATACACAAAGATAGTCTCTTCCTCTAAGCCGTGTCTATGATGGCTTATCAGATTCTGATTAGGACAACACATGCACTAGTGTCCCTCCCATTAATTATAACACAGCTCTGTCTTATGTTTTTATTGTGATCTCCATGTCTTGGTCACTGCCTGATACCCAAGAAGTTTTGGGATTTGTCAGTGCAGGTATTAAAGTTTTCAGAGCTTGCCATCACAATCCAGGAGTCAAGTCACTTAGCCATTTCACTGACAGATGACTTGGCCTGCCAACAACAGCTTTATATACCTTGCTTCATATTTAACTGAACTGAGCAACCTTCACTTGTCACTAAGAATCCAGATTTTTTTTGTAGTAAGTTACACAGTAAGAATGTGAATTTTTTTTTTTTTTTTTTTTATCCCAGAGCACTTAAGGCCTCTAGGATTTCTGCATATCTGGTATTACTAAGTAAAGCATGGAAGCATTCTCAGAAAAAGCATAGAGGGAAACCAGGCTACTTCCTCAAACTCACCAAATATTTGGTTATTATGGCTAACATTCAGTGAGTTCCAGATGGGGATAGTCCCTCTCTTCCTAGCTTGCCAAAGCATAAAATGTAGCAAAAGGCACTTGCTCAGGAACAAATCATTTCCAAGGATACCATCCACTGTGCTTTACTTAAACACATCAGATATGTTTGAGCTGTGATATCTGTCATTGCTGTCTACTAAAGTTGGATCAGATTCTTTTTTGTTTGCTGAAATTCAAGGGAAGATCCTTAGATCACTCTTCAAATAAAAAGTTTTCCTTGTTTGCAGTGAGAGGGGGAGAAAACTAGATTTGCCATACCATGTTAAATGTTGCTTGAAATCTTGTCATGATAAAGTTAAGCATTCCTTCCCTCTGCCTTTTACTGTTTCCTTCTCTGTCCATCTCAAAACAGAAAAGTAGTAGAATCTCTCTTAAATGAGGTCTACTGTAGCATAGATTTAGTAGGTTATTCTGGAGGGTGTTTGCCCTCATAACTACCCTTTTCTTTTCTGTTTTTGGAGACCATTTGAGTCACAGGTGGGAATGTGCAGAAACATCTCCAAAGGGTGTGATTAAAAACATGTATTCTTTGACTTTTCCTAACTTGCCTTGCTAAATATGACTGGAGACTTCAGTAAGCTAAGAAAAAGTTAGTCATTGTATTGACATCAGCATTGAAAAAGACAAGCTATATTAGTTGAGCTGCCTAGTTTGGTGTGTGTTAGTTGAAATTCAGTCATTTTTAGCTTGCACCATCTCCCTAATTCTTTCTAACCCAAAGTTTTTGAGATCATAGAATTCTTTGGTTGAATAGAATTGAAGCAGCTGGACTCATGGGACCTTGCCTTTCAAATTTCAGTGCTGGAGAGATGGCCATAGCATTGTTTTCCCAGAGGCTTTATAGAAAGGTTCCAGAGGATAAGTCACAGCTCATTGTACATACCACAAGTATGAATGTACAAAGATAGTACGTGCAGCTCCAGTTAATGGTGGGACACTTCTTAATAAGGAGAAAAACCACAGGGGTCTCTCTGCCAGTCTAAAAGTCTATTTCTTTAATCTTCCTTAACTGCTAGCCTCTGGGCCTTCAGGTAGATTCCTTCATTCATTTTATTTTAACTGAGCTTTTACAGTCTCATTGAGTATCACTTTGTCCTATAGATAAATATTTCTTCATTCTCCCATGATATAAAAGTCTTTGTATGTTTGTAGTTGTATTCATAAGCAGAGATAGTTGCATTCTGTCAAGTCTCAAGTCCCTTCCTCTTTTCAATAATATCTTTGCCAAAGGTGCCATTTTCAGTCTCCTGACAGGAATATTTCTTTATCTTTTGGGACTAAACTCTAAGTATAAACTACTTCAAATCAAAATAAACTTAAGAAAAGTATTAACTGTTAGAAAATGCTTGGGTTTAGAATGAAAGTTGTAATTCTTTCTGAGATGACTTAATCTTAAGAACTGGAGCTGAATTGAGTACTTGGATCCTATAAGGTGTGGTACAGCATGACTGTTATGAACTATTTTAAACAAGAAGCATGGGTATTGCAGTTCAGCATATTATGCATTGGCAACTTTTAAAACACTTTAGAAGTAACTTAGTTCTTTCTTCCCACAGGTCTAGGTCAAGAAGGAGTTCTCGTAGACACTATACAAGATCCCGTTCCCGCTCCCGCTCTCACCGAAGGTCCCGGAGTAGGTCTTACAGTCGGGATTATCGACGACGACACAGTCATAGCCATTCCCCTATGTCTACTCGCAGGCGTCATATTGGAAACCGGGTACGACTGCCTTGGAAGTAGTTGGTTATAACATTCCCTTTTCCTTTCCCTTCAAATCTGCTTCCATTTTTCTGGTTTGTAAAAGTAAATCCCTTTGAATAACAGTAAAAATTGAGATAGTCAAGGAAGCTGCTGTGCTTATAGCTAGTTCTTAATAATCTTTGTACACGTTCCAAGTTCTTGGTTTTTGGCTACTGGAACACTGGGTAAGTAATAAACTTAGTAGCCTTTATCTTTGGATCTTCCAACCATAAATTTATTTAAGCCATGTGGCCCCAGGCCAGAACAGAAGCCTCTGATGGGTTTCCCCGGGGGTTGCGGAAGCCTGCCAGGCTTTGCCTGGGTCCTGCTGCCCTTGGTTCCTGTCATTTTTTGACAGGAACCAAGAGTAGAGAAATATTAATTTTCTGAATTTTTTAGGGGCCCTGTGGGCGGATAGAATGGTCTCACAGGCTGGATCTGGCCCGCAGGTCATATTTTGCCCGCCCTTGGTATATATCCATATTAACCAGTCAGTATGCCACTTAAAAGTAGAAGATTAGGCATTTTCAGACACTACTCACTTCTGAAAATAAACTTGTAATGTCATAATATTCCCCCGCTGCCGCCGCTCCCTGCAGGCAGTGGTAATGGGAAGCAGAGGTGGGGGTGAGGCCACCAGAGCTGGCCTTACGTGTGTGCCACTCCCCCTGACACTGCCACCCCTACCTCCAAAGAGGATGGGGGTGTGGGGGGGGTACTGTGGGGGGGGGGCAAGGGCAGCTCTTTCCCCCCCACCTTGGTCCCAGGCCTACTCCTGCTTCTCCATCCAGCATCAGTCCCAAGCCCACTCCTCCTGTCTGCTCGCTGCTGCTGCATCAGCCTGGGCCCGCAGCTCCCTATTGCCACAGTGGGCCTGCTCCTCCCCACAAACCCCCACATCAGGCTTGCACCTGCTTCTGTCCCCTTGCCAGACCTCAAGAGGGAAGGGGGGGAGGGTCTACTCTTGACAAGCAGTTGGCTAATACCTCATTATAAAAAAGCTGATTTAAACATGGGCTTGTTGTTCTTGTAGCCAGAAAGGTAACTTAAGGATCTGCCTTGAAATCTTCTGAAAGCAGCTCATGTTTGTATAGGGTTTTACAAAAAGTAAAAGTTTTTAAACTCCAGTATTTTGATTCTTTCTAATAGGCAAATCCTGACCCAAACTGCTGTCTTGGTGTGTTTGGACTGAGCCTGTATACGACTGAAAGGGATCTCAGAGAAGTGTTCTCCAAGTATGGCCCAATTGCAGATGTTTCTATTGTGTATGACCAGCAGTCTAGGCGATCAAGAGGATTTGCATTCGTATATTTTGAAAATGTTGAAGATGCGAAGGAAGTAAGTTGGAATATGAATGATTTGGAACATTTGCCATTCTCAGCTGCTGAAATAGTTTTGCAGAGCATTGTACAAGAACATGGTTCTTTCTCCTGTGCTTGAGGCCTGTGTAGAAGAGGAATACAAGGAAAGATGTGAAACGGTCAAAATGCAAAATAAATATTGAGTGCCTGAGCAGTAACAGGCATAGCAAGTTCTGCAGGAAAAGTGAAGAGATTATGGTTGCATTTGTTTTAAACCAGTTTGGCCAGGAGGTTTGAGGACCATTTCTTTCCAGGTTGAATTTGGATGGTCTAGTGATCTAAGCATTGGGTTTCAAATACCACAAGATACAATTCCATAGTGGCTAACTCACTTTTAACTCTGAAATAGTTCCACGCTGCTTGTTTGTTTCCCCTGGTCAGATAAGAACAGCACTTGACTAATGCTGCTGAGTATAATTTGGAAATTGCTTTGGAATTGCATGGGATAAAAGGTGCTATATATGTATTAAGTGTTGCGTACTAGCCTCTAAAGCAGATGGTTGAATGGAAAATATTTCAATATATAACAGAACTTAAAACTAAGCAAATTCTAGCTCTCACAAATTGCCTTTTTAAGTTATTCCTTTTTTTAGGGGGGTGGTCTTCCCATCTTGGAAAGTATTCAGTAGTTTTAAAACAAGATTTAAAAAATTTTAGTTTTCATATTGGAATGATAGCTAAATGTGTCCAAAGCCAAGCTCATGCTAAGTTTAATGGACATGCACAATTTTTCAAGGGTCAGCAGTAAACCAGTAGGCTTTTTGCCTTGTATATCAAATTTGCTACTTCAATGCTGTAAAGTAGAAGCTGTTTATCTGCAGCTAGAGAAGAAATAGTTCTTGTAGACTTAACATTTTTGCCAAGCTCTTCTCAATTCGTTGTAAAAGAGCTACAAGTACTCTTGAGCACTTACTGAATCATTTGCAGATCTCTCAGTACAGCATAGGAGCTTTGTTTGAAATGTGCATACAAGTATTCCATACCTATAAGGTCCACTTTAATGAATGTATAAGCAGATTTGCTGAAATTAAAACATGAATGTTGCTTGCAGATGTTAAAAAATAAATAAACCCCTTTGCTTTACCAGAAGAAGCAGCAGGTTACTTTGACCCAGTTCTGCAGCATCTATATGGATCAGGTGCTTTGGCACGTCTTTTTGGCCCTTTTTATCTAAAAGTGACTCAACCAGCTGTTTGGTGGAGGCAGCAAGGAAGCCCCCTTTGGGGCACCTGATCTGTGCAGAGCTTGGGAGAGCTGGGTCCAGCTAATGCGCTGTCTTCTGGGCATGTGCTAGGCTTGCACTTTTAAAATAAAGCACCTTTTTTTAATGTCTGCAAGCAGCCTATGAGCGTACACACTTAGATTCTTGTGTCTCTTGGATACTTTTTAAATTGGAGTTATCTAGAACTTGTGATGGGTTGCATAGGGTTATTACCAGTGTGAAGTTAGAACAGCAATTCAGACAATGTTATTCTGTATAGGCTAAAGAGCGTGCCAACGGAATGGAACTGGATGGCAGAAGGATCCGAGTAGATTTCTCCATAACAAAAAGACCTCATACTCCTACACCTGGAATCTACATGGGGAGACCTACTTAGTAAGTTATACCCGAAATCAGGTGGCACCAGTACCTACCCCACTTCCCTCCCCTTGCCCCAAAAAACCCAGTGTGTGTAGCCTCTTCTATTTTGTTTGTCTACAAGAGCACAAAGTGTTTCTGCTTCATGTTCCTACGTCGTCATGCTTTGCATTTTGGTTTCTTTTTTAAGCATCAGCAGGGAGCCTGGTTTTCCGTTTCCAGTAGAAACACAGAAAACCATAGATTTCCCCCTTTTTGTCATTGAGAATACAGATTTCTCCTTTTAGCAGAGAAACCCACAGATTCCCTGCTCTCGCAAACAGCTCTGGAGTATGGTTGAGCTCCAGCCTAGGAGAGCTGTTTGCAAACAGGGTGGGGAAAACCCCAGCCCTGCCCTGAAGGGCAGGGCCTGAGGCTTTTAATCAGCCACAGCTCTGCTCAGCTCAGCTTCATTCTTTGTTCCCAGAGCCTGAGGTAAAAGTGGGGTTTGCAGGGGGCTGGGGACCCTTCTGGCAGGGCTGGGGGATTGCAGGTCATGGCTGGGGGCACTGGCAGGACTGGGGGGCCCAGGAGCCTCACGAGCCCCACCCAAACAGGCAGAGCAGTGGAGGAGCTGGCTCCATGCTGCTTCTGCTGCAGCTGCTTGCTGCTAGGGGCAGGGAGCTGCAGACTTAGGGCCCTGAGCCCACAGCCCTGGCAGCTGGGGGGCCCTCTCTGCAGGGCAGGGCCTGTGGGTGGGGGCAAGAAGCACAAGTAGGTCAGGGGGCTGTTGGGGCAATGAAGGGCACCAGCAGGGTTTGGATGGCTTTAGGGGTGAGTGAGGGGCACCAGCAGGCGGGAATTGTTGGGGGGCAAGTGAGGGGCACCAGCGCAGCTGCAGGGGGCTTTTAATTTTAATAAGGGATTTTGGGGGGGTTGTCAGAACCAAGATTCCTGATCAGGGTCCCTTTTTGAATGCTACTTGTACAACAGCTGGCATATAGCTATAAAGTTTAGGCATTTGTGTGCTAATCCGTGCAGCTACTTTAAAGAAGCATTTGTTTCTACAATATATTTTAATGTTTTATTGCAAGTTAAATCATATATATCACTCTCTCCATAGCCAGGAATGGAAATAAGAGTTAATTGGAAAGTAGAATATCAGGGAACAGTTGAAGCATTTTCCAGATTCACCTTCTGATCTCCAAATAACAAGCTTGTTATAATAGCAAGCTTTAGTTGTACAGCTCTGTTTAATAGGATAGTTAAAATTTGGACATTAGGCTTTAAACTCAAATGCTTATTTCTTAACAAACTGAAAAGACTTGTTCCTTTGGCTGATGGCGGGTGTTTTTTTTTAAATTGGGCTTTTTTAAATAATGTGTAACTGAAATGTTATGCTTGAAGTCATCTTTGGCCTAACAAGGATATATCATTCCAAAGGGAACATCTTCAAGGTAGAAGAAAAGAAAAATTGGCTTGGGGAGAAATTATTCCCAGAACCCATTTTCGATGATTAAATGCAAAGAATAGTTGGGTTGAGTTTGCAGTTGTTACATGTATTTCATGACATTATTTGAAAACTTCTATAGCTGTGTTAACTGAATGTACTCTTTTGTATTGTATTAAATGTGACTGTGATGGTTTTACTGTTATAGCGGCAGCTCCAGAAGGAGAGATTACTATGACAGGGGATATGACAGAGGGTACGATGATCGGGATTATTACAGCAGGTCATATAGGTGAGTCGGTATTAACTAGTACTTCCAAAAAGAGGAAAAAAGCCTTCAAATCATCTTGCAATATAGCTTTCTAAAAACTGTTTATGAAAATAACTTTACCTCTGTTTCTTCTAACTAAGCTTTGTGCCTTGGAATTCTTGTAAAAACACTTAATTTTTATATTCAAATTCTGGTTTTGAAATCTCTGGTTCTTACTACACATCTTTGTATTGACTCTGACTGCACATGAGAGAAACTGTTGTTGGTCAAACTGGAATGGACTCTTGTTCAAGGAGATCTTTCAGTTCATCCTAAGATTAGTCCAGGGTGCTATCTTGTTAAATTTGTAACTAAGCATACAAATATACATATCATGTACTTCGATGTTGGTGATTAAGAGTAAGACATCTTTGATGCAGTTATATGTTTGAAAAAATTCTCCCACAGCTGTACCTCTACCACCAGAGGTAGCAGTGTTCAAATTGTATCGGAGAGGCCATCACTTGGGTTTTTACCACTGTGTTTTAAGGTGACTTGTAACAAAGGAGTTCAAACTGTTGCCACTGTTATTACCAGTAGTAGGAGTATGACAGTGGAAGACTTTTATGCGAGTGCAAGCAGCATCAAAAAGTAACGAGCCTTTTCTTTTTACACCAAGCAGCAATTGCTCATTTATGCACGGTATTTAGTCTGACATGTCCCATAAAAAGACAGTGTCAGGCTGGTACAGAAAACAACAAGGTTAAACTATATTACAAGACAGTGCATCTATTTGTTAACTCCTGGGCATCCAGAGTTGGATTTTCTTGCTGTAAAATCTGTTCCAGACAACAGCTCCAGAATTCACCAGCACAATTAGCTGTAGGAAATGCAAAGTTTTAAATGGGAGGAATTGAAATAATTAAATGCAGTGCTTATTATTGAATTGTACCTACAACCCTAACAAGTATAATCAAGGAATTTTAAGTACAGTGGTACAGATAAAAGAACAGAAAACATTTAGTGGAGAAACCAATGTAGATGAAACATCGTGATTTTTCTTTTTGCAGAGGTTTAAATATGAAGCCCTATCCCAGCATGACTCAAAGATAGTTTGGCTAACATGAATGGTGTCTGATTTGGGGATCAAATGATTTTTTGATCAAATTGGCAGGTAGCATCCACAATACAAGGATTGAGTTGTGGGGGGATAAGTCTGTCCAGAGAATCAAGCTTTCTGGCTGACCATAGTAATGGGATGAAATTTTGTAGTGGAGATACCATCTAACTTTCGTTATCCCAAGTTGTCCTTATTTCATTTATATCCAGGTCCCCTTGAACAGACTTAAGTTCAGCTTGCCTGATATCTAATGCAGTTAAACCTAGATTTCAAGAAGTCCAGTACGCTTGCCCTACCTTAATCTCACTCTTTTCAGCTGCTCTTTTTTTTTAAATCCTCTGGCTGGGGTGCAGTGTTTTTTCCAGTTGCTTAGGAAATTTGGGTTCCTATAAGATCCTGTCTGTCTGTCTTCATTAAATTGCATTTTCTGTTCAACATCATAGTAAATTGTTGGGGAGGTGGAGGGAGAATTATCTGCATTTACTTGATTACATATCTCTATAAGGATGCTATAAAACTTACTTGGAACTTGATTTTTAAAAAGTTGACCTTTTTGCCAGTTTTGTCATTTGATCATTTTGATGAAAATGTAGAAAGTTTTTATTAAATGAATATTCAGGTTATTGGCCTGCACAAGGCTGGGTTAAACAAAAAGAAACATGTTAATACGTAGAGGAACTCTTCATTCTGGCATATTTACACAATAACTATACTACTGAAATGGTTAAAGTTGCAATCTAGCACTAAGACTAATTGATGTTTTCTATCTTGCCTGTTTGTATACATTGCTGTAGTTTTAATGTTTATGTAAAGGAGGCTGCATTGAGATTGGATACCTTTCATTCTGACTTTCATGTGCTGGATTTGAGTAATTGTTTTTAAATGTAGTTAGTGTTACTCTCTAGGTTTCCTTTTAAAAAAAAAAAAAAAAGCCGGGGCGGAGAAGGGGGGGGTTGGAGTCCTGTTTGATGCACTGATACTATCTGAATCATTCCCAGTACTGAAAGATGGTGATCATTCCTTCTTTCTCTCTCCGTTTTTTTTCCTCTTCACCAGCTTTTACTTAACTTTTTTTGTTCAGTCCCAACACTCATACTTCTTGGCCTAATCTATTCTGTTCTTTCATCTGTTGAAACAGATGATTTTAATACATGCTGCTTGGAATTTAATAGTGGGGTACAGAAGAAATGAGCTTTCTACTCTGTTTTTTGGCTGTTTGCCCTTTGTAGGTGAGGACTGTCATAACTGAGAGAGTCCTCTGAGACCATGGAAAATGCATATGTGTAGTTGGGTCATCACAAGGATTTTTGAAAGCTTGGAATGTTGCCACTTAAAACCAAACCTTTTAAAATAGTATTAGTAGCTAAAGTGTAGTCTCCTTTTAATACATTTGAGCTGTACCTCTTTTCAAAGCTTCGTTGTCCATTGTTGGATAGATTTTTTTACAGGACTAGCAAAAGGCAAAGGTCTGGAACAAAGGCCACATCCTGGCAAAGTTTTTAGTCTTGTTCCAGAGTGTGTTGGCACCAGTATTTTCCAACAAAATGATTATCATCACTTTTAACATGACGGAATAATCTGTTTTCCATAATTTTATTCTCAGGTTGAAACTGTTTCAGCTGCATTATAAAAAATATATATATATAAAATAAAAGTAAGCCTAAAACAGTTAACTAGCATATAAACTAGTCCAAACCACTGGCAAAATTCTAAGCAACTGGAAGTAAGTCTTAATTGGGGGTGTTGTTTCCTATGAAGGTTGCCCACTGCTAATTCTGCCTATGTTTATTATGTAAATATCTTAAGGGCTCAGGCTTAAGAGTTCTCTTGCTCCTGTTTTTTACATTGGGATTTTATCACAAACCCCGTCTTAAATCCAAGAGTATTAGTTTAGGAAAATCTTAGAGGAGCAATTATTTACCATTAATTCTTCCTCCTTTCTCTCCCTCTCCCCCCCTTAATCTCATGTGGAATAAGCAAAATAAGTTTTGGGTGTTTTTTTCCTTTTTTAATCTAAAAAGTCTGTTCAGAAGTTCACAGATCTGTCCATGATTTTCCTTCATTGAATTTTGACTAACAAGAGTTTGAATTCAGGTGAAGGGCAGTTGGAAAGATGGGCACAATTCTAAGCAGTATCTGCAAGAGCTCCATAGAGCAAATTGGTCCTGCTGCTGTGCCTAGCCATGATGTGTCAGTAGGATGATGCATCAGTAGGACTAGAAGCATTTTCACTTGCTCACTACTTATACCAATGAAAACAGCTAGTTGCACAATCTTGCCTGCACACAGGAAAATAAATGGCAGCCCATATTTAGAAAACTTGCTAATAAGGTGCACGTTCAGATCTTTCTGTGGCAGACATGAGGGGTGAGCCGTATCTTCTCTACAGGCAGCACAGCAGAGCATGGCAGCAGGTTTTGTTCTGCTGTTTCCAGGATAGCTGGAGTTGCACTCGCATTCCCCCTCCTTCCCTCTTCTCTCCTTAGGGCTAAATCAGAAACCTTCTGAATAGGAGCTTGGCATCTAAATACCTTTTTAGATCTGGCCCTAAATGATCTAGAATGATATGCTTTAGCGTGGTCGTACTTGGTAAGTTTAAAGAAGGTCTGTCTGACCTTGTATAAGTTCAGCAAGGGTAATTAGCCCTCCATCTATTATCCTACCTCGTCCCTTGTTTACAAATAAGGGGAGTACTTTTCATCTGTTTTATTGTATAGTATTCTTTTCCTAGAGGCTGAGGTTAAGGCATGGTTTAGTGACTCCCGCACCTCACTTTTCTGAGTCTACTGAATCCCCTCACCTAAACTTCCAAATATGATGCTGAAAAATTGGACTGGGTTGGGGCACTTCACTATCATTTGGGAGTAAATTTGCACTGGGTTTAGTGCACGTAATGATACTGTGTAAAAGCAACTTGAAGCCCTTTTTATATGCTGTACTCTAATGCACCCAACACTGGAGTAGAGCTGAAAAATTAGTTGGTGCCATCTGGTGTGTTGCATTGTTCTTTCATCTGAACAGTAAAGTCTTATCTGTAATCCAGTATCAAATAAGAATTGCCTGTTAGAGCTTACTCCCTCAATATGTGGTATGGGACCTATAATGCTTAGCTGAACAACACTGCAAAGTGTTGCAACAAATTGTAAGCCCTTTCCTTACAGTGCATTTGTATACACTTGTACTGTACACAGAGATCTTGGTAAAATGAAACTACATTCAGCTTTTAGAAAAGGAATTCCCAAAAAGAAATTGTCAATATGTAAAATTTTTTTTTCTTCATATTAAAAGTACTAACTGATGGTTTTTGAGACCTACTGTATTTACAAGGGTTTTGGGCATCCATTTACCCCTTCTTTTCTATATGCAAATTACATTCATACTCCAAGTCCCAATGAAATGGTTTTGTTGTCACCAGTGTTTCTGAACCAGGCTGCACTTTTAGGTGTGAAAACATCTATGTGTGATTCACAAGATGAACCCATATCTTTTAAATAAGAAATCTATAGAATCAAGAATCTTTTGCCCTGTTGTAGTCTTTGCAACAAAAATTGTTCTACTTTTCTGTAATCAAAAAATGAGTAAGGGCTCAGAGCTGACATTTTCTAAGAGGAGTCTTGAACTTAAAGTGGTTGAGAATCTCCCCAAACTGGTCTATACCACCACCTCAGGATGCACTTGCATTACCTTTTAATCATGGTTGCCATGTTCCCAGTTTCCTGTGAATAATCAGTAGCTGAGTTGGTGCACTTTACTAGCATTTGAATAATGTGAATCAGTACCTGTTTATTCACAGGGGCCTTGACTGCTTCCAGTAGCAATTTGGAGCACTTGGCACCTGCTCAAACTTTCTGTGCATTCTTTGAGCTTAACTCTGTCAAGCATGAGGATCATTTGTGTGGGGGCAGAGTTAAGGACCATGTGTGCTAGAAATGATCTCTCAGACTATAGTGGTTTGCATGGGCTAGGGGTGACAACAGAATGGGCAAAGCTATTTTAATTGTATACCACCCGTCTCAACAGAATAAAAAATGTTCACACCCAAGATGACATGCCTGAGTAACTGTGAAACTTATTTTTGTAACACTCTTTTTATCTTGTCTGAATCTTGGATTACAAGCTTTGTTGCATGGGCTTGGCACTTTGTTTGCATTGCAAGGTATCTGACATGCTTCTGGATGCTCTAGAATAGTAGTTCTTGTCCCTTTTAGACTCAAGGTATCCTTTGATAGACTTGAGCCACCGTTAGGAAAGTGCTAGCTTCTAGTTTTCACTTGCTTTCTGACTACAGAAAAATAACAAAAAACTTGGAAAGACCACAGCAGGTTGAAAGGGTTTTTTCTTAACACTGCAGCATTCTATTTGAAATCTCTGGATTTAATTTGTTAATCATTTGTGCACATAGCATTTCTAACATTGTGGCACCCCTGAAAGGCTCTTTGAGAACCCCAGGTTGCTGTGATTCTTAACCAGAGTTCCACTGCTTTAAAACTATAACATCTGTTTTCGATGTCTTTATGCAGTGTGAGTGACTCTTCCTCCTTATGGAGAATGTCTTGCTTGGCTGTTGTGTTTAAGAAGTCTCATCATTGCTTTTAATGAGCAAACAGATTCAATGCATGGGAGAAGCTTATGTTTCCAGATAGGAATGAGCTCATTGCACATGTCATACTTGGCGGGGGGGGGGAGCAAATAAAACAAGCCATGCCCAGCTGGATGTGCAAGTACAAGGTTTTGCACATCTTGGCAATCACTGGATTTTGTATGCTTTATGTTAAAATAGTCTTGAGCTGCTACCTGAAGGATAGAAAAGTGTAAAATACAGTTTAAGCCACTTGAAACATGAGCCCTTTTTCACTTTCCTGAATGCTGTGATGTTAGCCATGTGACACTACACAAACTAAGTGTAATGAAAAACAGTAGTTTATCTTATGCAGCACTCTTAGACACTTTATATCTCCTGTGTGATCAGACTAGAATTGTACCTGAAAATGGTTTCTCTGTGTATATGCCTTTCTCTTGTTTTATCCCTTTGTAAGTAAAATAACATTTTCATTTATTTATTGCTTTTGTCTTCACAGAGGAGGAGGTGGAGGAGGAGGAGGAGGAGGGTGGAGAGCTGTCCAAGACCGAGATCAGTTTTACAGGTATGCTAGGAAATGATTTAATGTGCAGAGAACAGTGGAAAAGATCAGGGGGAAAAGGCTACATAAAATCAAACAGCCAGAGCCTAGTGCATCTTCCAGAGCATTAAGGAGAAGTGATTAGACATGGAAGCTAGTTAATTTCTGTCAGCAACACCACTTGCCACCTCAAAGGTGTATAGATGGGTGATATGGTTGTTTTAGCATAAACTGGCATTGGAGCATAATGGAGGGAAAATTTGCAGTCTGTGCCAAGGGGTTAAGCAGTTACTGAAAAAATCTGAGATACTCTGAGCTTTGGGTTGGATGTATGGACTTAGTCTAGAAAGAAGGGGATCCCCAGTTAAGTCCAATACAAAAATTTCCTGCTGTTAGCTGTCCATCTCAAATTTAACTTTAAGAAGTTTTCATGTTATGGAATGCTGCTTGAGGTGGGTGTTAATCATGTCTGTAATGAGTCATATAGCAGGAAATTTATTTAAACTAAATTATTTTAAAAAATAACATCTCTAACTGGTTTATTCATAAAAGGGTTATAGAATGCAAAAATAGCATTTTCATTAGAAAGAGTGAGTATAACAAGTTTTTTTCCGTGTGCTACTGATTTCATAGATGCCATCTAGTACTAGGGCTAACTAACTACACACTATCTATTAGTACACTGTATGAGTAGTTCTGTAACTGAAGTAGTGTGTATTTTCAGTGAATAAGTTACCAGTGTTAAACAGCTGAGTGGACTGTGGGTGTGGCAAAGTTAATAATTGATGTCAGGAACTGGTTGCATCCACTAATCACCGGTGCCTAAGTATGCCAAAGGAAAATTAGAGAATGCTGTATCTTTCCCTATCACATCAATTAACATAAATATTAATAACCTTCTGAAACTGGAATTGATTCCTTCCACAGGAGGCGATCACCATCACCATATTACAGCCGAGGAGGTTACAGATCTCGTTCCCGATCTCGATCCTATTCACCTCGTAAGTGGTCTTGTTTTAGAACTGGCAGTTCAAAAGCAGCAATGCTGTTCAGTGCTTGTGTAGAATGCTTTGGATAGAGATGATCCTGCCTTGAGTAGGATTGGACAGGAACAGTGGAGAATGACCATAACAAAAGCATCTCTTCAGGTTTTTTAATATACTGTTTAAAGAGTTGTGGGCAGCCCAGTTGCCATGTGCTGTCTTGTCACTCCTGACATGTACAGAGGCATAACCAAAGCTATGTGACCAACAGGCACTTAAAAGGTAGCTGAGGTTCCCAACATGATGATCTTTGCCTACTGCGTACAACATCTTAACTTTTGAGATCTTGCACATATTAGAAAAGGGCTCTCCGAATATCTGTTTTTGCTTTTTATATAACAGCCATACATTTATCTCCTGTACAGAATGCCAATTGAAGTATAACTGCACGTAATTGGCTTATTTGGCAGTTAGAAAATTGGCTAACATGTAAAGTTGGCACTTCAATCCTTTGGAACCATCTCTGCCTGCCTTGTCTTTTTGAGTAAGCCCTGTCCATTTCAAGGCTGCTATTCCAGGCAAGGTGCCCCGAGTGAAGTGCAAGCGACTGAGAGCTTGCTGTGTTCCCACATGAGTTGGACTCATGACTAAATCACTTCATCAGTGCCTTTTAATTTTAAAATAATTGGATTTTGAGAAATGGGTTGTACATTGCATCACATGCACTGCCTCCCACCTCCCCTTTTATCTACTGCAGTGGTTCAAACTGTTTTATAGTCAAAGCACCGCACCTCCACTTCTTTTGAATGTGGTGGCAACCCCTCTTTTCCTAAGTAAGACCCATTGTTGGTGCAGCCTCAGTTTGCCTCTGTGCTCCTCAGCCAGGGATCTGCCTCCAGGTGAAGCAGCCTGCTGCACAGCTTGCCAGAGGAGGGGGCTCTCATCACCCTAAGGGAGGTGGGAGCTACCTCTTGCTGCATAACCCTTCCTGGTCCATTGTCTCAGCTGCTTCTGGTTCCAGGCAAAATGTAAGGGGTACTGGACCAAGAAGTGCTGCCCAGCAAGAAGCAGTTTGCTGTCTGTGTTAGGCTGATTGGGGAGCCCTAATTTCAGTGGGAGGGCACCCCAGGTAAGCCTGTAGATCTGTATTTTCAACTGGCTTGTAAGGTAGTAACTCATGTCATTGCTCTTCCTGTTTCTGACTACCTCCAATCCAAATCCTATGGGAGGTGTCCACTGAGTTCATGTGTGCAGCCCAATCTGTAGCTCTTCAAATTGAGCAGGGCAGCTCCACAGATGCAGATGAGGTACACTTTAAAAATGCTGGCTGAAGACCATTACTCCTTAGAAGTCTAATAGATGTGTAACTTTTTTTACAGGTCGCTATTAAAACATGGAATTTCAAAGAATTTCTGGTTACAGCCCTTGAGTTGGAATCGCAAACTTGTGGACAATATTTTTATTGTCTCTTCTGTTTCAAAAGTGAACAGTGCCTAGTGAATAGGTGACTTTGACACCTTTTATGAAGACTACTTTTTGGTGATGTTAAAACGCTGTTTCATTCTGCATATCTGTTGTGTAGTTTGGTGCTTTGTTCAGAGTTGTGTTTTGAGAGGAGTATGTTTTGCATGTATTTTTTTAGTCTCAATTTTGACTGCTAAAAGGTTTCTATTGTAAAAAGGAAAAAAAAACCTGTTCATTTAAAGTTTTTTCTACTGATTCCAGGGTATTCTGAAGATCAAAACCTGTGTAAAATGCTTTCAAATGGTAAAAAATAAACGTTTTGATTTTTACTTCCTTTACAACCTCATCTTGTGCTTTAGCCATTTTATTTCTTCCTCATCCTTCTCTCTTTAGTATAGTAACTAAGCATTTGAAAGAAGACCCTCTACAGCCTGTTAATATACATAACATGAAGCAGGTGGATAAAACATCAGGTTTACACTGTAATCCATATTACTGTTGCCTATATAAAATTTGTTTTTCATGTGTACCTTGAGATGCTGATTTCAGTATCTAATTAATCAAGCCCTGATGCATAATCAACCAGTAGCAAGGATGATGAATAGAAATGTAGTTTGGGAGAGGCTTTTTTGTAACTGACTATTACAGTGGCAGTGTTGGGCTATTTTCTGTAATCTAGTTGAGTTCCCCTCCTCACTTCTATCTCTCTGATGTCACCTTGCTCTGGTGATTTTTGTATTTCCCTACTGGATTTTGTCCTCTTTTTGGTTTCTCAATCCTAAACATGAACTAATAAGGTTTTACCACCTTCCCTACCCCCAGGGTATGAATACACCCATCCCACCCCCAAACGTTTGAAGCATGGTTAGGCTCCCTGGGAAGGAGGATCAAGGTCTCTCTGACATGTAGACCAAGTGTCTGAGATTCCCTCAACAATTTTGCTTATGAAAGGTAGCGAGCTAAGTTGGTTTAACTGTAGTCAAATTCTTGATTTCAATATTTTGGTAAAAGGAAAGAAAAAATCCTTCATTTAAAAGCATTTGCAAAAGGCTTAAATCTACTAGTATTTTACAGTTTGAATCCCTTGTCATTAACACTGGATAACACTGGCTCCCCTTGTGGGAGCAGTCCCAGAGTCAGTAGCAGAGGTTCCTCTAATGGCACTGCTGCACAAAAGATGCAAGTGGCATTGAACCAATCAGCTCAGCTCCATACTATGCCTCCCTGGCCATACTAGTCTTTCTAGGGATCATCAATACAAGTGCCCTGCACTTGAGGGCAGCAGTCAGGTGACCAGAAAGGACAGGGCTTGGCTGCTTATAAACCCAGCCACTGAGCAGGGGTTGGCAGTTCAGGCCTGCACAGAGTGGGGAAAGGAATGGAGGACAGAGCTGAGTAACAGTGAAAAGAAGGTACCCTGGGGACTGGAAGGAAGCAAGGCAGCTCCTTGTGAGTGGCAATTGTTATGATTGCCTTACAACTGGAAGGTTAACCTTTGGTGTTCTTATTTTCTTCTATGCTGTTAAACTTTAAGGCCAGAAGACTGGGAATAGCCATAGGGGCTGAGGAAGCCATGAGTGGGTATGTGGCAGGCACTCTCCTCTGCAGGGCTGGGGCCTGAATCAGTGGACCTGTCTTGAGGGTTCTTAGCTAGAGAAAGAGGAGGTAAGACATGGATGTAGCTAACAGGAATGGCAAGGAGCCCCCAATAACTGAAAGCACCTCAGAAAGGACTATCCAAGTCCAAGAGCAGCCTGCCTCCAAATACACTGGTTACCAGCAAATCAGGCAGGTGAGAAGGATGAGGAGTAGTTTGGGGTAGTACTGATGAGAAGGGGTGGGGATGAGAGCCCATAGCCTTCACCCTGCTGAAGAAATGACAAATGGGGGAATGAGCATAGGCCCAGGCTCCACCAAAGAAGACCATGACTTTGGACCTATGGTGTGATGGTCAGTCACTCCAAAGCATTCCAGGGCTCCCAAGATTTGTACAGTGAATATCAAACTGTATGAGAGCCATTGCACAAGCTCTTTGATACCTGGACCCCATGATTTCTTGTAAATGAAAGTATACTGGAGCATCTCAGGGGGTTCTGGCAATAAAGGGGGGACCTTTATTCTGAGCAGGGGGACCTGGATTACTCTTCAGCTTCTGCAAGTCACCAATAATTGGTGGATTTCCTGAGCTGGAAAGTTGCAGGGTCTTTGCACATAAGACTGATAGTGCACCATAAAGGTTTACCCCAATAGATTGGTTTGCCACCAGAGACAGCACCAGATGTCTGCTGGTCCAGAGGAAGACTGGATCTTTACCAACTGCCTCCTACAGTGGAGCCAGAGCTCTGGTTTTCTCCTGCCAATTCTCCACAATAACTTCCAAGTTTGGGAGAGAAAGGGTCACAGTAGCTGCTGCTCTGGGTAAGGCAGATTGATTCACCAACTTGTTACAGATGTCTGTTCAGCCTCTGATTTAATTTTCAGACAGTCACTTTCTGATCTCACTATAGCATAGCCAGGTACTTCTTCCATACCTGGAGTCACTGCACCTGATGCTGTAATTATGGCTGGTTAAATATGGAGAAATGCTGATCCCTTTGCATCTAGAAAATCTTGGATCAAAGTAGGAAAATTCCTACTGGAAGGACACTCCTCCAAATAAAAAAGGCTTTTGATGTGGGTGGCCCAGCATGTTCTGGACCCTGTCCCTGTTTAGCATTGAATATCCATCTCTCTCTACTGCTTTTGAAACAAATCAGACTCTTGATTAGCTTTGCTAAAATCCACCTTGTTTCAATTTCCATTTGCTACCCACTTGTACACTCCTGCTTGGTCTTTTCTCATCGTGGTATTCCTACATGCTACCACCAAGCAGAGAACCTCTGCCTCAGACCTCCATGTAATTTTTCTGAGGCTACAGAGTCTCTGTTGGAGCCTCTTTGGGAATAACGTTTCCTTCACTACTTTGCTATGGGAGAAGAACATGCAGGGTGTATTCAGGACTTCATTGTCTCAGATTGGCAGGACTAACCCAGTCCGACTGTCACCCCCCCTCTGTTTATAACCTCACCTGCATGCTCTAAAGATAAAGGACGAGCCCATGGCTGTTGTCAGAGGCAATGTCTTGGTCCTAGCTTAGGTCAAATGCCAAGTTTGGAAGAGAAGCGCTTCTGTCACTGCTTGAAACAGCTGGAACTCATTTTCACTATCTCAAAGGAATGCTACTTACCAGTTACCTATTGAAGTGCAGTGAGGTTCTTGTGAATACCTGCAGAGAATACTTATTTACCCTTGGTAAGTAGCCATTAGTAACAATAGTTGTCTGAGATGTTCTATTTAGTGTGGATCCTGTGATCCACCCTCCATTACAACTTTCTACAGCCTCCTTGTTAGGCAGGTATTGAACTTGCAGGGAACTCGGGTACTGTTTCTCTGCCTTTATGCCCTTGCACAGGACCTTGAGGCTGCACAAGGAGCATACGCAACCATGACAGACATTGCCCTTCAGAATAATCCAATCTCGCACCCATGAGGCATGTGCAAGCCTTGCCTGGGAAACACGGTGACTGCAGTATCTCAAGAGCAGCAGCTGCTGTAGCAAAGAATTGGGAAGCAGGTTCCATGTACAGCCCAAACAGAGTTGGGGGAGCACCTTATGATTAACAACTTCCACAACTTCAGGAGTCATGTCCTTTCTGGTGTAGCATTATCTCCTGTGGTCTTCACCCTGCTAAAGAGCTCTGTCAGGTAGGGTCAAATGTGTATGTGGTCAGCTGCCAAAACCATACAGGCAGCGATTCCCAAGCAGGCAGCCCCCACACTTGAAAACAGCTGGCAGTGTTACACAGAGCCAGAAGGATGGGTCCATTTGCAGGGGCCTCAGCCAGTTGCTATCAGCCCATTCACTCACAGTCTTGTCCTAGAAGAGGAAGGAGCCTCACCTGGTTTGGAGGCTGCCCCTTGAGGCTCAGCACCAGGTAGCAGACAAGCACAGGGGCAGATCTAGAATATGGGCATACACAATGAAGTGCGTAATCGCATATAAAACAACACATTTTTTTCCAGGTACAAATTCAACTAGAACATTTACTAATACACAAGGGACCGAAGATATATTATTTGGTTTAAGACTAAAGAGGAAGGTCAGGGCAAGTGTGGGTCCTTTACTGAATGGGTGAGACAACCTAGTGACAGGAGGAGGAAAGGGCTGAAGTGCTCAATGCCTTTTTTTACCTTGGTTTTCAAAGGCAAAGTCAGATCCCAGACTACTGCATCTGGCAGCACGGTTTGGGGAGAAGGTGAGCACCAATAGTGGCAAAAGAACATGTTAGGGACTATTTAGAAAAGCTGGACGTATGCAAGTCCATGGGGCCGATTGGGATGCACCCTGAGAGTGCTGAGGGTGCTGGCTGATGAGATTACAGAGCTGCTGGCCATCATCTTTGAAACCTTGTGGCAACTAGGGGAAGTCCCAGATAATTGGAAAAGGACAATTATAGTGCCCATGTTTAAGAAAGGAAAGGTGAATCCAGGAAACTACAGACCAGACAGCCTCACCTCAGTCTCCAAAAAAATAAAGGAGCAGATCCTGAAGGAATCCATTTTTAAGCACTTGGAGGAGAAGGTGGCTAGGAACAGTCAGCATGGATTCACCAAGGGGAAGTCATGCCTGACCAATATGACTGCCTTCTATGATGAGACGACTGGCTTTGTGGATGCAGGGAGAGTGGACATGTTATATCTTGACTTTACCACGGCTTTTGATACCATCCCCACAGCATTCTTGCAAGCAAACTAAGGAAGTATGGGTTGGATGAATAGAACTGTAAGGTGGATAGAAAGCTGGCTGGACTATTGGGTTCAGTGGGTAGCGTTCAAGGGCTTGATGTCTAGCTGGTAGCTGGTCCCAAGTGGAGTGCCCCAGGGGTCAGTCCTGGGGCCAGTTTTGTTCAATATCTTCATGAATAACCTGGAAGATGGCACAGAGAGCTCAGCAAATTTGCAGATGACACCTTCTGGTGGATTAGTAAATACACTGGAGGGTAGGGTTAGGATTCAGAGTGACCTAGACAAATTGGAGGATTGGGCCAAAGGAAATCTCATGAGCAGGAGTCCTGGCTTTCTCTGTTTAAAAATCACAAATTCTCCCATTTAAAAACTCTGTGGGCACTGCTGAGGATGGACACAGAGGGGCCAGCCCAGGCTGGGCTGCAGGGGCCAGGCACTTCCCAGTGGGCTGTGGCTCAGGCTGGGGCCATGGGAGCTGTGTGGCCAGACTGGCCTCGGCACGGGGAGCTGGGAGCTGGCAGGGCTGTCATGGAGCTGCAGCTGGCTGGGAAGGGCTGTGGGAGCAGGGCCTTTCCCAGCTGTCTGCAGTTCTGTGACATCCAGGCTTAGTGGCATAGGCACCAGCTGTGCCCAGGCCAACTTGGGGGCACTGGCGGGCCTGGAGTCCGACAGCTGCTGCCATACCCCCTGTCCTGTGCAGCGCCTGGCAGCTGCAGCCACACCACAAGCTGTGCCCTGGCTGGGGCTGACGGAGCTGTTCTCCCTTCCTCACCTC
This sequence comes from Caiman crocodilus, assembly GCA_030014935.1. Taxonomy (NCBI): domain Eukaryota; kingdom Metazoa; phylum Chordata; order Crocodylia; family Alligatoridae; genus Caiman; species Caiman crocodilus. The sequence goes on along the minus strand of JAGPOW010001603.1, from coordinate 159,590 downwards.
CAGCTACCACTGCCACCTCTGCCCCGCTGTGCCACTCTGGGTGGGTGGGTGGGAGGCTTGAGCCCAGCAGCTTCTGCCTAGTACATGGAGCTCTGGCTCTAGCTCCCCGCCACCTTGTGCCCACTCTGCCCACCTGGCATGATGAGCACCCCTGCAGCTGGACAGAGCAGGTGGAAGGCATCCGGGAGCTGGAACCAGAGCTCCATGAGATGGGCACTGGGCTCAAACTTCCACCCACCCAGAGTAGCACTGCACAGCACAGCAGGAGCGGGAACCACAGCTGGAGGTGAGAGGAGCAGAACAGCCCTGCTGGGTCCAGCCCATGCGCAGCTCCTCCTCCTCCCACTCCTGCCCTGATGCGCAGCTCCAGTCAGCAGTGAGGAGCAGGAGGGGAGGCAGCTTCAGTCCAGCGGCTTCTGCCCAGCGCAAGGAAAGACGGCTTCAGCTCCGCCCGCCTTCCACCCGCTTTGCCCGCCCAGTACCCTGAGTGGCCCCTGTGGGCAGGCAAGTGGGTGGAAGGCGCTGGAGCCAGAACTCCACAGGCTTCTGCTCAGTACGTGGGCTTAAGCTTCCTGCCCACCCACCCAGAGCAGCATGGCAGGGGCAGCTGGAGGCGAGAGAGGCAGAACAGGCCCACCAGCCCCAGCCAGGGCACAGCTTGTGGTGCGGCTGCAGCTCCCGGGTGCTGCACAGGACTGGGGGTGTGGTGGCATCTGCTAGGCTCTGGGCCCGCTGGCACCTCTGAGCTGGCCTGGGCAGCCCATTGCCTAGTCAGCTGCCACTCATGCCACCAGGCCTGGCTGTCATGGAGCCGCAGCTGGCTGGCAAGGGCCCTGCCATTGAGATCTGACTTGGGCTGACCCTGCTGGGGCCCTTCCCAGCCAGCTGCAGCTCCATGACAGCCCCATGTGGCCTGGACGCAGGGAGCCAGGAGCAATCTGGTCGCACGGGTCTAATGGCCCCAACCTGAACTACAGCCCACTGGGAAGGGCCTGGTCTCTGTGTCCACCCTCAGCAGTGCCTGCAGGCCAGCCTGGCTCAGCCCCAGTTGTAGCTGAGGCAGGCCTGGCAGGGCCATGCCAGCCAGCTCTGGCTATGCTCCCACCCCTGCAGCTGGAGTGAGGAGGGGGGAATGCCTGACAGGGGCTGCTTTGCCCCGACCAGATAGACCTGACTGATGGTAGAACAGGGGATGGAGGGAGAAATTAAATCTTCCTCCCTCTTTCCATTTGCTTCAGGCTGTGGATGGGGCTAGCCATGCCCCTCTGCCCCCACTCAAGCAGTAAGGGAGGGAATGCCTGACACGAGCTGCTACATCCCTGCCAGGCAGACCCCCGCTGCAATCCCCCGGTGCGTGTGTGCGTGGGAGGAGGGGCGGGGAAATAAACCACTTCCCTGCTCCCTTTGCCTCAGGGGCCATGCCAGGCCTGTATCTGGCCATGCTCCACCCCTGCCCCTGCTCCAGCTACATAGCAGAAGGGCAGAGCCAGCCCCGTTCTCTGCAACAGACAGCCCAGCCCAGCCCAGGGCTGCAGAGCATGCTGGGATGCTGGGGAACTCTGGTTTAACTTAAACAAGGAAGGGGCCTGGGACAGAAGTTGCATAAACTAGTTTGACCCAAATCAGTTAAGTCTGATACTCCATTCAACTGTGTTTATCTTAAACCAGTTCCGGCCATTTTGAAAATGATTCATTTGGAATGAGTTAAAAACAATCTGCGGGGCTTGAAATAGGAGCTTCGTTACCAGCAGTGCCTCTGCAGATGACTCCATTCCAGGGTTGCCAACCCAAGACAATTTTTTCACTGGAAACTTTTTACTAACATCCAAACTGTTCTACTGACATATATTTTTACTGACCCATGTTTTACATAATGTAACTCTTCTGCCAGGCCCTGGACCAGGGCCAGAATTTTAACACCAACCATAGTTTAAAACTTTGGTTTTCAATAAGAAGTTGGCAAGTTGTCAGGAAAAAAAAAAGAATTCTTGGGTTGACAGCCTTGCTTGATTATATCCATAGCATTATAGCAGGCTGCCCCAATCCCAGAGGTCCCCTAATCACTCCCATATCCTGATGCCCCGGACTGCACCCCACCACCACCATGTCAGCCTTCCAGCCCTCTCCCAGTCTTATCTCTGCCAGTTCCATCTCCTTCTCCCAGCATGCACCCCCAAAGAAGGACTACTGTCTACCTACCTGTGACCCAGCAACGTTACAGGCAGACAACAGGATGCAGCAGCATGTGGCTGAGGGGGAGGCAGCTATGGATGTTCCTGTGGACCACAAAGCCCTGGCAGAATACTCCCTGCAGGGTGCTGTACACCCAGTCAGACACCCGCTGACACTGCTCCGGCCTGCAATTAAACTTACCTTCAGCTTCATTGCAACTAGGGATCTTCAATCAAGCTCCCAGTTACTTAGTTTTTCTACAGACAGCTCAATTTTTTTATGGACTTCACAGATGAGAGTTTTTAGCCTTGTTTTTTATAGGTTGCCTGTAAATTTAGGGACATTTGGCAACCCTGCTCCCTTCCCTGGCTTATCCCTTGTTTGCTGTCCACCTTGTCTCCCCCTCTCCTTATCCAGCCAACCTTACCTTTTCTTCCCTCCCCTACTTTTCTACCCTTCATCTTCCTGATTTCCAACTATTTTCCTTTTCATTGAGAGCCTTGTTTTTAATCTTATGTTATTACCACTGTAGTGTTTCCCTTTGGCCTTTTCCCCCCTCTTGCTTTCTTCCCCCTCCCTTCCCTGTTTTACCTTTGTTTTTTCTAATTTTGACCTATTTATATTTTCAGTGACATCCTGTCACACTTTTAACTTCACTCATTGCTGTTTTCCTGATCTCCAACTATTTCCTCTTTCACAGACAGCATTTTTTCTACCCTGTATTCTATCACAGTAATGTCTCCCTTTGGCCTTTCCCTCCATTCTTTCATTCTCCTTCCTTTCCTGATTAACATTTGTCTTTCTAATTTCTACCTATATACATTTTCACTGACATCCTGCCACAATTTTAGCTTCTCTTATTCCTTGGAGTCTCAGACCAGCAGAGACTCCTGATGCCTGAAGAAAGGTGACTGTGCCCAAAAGCTTGCCAAGAACTTTTTTCCAACTACTGAGTTGGTAAAATAAAAGATACCACATCTACTCAAAGAACCTAGCCTGCCTATGTCCTTAGACCAACACGGCTACAACTAAAAACCCAGCTACAGTAAAGATGCGCAAATGGTATTACACCTATGGAAAACAAATGAACACATAGTGAATGAGGGTACTGGCTTGGAAGTAGGAGTGCCAAGAAGGATCTGGAGGTGTGGTAAATCATAAACTCAACAAGAGTCAGCAGTGTGATGCTGTTCCCCACCCAAACAAAATGCAATATTGGGCTGCATTAACAGAAGCATTATATGCAAGACAGAAAGAGATTATTCCTACTCTACTCAGTGCTGGCTAGTAGGCCTGCGAGAAGCAGCTAGTATTCACTTCAGATTTGGATTCAGCAGATTTGGGGGACAGTGATTCAATCTGGTGATTCGAATCACTGTCCCGAATGATTCAGCCTAATGTCTGAATCAAACAGGCCCCATCCCCTGCCCACTCTCCAGTCCCGGCAATGGCTCCCCACACAACCCCAGCTCCCGGCACTTTGAAACCCCACCCCTTGAACTAACCAGTTGCTGCCTGGTGAGGGGGCAATCCCTGCTGCCCTCTACTGCCCCATGCTGCCCCGGGGGCTCTGCACGAGCCCTCTGACCCCAATCCCTGCTGTCCCAGCCCCCGCATGGCTGCCCCGCCTGCTCCAGCTTTGACCCTTTTGAGGCCCAAACCCCGGACTCACCAGTTCCTGCCTGGCAGGAATGATCTCCGCTGCCCCCCATTGCTCTGTGCCACATGGGGGGCTCTTTCACAAGCCCTCCAAAGCCCTGATGCCACTGCAGGAGCTGGTGAGGCCAGCATTTTTTTCCGGGGTTTTTTTTCTTAAAGACTCAGAACTGGGGCAAGCAGGGCAGCCATGGGGGGCTGGGACAGGGAAGTGTTGGGGGGCTAATGGCAGAGCCCCCCATACAGCATGGGGCAGTGGGGGGCAGCAAGGATCACACCCCTCCTCGCAGCACCCGGTGGTTAGGGGCATTTTTTAAAGCACTGGGAGCTGGGGCAGGTGGGTCAGCCATGAGGAGGGGCTAAGGGAATGGGTGGGAGTCAGGGGGTGCTCAAGGGGGCTGTAGGAGCAGAAAGAGGATGGGGCCTGGTAGGAATCCCCCCCCCCCACCATGGTCTCCTTCTCCCTTCTCCAGGCCCCTCCTCCCCCACTCCAAGCCCAGCTCCAGCTCCCTGCTGCGGGGGTCATCAAACCTCTCTGAATCTTTTCCAAAGATTCAGAGCACTTCAAATCATTCAGATCTTTTTATTGGTCCCCTGATTTGCTTTGGATTTGGAGATTTGGCCACCGAATCGTGCTGAATCTCCTCCGAATCGAATTGGCACCCAAAGCTTTGCACAGCCCTACTGGCTAGGCGTCAGCTGGAGCATTGTGTCTGGTTTCCTACCACACTATAGGAAGGATGTAGAAAAATTAGGATCCAGAGGTGAATGACAAAGATGATGAACAGGTTGGTAAGCAAGCCATATAAAGAAAGGCTGAAGAAACTAGGTATGTTTAGTTGAGGAAAAAAAGAGATTAAGAGGAAACATGATGACAATTTTCAAATGTTTGAAAGGCTGGCATAAAGAAGATGCTGAAATATTGTTCTTCCTTTCTACAGAGGGCAGGGCACATGGCAATGGATTTAAACTTCAGCAAAGCAGATTTATATCAAATCTCAGGAAAAACTGTAATGCAACAAGTAGCCCAAAGCAGCTGTGGAATTTCCTTTGCTGTAGGTTTTCAAGAAGAGGCTGGATAAGACATCTGTCTGGGAAGGTTTAGAAAAAGCAAAACCTGTATCTCTGCAGGGGGTTGAATGAGATAACCGCAAGGGCCCTTTCAGTCCTATGAGTCTATGATTTTATGGCTGCAGTAGTAGTGGGCAATTGTTCTGCATGCTTTGCAAAGAAAAGCCAGTTGTTCAAGCTGACCTTTCTGATGCTATGGTACTCAATAACTTGCCTCCATGATGCATGATCGCTGCCTGTGTAAGCACTGAAGTCATCCCAGTTGGTTATCTGGTTGCTGTGTGGTCCTTTGCAGATGACACGACTCAACTCTTCATGAAATGCCTCTTTGACTTTGTCTGTATGAGTCATGGTGGATGATTAAGCAGTGGTGTCTGTGACATTCATGATCTCCTGGGAGGCTGGGGTGCAGGTCCATCTATCCACCACACCTTTGGGTTAATTGTCCAGTTTCCGTGCAATGGATTTGCAAGTGGAAGCCTTGGCTCATCTTTGGGTTTACCTGTGCAACAGAATACATGGCCTGCCCTGAGCTCCTCCAAAATGATTCTATCTGGAACCCTTTTTTTCTGAAAGGGCTTCTATGTTGATGTTGTACTTAAATTCCTTGCTGTAAGCCTCATGCCTGAATAACTGGGTCGGCTGTGTAAGGCTAAGTCAGGATCCTGCCGAACAGTCCTTGCAACTGGGTCAGCCACAGTTAAGGAACTAGTCAAGGCCAGCTGATCCCCAGCCCCTTCCCTCTGATTGGTTCTGGGGCTGTTTTTAAGGAATTTCTCCAGCACCTTTGCTGTACAATCTACTGGTGCCTGGTTCTTGAGCAACTCTTGCCTGCTGACATCTCTGGCTCCCACCCCAGTGCTTCTGACTATGTCCCCTGTCCCCAGACTTTCAATTCCCGTTTGACCTTGGTTTGCTCCTCAGACCTCTGCTTTTGGTTAACCCTCCAGCTCCACATTTGGTTTCAGATTCTTCAACCCCACAGACTTCAGTGTGACCTTGGCCTGCTTCCTGACCTGATTCTGGTTAGTCCCCTGGCTTGGTCTTTGGTTCCTGATTCTTGGCCTTGACACCCCGCCACCCCGCCAAACACACACACACAAGCCCCAATCCCATTCCTGGCTCTACCTGCTAGGCCAGCTGCCCCAGTAAACCTTGATGCTTGGCGATGAAAGCCGTCCCACATTCCAGTCTTCCATAATCATGAAGCAATGTGTATACCTTTTGGGACACCAAAGCTCATCCTCCATTTTATATGTTTCAAAGCTTGATTGATGAAACGGATGCCCTGGCATGCACAGCCATCTGACAGGCTTTAGGAGGGACAAGGCACATGAAAGTTTTCTTTTTAGTCTACTTTCCCCATTTGGGGTAAGCTGTGCTGTCCTTGAGAAGTTTGCTTGAATGCAGGAGGAGGATATAATTGCCATATCCAGCCAATCTGCAGCAAGGGACCATCACTCTCGACAGTGATGGTGGCAAGGGTCTCCCAGAAACATTACTTGTTTCTGTCACCTCTCCCTCATCACCATAGATCTTAGTATCCAAAGAGGTGGAAAGCTTTTGAAGGGCCCGTGCACAGGGTTGGATTCTAATGGGACAAAGGCCTGTAGTCCTGATCTCACCCTTGGTCACATGAGCCAATTGCTGCAAAAACTGCTATGAGCCAAGCAACTACCACAAATGCAGGGTGATTTCCAGAGTAACCTTCCTCAGGGGTGCTGGCCTCCAATGCTATGATGTCCTATCTGCTCTACTCTGGAGTCAGATTTTCCTTCTCCTATGCTGACTGCTACATGAGGCTGACTAGTTCCTCCTGCCTGGGGTTGAGACCAAATTTCTCCTGTTGCTGGGCTAAGCTGGTCCACAGCACCTTAGGTTGTGTTGGCCAATGTGAACCCACAGCAAAAGGGCTTTTTTCCATCTGCTGTCTGGAGGTTGCACCTCAGCACTGCCTATTTCCGGCATGACAAAGTTGACTTAGTTTTCACTCGTACTGTGGGGAAGGAAAGCATGCATCTTTGGGCAGAAAGTATGGCTGGAACATTTCTACCAGTCGGTGGTTCTGTGACTGACCATGGTTAAAGAGGCACATATACTTCCCTGACCAGAAAGGGGCATTCTCCTGTCTGCTCACAGCCCCAAAGACTGCCAGCATGAAGCAAGCAACCTGCAAGCAGTTTATGAGTTACTAGTGCCCCCTCTATCCACTGGGTCACTTGGCAGTTCCTGCAGCCTATAGATGGCACCCCAGGTAGAAACCCAGTTCCCGCAGAATTACATCAAGACTGCTCTGAGCATGAGGGATCTCAGAGGTATTTTTTTTCAGTGTAAGGCAAGAGAAGTGAGGCAAATATTGCCAAACACAAAGCTTTTTGAATTAAAGGTCAAACCTGAGATAAGGAAGATGCTGAGCTAACCTAGCTGTTCACTCCCAAAATGTACTTTGGGAGCAGAGGTCAGGTCATGTTGCCTCATGTCTCTCCAGAGCAGGCAGGGAAGGTGGACTTCCACCCTGACCACCAGGAAGTCCAGGTGGAGATGAGCTTGTGTGAGCCAGGGATGGAGAAAACCTGGCTTCCTAGACCCCATTTTGTCACAGACCCATGATCTTGAGCAAAGGTGACAGGGAGCCAGGTGACGTGGGGGTTGCAGAAGAGGAGCACAGGCTGGCCATCAGGCAAAAGGGAAACTGAGCTACTCACAAGTGTTAGGGAATTTTTCTTCACAATGGTAAGACAGTCCAGGTGTCCCATTTCACAGATAGGGAATGGAGAGGCTGAGTGACTTGGCAGATTAGAGGTATATAAGCCCAAGGCCTGAGATAAAGGCAGCAGTCTGTCCCTGCAGGAAGAGAAGCGCCTGAGGAAGGTGCCTGTAGGAGACAGATTGCCGGGTTCTAGAGCTGTCCTATAGAGCCAGAAGGAGTGAGTCAAGAGGGACTGATAGCCGGTGGTGAGGCAGTAACTCAGATCAGGGGGAAGTTCAGTTGTGATTAAGTTGGGTACTGGAGGACCAGATTGTGGCTATGGGGAAGGTATAAAGGGACAGAGGGGTCCCTGGTGGGGCACTCTGTGACAGGAAGACCAGCATGGGGACCCACAGGGCTGAAGACTGATTCAGGAAGAGCAGCTTGGTCTGAGGTCAGGTCAGGGCTGCTACAGAGAAAACAGCCCAGCCTGGGCTTGGGGACCCAGAGGGCTGGTTGGGAGCATGAGAGGGTAGGACAGGATAAGGCCAGGGGCCGGAGCCTGCAGAGTGTGAGACCGGGGCGGGGGGTCCCGAGAACCTAGGGCTTTGGGACAGTGGACCTTGGGTAGAGGGGCCCAGTTAGAGTAAAGTGAACCAAAGCCAGGTGGCCTCAGTCCAGACATGGACCTCAGACCTGAAGTGAACCCCCCCAACCGCTAGGGGCAGCCTCCCTATCTACTTATAACACTAAAGTGTGGCAGACGAGACAGAGTGGGACCCGGAGAGGCCTGAGGGGGTGAGCAAGGTGGGATCCAGCTGGCCACTAGGAGGTGACATGGCTGCCTCAAGGGCTGGAGTCACTCTAGCAAGTCACTCAGCCTCTCCATTCCCTATCTGTGAAATGGGACACCTGGACTGTCTTACCATTGTGAAGAAAAATTCCCTAACACTTGTGAGTATGAGAGAGTCTGTCTACATGCCTGAGAGAAATGTTTAAGGTCCCTAAATAGCCTTAACTCAGCCCTGCAGTGATGCCGTGCTATAAATGTACAAATGCACTCAGAACATCTTGGGGTTTGGGATTGCAGATTTGACTGAACTCATTTTGAAAGATGCATTTGATTTCCACCCCCACCTTCCTGCTTCCTCCTACCCTTCTGAATTCCTTATGGAGCACACTAAAGGCTTGTTTGTTTGCCCAAACTTTGAATTTTTGCATTTAACTGTTTGGACTTTTTAAACCTTAGCTTGGAATTTCCTGCATTTATTGTGCTGGATTTGCAGATAACCGACATCCCTGTAATGCATTTCATCCTTAACTTACTGACGTGGACTCTGCACCCTACCTCTCCCTTAACAGAATTTTAGACTGGGGATTTCCTTCGTTTCTGAATATTAACATTTCCTCTGTGAACATAGGAGAACACGAAGAAAATGCCTGAAGAAAATGCTCCCATCTAACAGTCTATTGAGTTGGAGACACAACATCAGTCTTACATTATCTTTTCAAGAACCTTTCATCAGCTCACGTGGTAGCCAGAGTGCACCGGTCCATTAGGCAGGTCTGCAGCTTCTTATCATCAGAGCAGCATGAGGTATGAAGGGTGTGTTGATGAACCTGGCCTTTAATTTGTGTTCAACCTGCTAGTTTATGATGTGAAGTTCTGAGGAAAAGTTTGTGTTAAGTCTGACAGCCTGATGCACCACAGTCTGAACCTCCAGGGGTGTTAAAATACACTTGAGAGATCCAAGGTGGCCATGCCCCCCCCACTAAAACAAAGGCAAAAATGCTACCATCTGTGCCAGTCTGACTATAGGGTAAAATGCCTTCCTGACCTAACCTGAAACCTCTGGGTTTTAGTTCCAGCAAGAACATTAGCACATCCCAGTGACTATCCCCACCCTTGGCTGTAGCCAGCCCCAGTGCTTCTAACAAAGGCAATCCCCTTCCCCAACATCGATAGCAACAGAAGAGAAAAAAACCATCCCAGCCCCAAGTGGCAATTAGCAAAGCCCAGAAGAATCGGACAACCAAAAGCCATCCACTCTGCTCCGCAACCTGGAGACGATGTGCTCCACACATCACACATCTTTTTGTCCTCCTTTCCCCTCCATCATCTTACCTCAGCTCCTTGAATCTTCTTTCACCTCCTTTTTTTGCCCCTGACATGAGTGTCAAATGGTTTCCAGCAGTTGCTTCTCTTCCGTGTGTTGCCATTTCTGCCATCCCTGCTGCTGGAGTCAAGAGGCAGAGCTGGACTCAGAGCAGGGGAGGTGCAGAGCGCCAGTGGGAGGGGTCATAGGGGATGGGAAGGTGAGGCACCCCTGAGCTGCGTTCCAGCACCCCCCTTTTAGGCAGCACCCAGGGCTCACACCTCACATGCCCATCCATTGTCACATTATTGTCTCCTGGGCATCCAACTGCTGTTCTCTACAGCCCATTCTAGGCATTGCTACTTCTAAATCACCCCTGACCAATGCCTGTCCAGCCTCTTCTTGAACACTTCCAGTGATGGAGAGTCCACAGCTTCCCTAGGCAGTCTATTTCACTGCCTCACTGCTCTAACAGCAAAGACATTTTTCCTGGTATCCAAGCTAAATTTAACTTGGTGCAGTTTCAAACCATTGCTACAGATCCTGCTCTCTGCAGAAACAGAGAAAAAGTCCTCTCCCTCTACTTAATGGCAGCCCTTCAGATATTTGAACACTGCTATCATGCCCCTCTTAATTGGCTTTTTCACAAGATGAACATGTCTAGCTCTTTCAACCTTTCCCCATATGACTTGTCTTCCAAGCCCTTTATCACCTTTGTCACCCATCACAAACTGATCCACCCTCCCCTTATGACCAACAGTGCCAGTCAACCCAACAGAACTGTTGGTCCACCACAGTCCCAATCACTCCACTGATCCTACAGCTTTTCCCTGTGTGACTACTGGCAAAGAAGTCATCTTCCTGACCAAGACAGTTCTAGAGGAAAACCTTTCCTATTCATGTCGAGTCCAAGTCTCCCACAGTGCCCCTTGAAACACACCAGCTCCCTAGGCACGTGGGCTTTAGGGCAGTTTTGATATTCAATTCAGCTCTTTATTGCAGGAGCTGCATTAGAGGAGCCATTTTACCAAATTGCCCCAAACTTGGAGGGAAAACTCACCTTGAAGCCTTAGTGAAGCACAGCAATGATCAGGATAGTCTGAGCACCCTGGTGGAGAGCAGGCCCTTTAGAATCACCACCTGTGGTACAGCACCTGTCCTCCTAATCCCCGAGGTGTGAGTTCACCTTAGGAAATGCCACTGTTCCTTCCCTCCCAAAGTCCAGCAGCTCCCTGTATGCTGTGGAGGAAGAATATGCTTGGAAACCGTTGACAAAAGGACCATTAATTTGCACCATGAAGTATATCCCAGCCCCATGCCCATGTCCAAGGTAATCTTAGGTCAAAGGCCAACCTCAAATCTTCAGCCTAGGTAGTAGGGCTAAGGCATGTCCCCTTCTGTAGCTGGTCACACACAAAGGAGTGATGTGGCCAGCATCGGGTCTACCCACCTTTAACTCCTCAGTGTGGCCAATCAGGTGCCCATTTACAGCCAAGTCAACCAGAAGGACAGCCTTGGGGATAAGTCTAGAGCCAGGCACAGCCTCAAGCCTCAGGAGCCCTAGCAAGATAGCTGGACAGTGCTGTCACTTCCCCCCATGGCCTCACCTGCACGTGTGTGGGTTGCAGAGCTTTGAGGCTTCTATTGGTGGTTGACAGAGCCATAGCTTGATTGTTCCTTGATCCTACATTAGCAATTTGTGCTCTGTTCTAATTCCCCACTGCAGCATGTCAGTGTTCATGGTATTCTCTTGGTGAGCGCAGGTCTTAGTTCAATTTACTCTAAGGTGGGCTGTTCTAAGCAATGACTTTAAACCCACAGCAGTAACTCTATCTCCTGCTCAGATAAGGGCTAGCCCTTTTCTGGACCATCTGAATATGAGCCTTGTCAAATAGTGGATCTTAAAGAGACAGCCCAATTCCTGAAGAAGCACTTCCCAACAAACTTCTGGCAAGCAGTGTCCATCACCAGCCAGTGCAGACTCAGAGACTTGGTGACCACGACTGAGTGCCTCCACTGATTCTGGGGTGCCTCCATTGATTCAGTCTACCACAGAAAAACATGACATAGCATTTGCCACCCAGTCTTGAACTACATGGGGCTGTATTTTAGAAAGCTCCCACTCAGTGACCCCAACCCTATCCTGGACCTCCATGGGGCTCACCAAATTCCCAGGCCAAGAAGAATCAGGTGTTAAACCCTGTACTTACCCCAATCATGCCCGGAGGGGAGGTTCCATCCTTCTTACAATCTTAATCCTGCCTCTCAGATTCTTGAACAGCATTTCACTAGAGAGAATGATATCACTCGTGGAGATTATGATTCAGTTGCAATTTTTATTGAAGGTAGTGGACCTGCAGAGGAGCTGTTTAGTTTCTGCTCTGTTGGAGGTCATATTAGATTAGCAGGGACAAACCCAAAGTCCTTATCCTGGAGAATAAATGATTGGCTTCCTCAATTAGAAACAAGCAATCAAAATAAGTGAAAATAAGTGAAGCTTTTTCTTCTTTAAGTAATAATCTCTGTGCATCAAATGATCCATACCCTGAAATTACCCTCAAGCTGCTTCCTTGCAAGCTTGTCAAAAATACAGGAGACTGATAAAGAAACTTCAGCTGCAGAGATGGCAGAAGAAGCAGCTATCTTCAAGACAATGACAAGCCTGAAAAAAAAATGGCAAAACTCCAGGACCTGAGAACATTCTAGACAAATTTTGCAACGTATTGGAGGAGATATGACTAGGTCCCACAGTGAGTACTTCAGCACTCCCTCCAGAAATTACTACTGTAATTCTCCCTAATGCTGGAGTAGACTTCAAACTATGTACCTTAAAAAACTATAGGTCTATAATGCAAATATGAATGCAAAAGGTGGCTGGAGATGTCTCTTCCTATCAAGTACCTGGGCTGAAATTCTGCAGTGTGTGTTGTAGAGAAGGTCCAACTAAAGCAACCTTCTTGGCCTTCAGCTCTGTGAATCATTGCTGAATTGCCATACAGTGATCTCAGCACAATGAGGCCTACCTGTTTGCACTCCTTGCTGTCAGTTGTTCTATTCAGATCAATCTGGGCTCGCTAGAGAAAGGCAAAGTATGTGAAGAAAAAAACCTCTACCAGAAACCCAGAGCAAGTTGTGAAAATGTATATAGTACATGTACCCACCACACTCTCCACATTAAAGCCTACTTTACATATATTAGAATGAGCAGACATGAATCTGCTGTTGGTGGTCCTCGTCAAACACTAGTGCAATGGGGCTGCTGCTGGGTATCTTGTGACATCCTGGAATATCCTGTGTAGGTATGGATACCCTGCTGCACGTTTTTCTAAGAGCCCCAGTGGACCCATTTCTTTCAAAGGGGATGGGGTGGCAGAGGGAGAGGGGCTAAAGCATCCTTGTCACCCCTTTAGGGCCAACAGGTGACAAGGCACAAAAGCCTGTGACTTCCTGACAAAACAGGGGCCAGTAGATACAGCCCAAAATTCTAGCTGGGCTTTTTTCATGGCCAAGTCAACTCACAGCAGGGACACTGTGAGCCAACCCCACAAATTCTTACTGATGAGATCATGGGACGAGGAATTGTGCCTGGATTTCCTTCATCGGGTGTCCCAGCAAGGAAGGTGCTTTACCTAGAGCTCAGGCCAGCAGCACCAAATGCCTGGCTGTGGGCCTTTTACCTCTCCATTTAGCACAGCTAGTTGTCCTCAGGCCCAGCTTGGGATCTTGTTCCTTTTCTCTTCTTTGGCAAGAACACTATGTAGGGAGTGGGCACTGTTTCCTTAGCTGGGCAGAAATCTGGGGGAGCTTCCTCCTTTCCCAAACAATCTTCCTGCCAGTTCCTGCCAAAGGTGCCTGTGGGGTCTTGCCCCTTACTCCTAGACTCCTTCCGGGTCATCATTTTAGAGGTTCTCAGGCCCCTCCAAACCTACCCATCACCTCTGAGAAATGCTCCCAGCCCTGGCCAAAAATAACTGGTTAGGGCACCATTGCAGCCAGCCCCTCTAGCAGTGCCCCTTACAGTCAACTGCCCACATGTACTGGGAAAGAGAAGGAAGGAGTCCTTGAGAGTTGCACATCAGAGCCTGGAGTGAAGTTTTCAAGTCACTCGGCTTCCCAAGTTGCCCTCCCTTGGATCCAGCTACTCCCTCGCTTCCACTGACTTCTTCTGTAGCATTTCTAAAGCTGCAGCATCTGCCAGATGTATTCAAGCTCACGGAGAACTATCAACCAAAACCTCAGCCTGGTGTGTCAGCACCCAGCCCCTGCCTTGAGCCATGGGGATGGGGGCAAACTGCTCTACCAACATGGGTTCAAGGACCTGAACCCATTCAAGTTGCTGGCTTCAGCTGCCTCCAGCCACAGTCCCCCAACCTCTGGGCTGTTCTAGGGGGAGGAGGGGAGGACAAGGAGGGTGATCTCCTTGGGCCTACACTCCTTCTTGAAGATATTGCAAATGTCTCCTCCTTTATGTCAAGGCAGTCCATATCTGTCTCCACCTAGATGCAATCTAGGTGCTACCATAGCATTCAGCCCCTAGTGCACAGTCTGCACCATGTCCACCAGGTAAAGATGTACTGGGAAAGCCCATTGCTCAGAGAGACCCTGAGCTCTCAGGAGGAAAACCTCCAAGTCATTCTCTGGACCTATCTTTGTGAGACATCCTGGTACAGCAGCCATCACTGTGTCCCACAGTCCTGAGGCGGAGCCCCAGCCCGGCCACTGCAGCAGAGCCACTGCTTGTTGAACCAGCTGTTGTTGCCACTCCTGGTGTCTCACTCCTAGTTCAGAGATTTGTTACTGTGGTTCGGTTCTCATCTGCCACCAGAGCTGCTGGACTGGTTCCAAGACATCCATTGTATCAAGAATTCAAGAAGGGTTTTATCCTGAAATCCTCAGTGTCAACCAAGGGGATGAGAGTCTCACTGTTCCCAAACAATTTCTCACAGTGTTCCCCTCCCAGGGCAATCCACAGCCAAGGACCTTGCATTCACTTCGCCCTGGTCAGTCTCATGCTTCTTGTTATGGGACACTAAGGGTCAGATGACATTCCACCTATTAGGTTTGTAAATATGCTTGGATGTGTAAGTGCGATTCTTCACCCTGCTTGAGCCCCTGGAAAATGAATGCAAAGGTGGCTGAGCCATCTTCTTCCTTACTGCCTTTTTGTGACTGTCTTAAGGAGTAGATGATGGAGTGCTACAAAAGTAGATGTATTAATGGATTTTTAGAGATTTGAACAGGGTGGACTAGAATCATACTTAGGCACCAAAGTCCACTTAGGGGCCCAGTGAATGGATGAGAATCTGGTCCCTGGCCCCCTGCCTCGGACTGTGAAAGTTCACTCCTTCCAGTGTGAATGGTGATCCAAGCAAACCAAGCCCAGGCCATGGTAGGACTCTTCTTCAGAAACCCCATATTCAGAAAACCCCTGAAGGGCCCCTGACCACAGGCAGGTTCCCAGGCCAGTCTTCTATTCATAGTCACACAGCAGTAGCTCAGTGTTTAGCTCTGCTTTTTCTCTGGGCAGGGAGATAAGGAGTTCCTGCCTTCTCCAGGAGCTGTGGCCTGCCTGCCTGCTCTTCTCCTCAGTCCTGCCTCAGCATTGTCCTTTTCAGTTCCTCCCTCCAAGCCTAGCCTCCCTCTCGTGCACAAGAAGCCTGAGCTGAGCTGATGGAGCCCATCTTTGGTTGTCCATTGTCAGGCTTGAGAGCTCCACCACCTGCTTTCCACTGAACACAACCCAAATTCTCTCCACATACCTCCACCTGCAGTTATCCTGCAAGCCAGCCTGCATTCACACCATATGCCTACATAGGCTGCATTCAGCAAAGCCCCTGCTGCCATAGTCAGCCTTAACATGGAATCTTTTGGCTAAGCCAGTCGAGCACCATCTGACAGGTTGCTTGGGTTTCTTTGCTCTCACTACTCCTCTGGGCAGGCTGTTGCAGAAAGTCCTTGATGGTTAGATACCTTGTAATCTTCCACCTTATTTGTTCATGGCTAGCATATACTGACTTGTTCTTATGCCAATGCTATCCTTTCATTTAAATAACTCTGCTCCCTCCCTTGTGTTTACCTCCTTGGTTTAGTTATAGTAAGCAATCATATCATCTCTCAGCCTCCATTTTTCTGAGTTAACTAAAGCAAACTCTTATAGTCTCTTTTGTTTCCCTTAACACGGGCTCTCCAATCCCCTGATTGCCCTAGTAGCCTTTCTCTGAGCCTGTTTCAGTTGTAATTGAGTATGTGTGGCCAGAACTGCACTCACGATTCTAGGTAAGGCATTGCCAGTCCTTAAACAATGGTATTGATACTTCCCCATCTCTACTAGATATACTTTGCCCAAAACATCCTTGAAACTTGTTTACCGTCTTCACGGCCACATTGGCATTGGTCACTTATAGTCATCATGTGATCATTCAGTGCACTTAGGGCTTTCCCTTTCCTTTGTTGTTTCCAACTGAAGAGCCCTCAGCTTATAGCAGAAATTATTAATATTTAAGTGCATGACCCTGCTCTTTATGCTGTTAAATTTCATCTCACTTCCATTAATCCAGTCCTCAAGGTCATCCAGTGCTTCCTGTACGATATTCTGATCTTCTGCATTGGTGATGGCACCCAACTTCACATCATCCACAAATGCCATCCCCTCACAGACGCTTTTGGTCACTGATGAAAATATTAAATAAGATCTGTCCTAAAACCAGACTACCAATCCTTGAGGAATGCTATAAGGAACTTCCATCCAGCTTAACAGCAATCTTTTCAATGCTATGTAATGTCTTCTCTTCTTCAGCTAGTTCTTCTCCTGCTTCCCAGTTCTTGAACTAATCCCAATCTTCTTCAGATGAGTTCCCATTTCACAGTGTCAAATGTTTTGCCAAAATCCAACTAGATTAGATGTACTGCTGTTCTCCTGTTTAGAAAATCCATTTTCCTTGCAAAGAAAGATTTCAGGCTAATTTACTATAGTTTACTATTGCATTTTAACCCCTTTGCCTCCATTTAAGTAATTATTCTTTGCCTCAATACTTTCTTTGCGTCTTGCATTATATTAAGGTCAGATTAATGGACCTGTATTTGTCCAGAACATTTCCCCCTGCCTTTTTAACCAGAGGTACTAAGTTTGCTATGCTACAGTCCTATGGTACCTAACTTAAAGAGCTCTATGCTATCAAATCTGACATTTTGTACAACCTGGCTCTCATTCATTGTAGACTTCAATCTGCTTCATTCCATACCCCTGCACCACATTTGTTCCATGTATTCAGTCCACAGTCAGGCTATACATCCAAACCAACATTCATTTTGGATACTCCATCCATGATTAATTCTATACACCTATTTTCAGGGATTTCGTACCTTAATGCATGTTCATTTCATACATCTCATCTAACATTCATGTCATATCCCAAAGTGAATTCATTCTGTATACCCAGATCCACATTCACCACACATTACAACATTCATTTATTTCATTCATTCATAGATATTCATTCGATATACCCCAACCTGCATTCAGTCAGCATGCCACCAAACCTATTCTTTCCATAAACTTCAATGTGCATTCTTTTCATCCATCCAATTCACATTCAGTCCATACACTCAAATAATATTAATTCTATATAATCGTACCTGCATGAATTCCATTCAACTCAACCCCAGTTCAGTTCATAAATGCTTAAGCCACTAACAGTTCAAATCACACTAATTTCCTACACTCCAATCTGTGTTCACTGAGCATCCAAACACATATTCATATCATCACATATATCCAAACCACTCTTAATTCTGTTAATTGAATTCACACATGTTTTACATGCCCAAGTTCTTCCACAGTCAAACCAGTGTTCATGCCACAGGACCAAAACCAAATTAATTTCACACCCCAGTCTCATTCAACTATACACTGCAAGCTCCATTCCTTACACAGACACCCAGTTCTTATTCATTCCATGCACTCAACCAATATTCAGTTCATACAGCCCAATCCACATTAATGTCAAACACAAAAGTCCATATGAGTTGTGTACATCTAAATAAATTTACTCAACACCCTTTCATTCCACACACCCTGACTCACATTCATCCCATATACCCAGCTCCATCTATGATGATTTTATTTCTATATGTAATCATCCATTTTTCTATATGTAACCATTCATTCCACACATTCAACAGAATTCTTTCCACACTACTGATACCATTCATACCATACAGCCTAACTTTCAGTTTTCCTGTATATAACCCTCATTCATTCCAAACAGCCCAACACCCATTTGTTCTGTATACCCAACCTGAATTCTGTGTGCAAGTTCTGATATACATGGTATCCACAAACCGCGAACAGCACCAATTCATCCCAGTTCACATTCATTCTAGACAGCCCACCCTGAACACATAACATACATCAAGCTAAAATTCCACACCTAGACCCTCATTCATTCTGTCTTCGTTTTGTATACCACATTAATCCCAAACACCCCAAATCCATTCCAATTGTAGCTGAAACCATATTCATTTCACACCAGCCAGCATTTACATGCCCTATGCCACATGCATGCCATACACCATAAACCATATGTATTCTTTGCACACACAGGCCATATACTACTAAAACCGATATATACTCTTCACACACATGTATGCCATACAACACAATCCACAGATGTTGCCTACACTGCAACTTACATGTATTTGATACAACACAACCCACATGTTCCACGCACTAAAACCCACCTGCATTCCACACACCAGAATTAATGTGCACCCCAACCAGTTTTAAGTCAAAAAAGCCAAGCCCTATTCTTTGTGCATACTGTGTAGTCAACCCACACATGCCAACCCTGTTTATTCCATATATCCTGAATCTCATTTGTTCCATATGCCAATACCTTTTTTCAAACATCCCAGTTCCCATTCCTTCCATAAATCTCAGCTCACATTCAATCTGCACTGCAACCCACAGTCTATTCATACACATCAACATCTATTCGTTCCATCCATTCACCCCTTCCGTAAGACAAACATTCTTTCCAAACTCCAATGTGCATTTGATCCATACCTGCCGAATCCATGCATTCCCTGTACTGCAACCAGCATTCATGCTATGTACCATAACTTGCTTTCCTTCTATATGCCAACCCACATTCATTCCACACACCACAAACCACACTCACTCCATACAACCTCATTGTGACAGGAAGCAAGAGACCCTTGTCACTCTAAGTATAGAATGCAGCAGGCCAGGCCAGCCTGGAGCACAGGCTGGCCATTAGACAAAGGGGAAATCCCTGTGTGTGGCTGGTAAGTCACATGACCAGAAGGGGTGGGGCTTAGAGGCATATAAACCCAGGCCTGAGGCAAGGTGGGAACCAGCAGTCTAGCCCTGTATGCTGCAGGAAGCAGAGCTCTAGGGAAGGAGGGGCTGAAAGACAGCTTGGCAAGCACCCAAGCCACCCATGAGAGCTGGGAGGTGAGAGCCCAAAGAGAGGTAGGCCCACAGTATGGCATAAACCCAGAGTGGGAAAGAGTTTTTATTGAAAGGGGTCACTTGTATTTGCATTATGTTTAATTTGATACCAGAGGACTGGATTGTGTCTATGGGGGTGTCATGAAAGCCACAGGGGTTCATAGAGCCTGGTGGGGGTCAGGGACCATGCTGAATGGCATGAGAACAGCCTGGCTTGGGTCAGGGACCTAGGAGGCTGAGTGTTAGAAAAGCAATTTTGCTCAAGTCAGGGACCCCAGGGGGCTGAGAAGTAAAAGAGGACCCTTGCCTGAACCCCTGGAATCCCAGGGGGCTGAAGAGACCAAAAAGGGCAAGCCAGAAACCAAGGTCTGGGGCAGTGGACCTAGGATGGGTGAGGGCAAAGTCAGAGAAAAAGGGCTGAAGCCATGAAGGCTGAAGCTCTGTTAAAGGTTTGAGGCCTGGGAGTGGGGCTAAGTGGCCCCTCCAAAGTGATCGAGTACTATCAGTGAGGCATGGGCATAGTTAGACATGAGGACAGAGACCACAAATGCAGCCCATAAGGCAGCTAGTTCTTCGAGGCACTGACAGGGCCATGAGGGCCATAGATCAGTGCCCAGGGGGCAAAACTGAAACAAGTTGGTTGAGGACTTGGGGGTCACTTCAGGATGCTGTGGCAGGCTTCCTGTACTCTATAAGAAATGTCAAGGCATAGTGGGTGAGGTTAAAAAGGAAGGGTACCGCTAGAAGCCCCAGTGGGGCAGGAGTCGCTAGGTCACTAGAGGGCATCATGACCACCCCTCAGGCCAGACTCACAACCAAGACCCCTACCCTATCTTTTTGTATACACTATTCATCCCATGCACTCAACCTGCACCCATTCCACCCCTGCTCCACATTCATGTCATGTGCCCCAACTTCCATTTCTTCCACATCCCAAATCAGGTTTCAATCATGTGTCCCAAATGACATCATTCCATGCTACCAGCCCACCTCACCCTTCACACCCCACTTTCCAGTCATTTCATATATCCCGGCCTCTTCCCCCGCTACACCCAACCCCACATTCGTTCCATACAGCCAATCCAGTTAGTGTTCAGAGGCAGGCTTGGAGTGTGCTGGTCCATGCTGCCTTCAAGGGCTGTGATATAGTTTCATAGTTGGTAGGGTTGGAAGGGACCTGAGCAGATCATCAAGTTCGACCCCCTGCCATGGCAGCAAAAAGTACTGGGGTCAAACGACCCCAGCAAGGTGTTTGTCTAACCTCCTCTTAAAGACCCTCAGGGTAGGAGCCAGCACCACTTCGCTTGAAAGTTGGTTCCAGATCCTAGCCGCCCTGATTGTGAAGAAGCACCTCCTGATGTCTAGTCTGAATCTGCCCTCTGCCAGCTTGTGACCATTATTTCTAGTCACTCCTGCTAGTGCTCAGGAGAACAGAGACTGCCCCAATGCCTGCTGGTCTCCTCTGACTAGTTTGTAACAGGCCACTAGATTCCCCCCTCAGCCTTCCCTTGTGGAGGCTGAACAGGTTCAGGTCCTGTAGCCTCTCTTTGTAGGGCCTGCCTTTCTGCCCCCTGATCATGCGGGTGGCCCTCCTCTGAACCCTCTCAATGCTGTCCACATCCTTCCTGAAGTGCGGCGCCCAGTACTGGATGCAGTACTCCAACTGCATCTGACCAGTGTTGCATAGAGGGGGAGGATCACCTCCTGGGACCTGTTTGAGATACATCTGTGGATGCATGACAAGGCATGGTTGGCCTTCCTGACCGCATCCCCACGCTGTCAGCCCATGTTCATTGTGGCATCAATAATGACTCCAAGATCCTTTTCTGCCTCTGCACTGACAAGAAGGGAGTTCCCTAGCCTGCAGGTATGCTGCTGGTTCTTCCTCCCCAGGTGCAGCACCTTGCACTTGTCAGTGTTGAAACCCATCCTGTTCTCATCTGCCCACCCTTGTAACCTGTCTAGGTCCAATTGCAGCCTATTTCTTCATATGATTGGCACTGCTTCACTCCCATCCAAGAGCTCCTCCAAGGTTTACCTAAGTGGCTGTTTTTCATTAGTACCTCCTCAGCATCTGCTAGGATCAACTTGACAACCAGATCTGACTTTTTTTCTTGTTACTTAAACAAAACAAAGGTGTTGCAGGCTGGCAATCAGTAGAACATACTGAGATATGGATGAGGTACCTGATATTGGGTTTGTTGTGGCCATGGTGGGGATGATCTCTTTATCAAGGCCCTGGTACACAATATCCATCTCAGTGTGCAAAGTAGGAGGCCCCTTCAGTGCCCTGGGGGTTAGCTCTGGCCAGCTTCCCCAGGGTGGGAGACTGTGAACCTCAGTGCACAAGCCAGACACATGGGATGGCTTACTCCCACTCTATGAAATCTTACCCTTTTCTTCACTCTGCTGTCTCCTGCCTGGCCCTTGGGAGTTTGCCTTTCAGCCTATGCTCTGTAAGACTCTTCTCCTCGATCACCCTGGATGCACCACTTGAGTCTTCTGCACAATGTCCAGTGAATCTGCCTCTGAAACTCACCCTGTAGACACCTCTACAGACTCATGCTCTGTACCCTCTTTTCTTTTCCTTCTGTCCCACTGGGAGAACAGCAAGCAGGACTTCCCACTACCTGTGACAGGCAAGGCACCCGAGGGCTTAACCTCTGCACCCAAGACCTGCTGGGGAATAAAGGTTGATGACTCTTGCACAGATCCTCAAGCACAGGTGCACTGATGCTGCCATTCATGGTGTCTCCAGTGACTTCCCCTTCCATACACCTATCTTGAGTGCACCAGGCTGCAGCTGTCAGGCAGTGGCTTCAAATTTGAGGCTGCAGCCTGCCACCCTCCAGCTGACCAGTCAGGCTGGGCAGGGTTGGCTGGAAGCCTCTGCCAGGGTCTAGCTATCTGCTCACTCCCTCCACCTGAAGTGGCCAGCTGGGATCAACTGGCCTTGCACTTCCCTCCAGATAAATCCCTGCATAGGAACAGGATGTGTCTGGGCCATATGGCTTACCCTGAAACCAGGCTGCTTTGGTGTTTCCCCCAGCCCCTACCTTGCTTGATCTCCTGACTTCTCAGCTTGGGTCGCCCTCTGACTCCGCGTTCCACTTGATTCCCCAGCTTCCTGACCAAGCCTGTTCTCTGACCCAGACCCAGATTGACCTTGTGGCCACCCACAACCCAGGGTGACAGCAGCCCCTGGTTGGGCTCCTCCAAAGTGCTGTGCTGGCTGCTCCCCTTTCCATACCTCCTTATATGCACCCACCCCAACCATAGCACCACAGTGCTGTGAGACCTCACCGACATCCTTCTGGCCAAGATCGCCCTCTGGATGGGTGCTTTGTCATGTCAGGGCTCCTTTCTCTTCCCTTGTCATGTCAAAAGTCTGGGCAGAGCTCCTTTGGGAACAGACCACGGGCATTTTGGCCCCTTGGAAGAGTCATGAACAACATCTGGGGGTTCTCTACTTAATGCCACTCTAATAGCCCTCATGTTGAATCAGTTACCTTGCCTGCCCCTTTGTTTTCTTTCTATTGCTTGTCTCCAGATTCAGTTGGGATCTGGCTTTCTTTCTTCCCCTCAGCTGCAGGGCTGAGGTGTTAATTCTCTTTGGACCTTGGCTTACCCATCTCAGGGCTTCAACTCGATCTGCATTCATTTCACACTCCCAACCCACTTTTATTCCATGCTATTTCCCCACCAGCTATGCTTACTCACACCCAGCTTTCCAAACCTCACTTCTCTTATACACACCTGCTCAGATGCATAGAATGCGTACTGGTCTGTATTCAGTCCCCATTCCAACCCACCTTCCATCTCTGCCCTAATAGGTGTTCATTTCATACACCAACCCCAATTTTTTTCATACTCCTGAAGTCCTTTTTGGCCCTTCTGGACACACAGACATCCACATCCGTTCCACACCCTCTGCCCACTTCCATTTGAATAACTAGCTTACTTCATTCCACCCATTCCCACGCTGCATTCACCCTCCGACACATATATACACAGCAGTTCCCAGGCTTGCCCCCTCTGTGGGTCTCCCCTGAAGTTGTCCCCTCCAAAAGGGGAGGTGGGGACTACCCTAACCAATAGGCAAATTCCGTTCAGTTTCTCCTGCCCAATATGGAAGAGCAGACAACCTGAGCTGCTGCCGGAGTACCACTGAAGTGTGCAGCCTCGTGCGCCAAGACCTAGCACTTGGTTTTCCAGCAGCTCCCACTCCTGGTTTTCCTTGCCCCCATCCCATTTGCCACATCAGGGATAATGAAGACCAGAGTACCATAAAGTTATGGGAATGAAGTGCTAGGCAGGATGTCCAGTCATCATCTAGTCCTACTTCTTCATGGAAGCAGGATCAGGAATACCTAAAGTGCCCCCAACGGATGTTTTTCAAACCCGTTCTAAAACCCACAAGTGAAGGAAATGCCACAGTATCCTGATGTCTCCTGTTCCTGTCCATAACTTGTCTGATAGTTAGAAAGCTTGGCCTAACATCCAACCTAAATCTTTGCTGAGAATTAAGCTGATTTCTCCTTGACCTTCTCATTGTGAACATGGAGAAAGATTGATCATCATCTTCTTTATAAATATCTTTCATGTCTTAGAAGACTGCTATCATCTCTTGGCATATCTGGGATTCCTTAGCTAAACCTAATTCCTTCCACCTTTCCTTTAGGTTTTATTGTCATATTTTCTTATCATACCTGTTGCTCTCCACTGGACTCTTTTCTATTTATCTCTTTCTTACAGAACAGAGCCCCCAAATGGCCTCCTTTCTCCAGCTGAAGCCTCACCAGCACTGAACAGAATGGAATAATTATCTTCCATGCCTTACATGGGACACTTCTATAAAAATATCGCAGGATGGAATTTGTCCCCTTATTTGTAATTGCATCCTACTGTTGATTCATATTTGTGACCTGCTATCCTTTTCTGGCAGACTGCTGCCTACCTGCTTATTTATCCATGCATTTGATTTCTCCTTTCCATGTGTGCCACTTTGCCCGTATCTTTGCACAACTTCATTTTATTGAATTAAGATCTTCTCTTCCATTTGGTTTTGAATTCTGATCCTGTTCTTCAGAGTGCTTGAGGGCCCTCTTATCCCTTGGTACAATACTCCACTTCAGACCCTCTGCTGATAATTACTTTTTGACAGTGATTTTACAACTTTTTTACATCTCCTTGTGGTGATTTCATCTAGACCCTATTTCTCTAGTTTTCTTGTGAAAATGCCACGTGGGACAATGCCAAAAGCTGTGCTAGATTCAAAATATCCCATATCTACTGCCTCCCCCTTATCCATGAGCCTAGTTATTCATCAAAGAAGGATTGGTTTGATAAGATTTTTCCTGGCAATCCCATGTGGGATTTTCTTTTTCACCTCAAGATGCTCATTAAACAATTGTTTAATAAACTTGTTCCAGGATCTTTCTCTGGATTGAAGTGAGGCTCACTGGTCTGATTCCCTGGGTCCTGCTTGTCCCCCTTTTTAAAGGTAGATGATCGTTGCTCTTTCTTCGTTCTCTGGGTCTTGCATTGTCCTTCACAAGTTCTCAGATATCACCATTAGTGGTTCAGAGATTGCTTCAGCTTCTTCCTGATGTACTGTAGGATGAATTTCATCAGGCCCTGCATCTCCTTCAAATACTGTTTGAGCTGGTCTGTCCTTATCCTGGCTTATGCTCTTGTTAAAATTAGTTGCATTATGTGTCTGGTCACAATTTAATTTTTTTCATGGAAGTATTGAATAGTTCACTTTCATCTGCATCAGCCATTATTAACTCTCCTTGCCTGTTAAACTCTGGACCTATATTGTGTCTCATTTTCCTTTTGCTTCTAATGTGTTTATAGAACATCTATGTTGCCACCTCTTCTCCCAATGGCTGGAAGCATCTAGGCAGGGGGCATAGCTTATGAACCTATTGTTCTCCATCCCAGGATGGTTGCTGCACATGCCCTGCATTCACATCCTACCCATTTGCCCCCATATGTCCCCATTCCCTCCTGAGCCCCATCTGCTTAAGTGATAACACCCCCAAGTGCCTTGTTCTAGGAGTCAGACAGAAGGGACAAAGGCCTCCCTTTCTGCTGACTTCATAGGGTAGCCAGGCACCCTCACTCATCTTCATTCATAACTGCTCCCTGCCCTCACATTCCTACAGAGCTGCAGGATCCTCAGGAAAAAAGATGGTGGCCCTCCCCAATAGCTATGCAGCAGGACCAGGCTTGGCTTTCAATCTGCAGGAAAGTCTGATCCTTGTGGTGGTGAGGGATTCTTGGTAGTATAAGAGTTTCCTTTTAATTAAAAAACACGCAAGAAAGCAGGGAATGCTGATAGATTGCAGAGGGAATAAGAGAAGGCTCCAAGTGGGGGCAGCTGCATTAGACAGACCCTTGATGCACTGTGGGATTGCTCCTCCATGGTACAATCAGACCAGCCGACTTGAAGTGGTTCCTCCATCAGGCCACTCTTCTGACAAATGCCATTCTCTGCAACAAGCAAGCCATGGGAATGAGAGTATTTTTAGCCAAACCTGCCAGAGACATAACTTTGGGGGAAGAAAGAAGCCTCTAAGGTATAGCATGGTAAGAGAAATTGTCTTTAAGAGACTGTGTCAGTTATACCCGACTCCAAGAAGGCCAAAAAAATACAGGTTGCCTGGGGACAGGGAGAAATTGTAGGGAAAGTGATGACTTTCATATGACAGATACATCCATTTACCAAAGCATACTGAGGTGTAGCC
Organism: Caiman crocodilus; assembly: GCA_030014935.1. NCBI lineage: Eukaryota > Metazoa > Chordata > Crocodylia > Alligatoridae > Caiman > Caiman crocodilus. Next base: position 133,682 of record JAGPOW010001603.1, on the reverse strand, counting down.
TGTAGCCTAATATTACAACAGGCTGAATGTTAATTATTCCAAGAACCTCCTCTGCAGCTTTCTCATGGAAATGGTTTCACTTGCTGAAATAAAGAATGAATCTCTCATCTGTTAGTCCGTCCAAATTATGGATAGCTTCTCACTGGAAAAGGAGACACTGCGCTTTCAATTACAGCTATTTTTTAAAACACAATGAGATATTATTGTAACAGTAAATTAATGCATTTGTTATACACACAACAAAGAGGGCATTCAGATATTGAGTTATCAATTACTCAATATTCTGATGAAGCAATTTCACTCAAAATTACTTTTGACACATTTCTTTGCATTTTAATAAGTAGACTAGTCTTGCCGTAGTGTGCTGAGAAGAGTCAAGATACAACAATCTTTCCATTAAGTAAAAAACCAGAAGCAAAGGGCCTTGGAGAGATTATCTAGTCACTTGGGTTACTAAAAAAAATGGGTCATTCTTTGCTTGTGTAGTGTTTCTCGAAAGGGAAAGTGGGAAATTCTTGCAATGCTTATGGTCGCATATCTGGAGGAGCCACTTCACATCAGCTGCTTGAGGGTTAGTTTCACCAATGCTCCAGTGAACTTTCCAATGCTGTGTTCAGTGTAAAATGGGTTTAAGATAAAGAGGATATATGGGTGATGCATTGGTCAGAGATATGATAGACCACTTAAGAGCTGCAGCAGGTCCCAACAAGAGGTTGGATAATATTGGTCAGGTGTGATCTAAGTGTATCAATACCTATATTCTACTGTGGGGATTTCTTAGGCTTCTGGGCTTTACTGTTTGCTGTCTGGGATGGGGAAGGAATTTATTTCCCCTTCTGTTATTGCATGTGTCAGAGTTTTATTTCACCTTTCTCAGAAGCAGGGTCTTGGCTGCAGCCAAGGCTGAGGATTTTGACTGGGCTGTGTCAATGCTTCTGCTGGGACGAAAACCCAAAGGTTCCTGGCTAGAGGGTCTTGTCTCTCCTTTCAGGGTCAGGAAGGAATATTATCCCCTGTTTGGACTGGTGAGGACTTAGGGGTGGTGGTGGGTGTTCCTTCCTCTGCAGTGGGGTCATGGCCCTCTTTTTGGGAGCTCTCAAACATATTTTGATAATCCTTCCAGCAGCAGGACATTAGTCACTGCTGTCTCTCTACTTAAACCATGCTAAGCTTGGTTGCATGAAGTGAGTTGGTTGCGTGCGTGAGTTGGTTGCGTGAGTGAGTTGGTTGTGTGAGTTGAGTTGCCTGTGCAGTTTTAGTAATAAGTTAGAGAAGGATTTGCTTGGGAGGATCTGGTCTCAGGCAGGGCATTGGACTAAATGATCTCTGGAGGCCCTTTCTCACCTGATTTCCCTATAGTTTTATGAATCTATGAAATTGAAGTTGCCTCCATCTGTAGACGGCCTAGCTACTGCTCCCAGGGATGTATGGTAGAATAGCTGAAACTGCATAGAAAGCAAAGAAGAAGAAATTGGAGACAGAGAGATTCTTCCTGCTTCTCCAGCCTAATCCCATCTATTTCTGCTATGTGCATGGTGTCAAGCATCCATCACGGCTATTTCTAATCCATCAAGTGCATCATCTCCTTCCTATCAAAGTTTACCAGGAGAGGGGAAAGACATGAATGAGATTGACCAGATGAGAGGAGAGTTTTCAAAATCTGTCTAGCAGCACAAATGCAAATTGAAGAAGTGGGAAGACAGAAATGACTCCCCTTTAATCTTCAGCTGGCTCTACTGAATGGGAAATTGGCTCTGAGAACTCATCAGAACCTCCTTTTCCCTTCCAAAAATTTTTTTCTGGGATCTTTTGTTATAGCCTCCAGTTATGATGCAGCTTCCCTTCTGCAAAGATCTTGCCTTGGACTTCTTGCAAAAGGGCAAAGTCAAGACCTGTCATTAAACAAATCCATGTAATGATCCGTTTTCCTATGATATAAAGGACAGGCAGGAAGAAAAGGAAATAAGAGTAACTAGAAAAGCTTAAATTTCAAGTGGAAGTGACTGAATCTAGAAGAACAAACCAGCTACCTAAGAGGCTTACTATTGCACTTTGCATCTGTCCAGCTTTGAAAGCGATAGTCTGGATGAGATGGGTAAAGAACCCAAACTTTAGTTTTCTTGCTTGCTTGGTTTTTTTGGGTCATCTTAAAGCAGAATCATTGGCTGCATGATGAACTACCGGTACATAGCCATGCTCCTCACGGCACATTTCCTGTGCGCACACACTGCTGACAAGACTCAAAAGCTATAGATAGCCAAGGTGTCTGCTTAGTGCAGGATCACGACACGCAGACCTGTACATGACTTACTTTGCAGCAGACCATGGAAGCAATCAAGCAAAAGCATTTGGGGGCTGTGGACTTGCTCATATCTGTTGCTCAACTTGTTGTTTTAATTTAATTGTCTTTACCTGCCCTTCATTGTGAAGGAAGTTATGATAGTGCCCTTTTATGAATTCTCTCGGTGAAAGCTCATCTGAGTCTTTCCTGAATTCAACTAAGGAAGAACCCTTTGCTTCAACAGCTCCTTCAAGACATCCAAACAAGGCAGAATTCTCCCTCTGGTTTGATGATGGGACATGGGCTGTGTGAGAAAGGAGGAACCACTGAACGCATCACACATAGTAGTTCTGTGAAGGCATTCTTCTTCCTGTCATCCAGCAAACCTTTGCTGGAAGAAACTTCTTTATCGGCACATAAGGCCAGATCACAAGCCTGTCTAAGTCTAAGGGAATCTTTCCATTTGCTCCCATGGGCTTTGGATCAAGCCTGAAAACCTACAGAGAATGAACATGCTTCTAGACCTCAGTGAGGCCATCCTTGAATATTTTTCTTTAAGAAAAAGCAGATGACGTAAGAATTACACTTTTTTTTTCTCTTAGTCCTCAGTATGGCAATCGCCCAGCTGTTAAAGAGGCCTCTTTTAAGCCAGTACATAAGGGTATAACAGGATCCAGTGCCTGAAAGTCAACATAGACCAATTCAGATAAGAATTTTTTTTAACAGTGCAGATAATGAATCTAAGTCATGGCCAGATATCTTTCTAGAGGATATATTTTAGTTCATCCAGCGATGACAGACCTGGCACAGGACATTCTCTGCCTGGTGTCATGAAGACAGTCAGGGTAGATGTTCATAATGGTCCAGTTTGGATTCAGACTCTACAAATCTGGTAGATAGCACAGCCACCTGCTACTGAGCTCTTAAACACAGTGAATGTGCGTTACTGTTCTTCAGATATTCAGGTGGGCAGGAGTTTGGCAGAATGAGCCACTAGCGTCCCTTTGTCATGTTTTTCAAGGAAACCTATGTGGCTGCCTCTTGTGGAGCTGGGCTTTTGCATCTGCCCCTTCTCCAGAGCTTCTTCTAAGGGACGGTTTGGTTCTGCTCAGAAGAGAGTAATCAAAAACAGGAATGAGCCCCAAATGTACAGAGGCTGGGATCCTCAACTTTTGGAGACCCAAGATTTGCTCCTTGGACTCAAGGCGCCCCGTCAAAAATGCAGGCTGTGAGCTTCCACTTGCTTGGTGGAGGACAGAAAAAACGGGGGGCGTTTTCTCTCCTGGAATGAACTCCCCAAGACCCCAGTGGTGCAGGCCTATGTGATGTGCAGGAGGAGTGTGGCCTGAAAGCCTTGTGAGCCGGGGCCACCAAGTACACATCAGATAGTTTCTTCTTCAGGGGACTGGAAGAGAAAGCAGGGCTGGGGGCGGAGGTGTAAGTGCACAGCTGCCCTCCACCCAGCCGAAGGAGGCGTGAGTGCCCTCCGACAAGCCTGGGAACAGGACAGTCATAGGGCGGGAGGGGAGGTCACAGAGAGTCCAACCCCCGGCTCCAAGCAGGAGCAGCCCCAAGGACCTCATCCCAGTCAAAGCTTTGTCTGGCCGGGTCTTCAAAGCCTCCAGGGATAGAGTCTCCCCCACCTCTGCGGGCAGCCTGGCCCGGCGCTTCCCCGCCCATTGGAAAGTTCATCCTGATCTCGGAGCCCGGCTCCCCTTGCTGCCCCTTGAGCCCGTTGCTCCTCGCTCTGGCGCCCCCGCTCCACCCTCCGCGCTCCCTGCCTCGGGCTCCTCTTGCGCGGCCCGGCCCGGCTCCCTGCCGCCGACCCCAGGTGGCTCCGCGCCGCGGCCGGGGCCGGGCGGAGCCCCGCGGCCACGCCCGGCTCTTCCCGGCGGCGCGGGAGGAGGCGGCGCTGCCGGGCCCCGCCCGCCCGCTGCCCGGCGCGGTTGCAGGCGGCGGTGCGGGGTGCGCGGGGCTCCGCGGCGGTGCGCGGCCCCCATGCAGCGCCGGAGCATGAACAAGCTGTACATCGGCAACCTGAGCGCCGCCGCCACCGCCGCCGACCTGGAGCGGCTCTTCGGGGAGCGCGAGCTGCCGCTGGCCGGCCCGGTGCTGCTCAAGTCCGGCTACGCCTTCGTGGACTACCCGGACCAGAACTGGGCCATCCGCGCCATCGACGCGCTGTCCGGTGAGCGCGGGGCCGGGCGGGCGGGCGGCCGCGCGGGGCCGGGCATGTGCCGCCGCCGCCGCGCCGTGCACCGCGCTGAATTTTTCCCCGATTTTTTTCTCCTATTTTATTGCGAGGCGCTGGGGCCCCGCGCCGCCCCCCCGGCCGGCC
>JAGPOW010001603.1:63336-128963 GCA_030014935.1 Caiman crocodilus | reverse complement strand
TCCTCCTGCCTCCCGCCCGCCCGCCCGGCGCCCCCGCGCCCGCGCCCCGCGCCCCCGGCCCGCGGGGAGGGCCGCACCAGGAGCCCCCCGGCATCCCCGCTCGGCCGCGGCTGCGGGAGGTGCTGAGCGCCCGCTTGTGTGTTGCAGGTAAAGTGGAGCTGCATGGCAAAGTCATGGAGGTGGACTACTCCGTCCCCAAGAAGCTGAGGTAAAGCCCGCGCCCACCCCCGCGGCTCCTGCCCCTGCCATTGCCCCTGTTCTGCCCCGGGGGCACCGGCGGGGCTGGGGACAGCTGCGTTTTTACTTTCATTATGGGCCACCCGAGGCACAGCGGCGCCCGGCTTGGGCTGTCCAGCCGCTGGGACTTGTTTACCGACTTGGAAAAGTCTCTAGCAGCACCCCCCCATGCCCAAAGCGCGCCCTGGCAGCGCCAGCCTGGCCCCACAGCTCCCTCCTGACCCTGCCAGCTGAAATCCCCCCCAGTCCCCAGCGCTGCCCGTTGGGGGGGAACGGGGGGGGGTTGGGTTTTGTTGTTTTTCGGGCTCTGCCATGGCTGAGCACCGCTGGCGGGCGGCGTGATGCGGGCTGCGTCCTCCATGCCGGCCTGCCCACCAGGCGCCGGGGGCCACAGCACCTTGGCTCGGCTCCGGAGAGCCCCAGCTGCTCCAAGCCAGGTTGCGGGGCCACGGCGGCCTGGCCCGAGCCTCCCAAAAGGCTGGTCCAGTGGAGGCGCCAGGGTGGGGTGTGGGAGTGGGACCACCCCAGGGTGGCACCAAATGCAGTGCAGTGTAGATGGAGCGCTCTATGTGCGCTCAGGTGAAGCTGCTGCTAACCCCCGGGTTGCATTGTCTTTGCCTTCATTTTTATTTCGGCTGCGGGCGGTGACATATCTCCCCTTGGTGGCTCTCCTGATTTGAGATGTGACGCGTTCATAAAAGTCTTTTTTATTTTTTTTTTGGTGGGATTTGTTTTTTGTTTTTGTTTTTGTTTTTTGGGTTTTTTTTGGTGGCCATTTGGGTTGGGAGGAAATTAAGGCGAAGCTCTTGATCCTCCCAACTCGGATTTGATTTTAGACGTTGTTCTAATGCTGGCAATAGAAGCAACTGTTATTGTTCTACTGGGGCAGCTGTTTAGCACAAACTTCTGTAAACTGACAAGGTTTGCTGCTAACGTAGGGGCAGGCAATTTTTAATCTTCAGAAATACAGCTGCGGGCAATGTAGCAGATACAGGGGTCTAGCAATTCAAATGGTTCCAGCAGGAGTGGTTGTAGGTTTTTTTTGTTTTGTTTTTTTAAATTTATTCCCCCTCCACACCCTGGAAGGCCTGGCTTGGGCTATCTCTTGCAGGGATGGTAATAATATTTAAACTGCATTTGGAAAGGAGAAAGTTGCGTGTACCATTCTGACTCGAGTTTTTCTTCTTTTTTTGAGAGAGAGAGAAAGCGAGTTCTGGTCTGTTAACGTAGGACTGTGTCCCATGTTGGTGAAACTTTTTGAGCAGGGGAGAAATCCTCTTCTCATCCCATGTATTGAATTCAAAGAGAGTGCCACGAGAGACTGACGTCACAACCCTTAAAGAGTGATGGGATCAAATATGGCAGGGCACTTCTGAATGTGTAGTCCTGCTGGGTCTTTTCCTGCTCTGAATCCCCCCAGTGATAGGCAGGAAGATGAAAACTTCAACACCAGTTTCTCCTTGAAAATACCTTTGTTGCCTGCTAGATACTGCAGTAGTTCCAAGGCTTGGGATGTGTTGTTTGCATGTGATGTGAGCTTTGTACAGAAGCATTACAAAACGGAACGCAGCGTTTTGCTTTTACTAACGGGAGGTCTCCCCTTCCTTTTCACGTATTTACAATTACTTTGGTCATTTGAAGGATCCTTGACTTGAACCTTTTTACCAGGTGTTTAGAAGATTGAATCTCAGGATATGTAGGATGTGTAATTTATTTATATTTTTAATTAAGTATGTGTGTGGGGAGGAAGCCTAGAATTTATTCTATAGCTGCAATGTTTTTTGAGCACATGTCTGTGTAAAATGTCCATGTTTTGTGATTCAGTGGCAATACAGGCTAAGTATGCAGACTGCATACAGGACTCTCAAATGTGTTAACCTGGTGCTGCTGCTATTTCAGTCTCATACTGGAGGTTTTCAGTGTGGTGGTTTTTCAAGTAGTATTTTCAAAATACGTGGGAAGTAAGCGTGTACAGTCAAAGCTCCATGAAAAATGGTTAATGTTTGGCAGCATGTATGCCATGGCTCCTAATGCACATATATGAAGGATGTGACAGTGTTGGGGTTTCTTCTACAATGAACATGCACAATTCTACCTAAAACAACAAAACAAAAAACCCCCAAAAGGGGGGAAAAAAGCCATACATAGTGTTTCGAAGCAACGAAATCTCTTCAATAACTTTTTCTCGGTGTTCTTGCACTTTTAGGACTTCTGTTAGAATGACAGAGTTAGATCCCTATGAGTTAGAAGCACAGGTCTCTGGGGAAGGCTTAGTTTCCACGTCTGTTATTTCATGTTGCATTAAGAAAAAAGATGTGAACTGTGATTTCATCCTTACTGCCTTAGTAACGGTGGGAGGCAAGAGGGGGTGGCGAGGGAGGGGAGGTCCTAATGTTACCTATGGGGGGAAAAAATCACTGCACAGTCCAGAGAAAAATGTTCGTATTTCTGTTGCCCCCCTCCCCAGCCCTTTAATTTTACTCTCCTCTCAGCTGTGCCCGAGTTCTTTACTTCAGTTTGGAACCTTGATTTCTTTTAATTGTTGAAATCTGATTTAAATCTTGTCTTTCCCCACCCCCCTCTCTAAAAATATAGTTGGGCTGTGTTTTATGTACTTTGTCAGTCTAGTGGTGTATCAATAAGGTTGGACTTTTCATCCTGTTTTTTATTACGTTATTTTGACCTGGAATATGGGCTCTCACAGTTGTGCCTTTGGTTTTTCAATAGGTGCCCCTTGAAGTATTCTAGTGTTTGTAGAATTTCTGTATCAAGGCAAATCTCCCATGTAGCTTTTAGGAGTTGCCCAAATTTTGCTGCCCTTGCCCTGTGCTCACAGGATTCAGGCAAAATTCCCCTTGGCTTTGGAGAGGGATTGTTTTTAATTAGATGTATAGTATTTGAGGACTTTCCATGTTATATAGATGATGTTACTCTCCTACCGTTTTAATACCATGTGACCGTAATGTAGTGAATATACCCAGGGGGCACCTTTCCTGATCCCTAGATTTGATCCAAGCTGAGTTTATATAAAATATTCTAAAATGTTTTGGGTCCAGGTTTGTTTTATGCTTTATTGGTTTTGATTGACACACTTTACGCTGTGACATGTTTGGACCGGGAGTGCAGCATTTGAATGGTTTTGTGTTGGATTTAACTGAAGAAGGGAAACATGATAAGATGTCTGTTAAAATGTGTTTGAAATCTCTCTGGATGTGCAGACAGTAAGATTCATTTGTACTGCTAGGTTTAGTTAATAGAATTGTCTTGAGTGTCTTCAGGAACTGTGTTGCTTTTATTTTAAAACTTTCGCCTTTTACTAAAGGTTTCCTACCCCCCAAAAATACAAATTAAAATGACATTCATTCTAATCCAAAGGTGTTTACATAGCTTAAAAATAGTGTAAAAGGGTTAGATGCAGCTCTGCAAATTGATTTCTGCACACCTCCACGTGGTAACACAGACCTGTTGGAGGTGAGCGAGCTGGTGGGGGGGAATATCATGAAGTACTGCAGGTCTATGACTTTGCCTTTCATGAGTTAAAGCCCAGCAATTGTGTTCTCTCTCATGCAAATGATTTTTGTCTCCTATAGGAATGTTAAAGAAAACAGTATCCCAATTGTATTTATTTGTATGTACATCATTGTGTATAGGCAAACTCAGTTTTTAAAAACCTACTTCATTATACCATCAATTTTAAATACATTAAAAACAAAGAATACATTATTTGGTTAAAATAGGATGTTATCAGCCTGTTTCAAGAATCTGCTGAATTGGAAATGTAACATTTAAAAGAAATTTTGCAACTGTGCTTTTAATTGAGATTTGTTACAGTTTGAAACTATGATTACTAATTATAGTCACTGAATACCTGATTAATATTAATAAATATTAAACAATTATGCATTTTTTGTGAAATACTAAAAAAACCAAAAAAATCACTACAGTGTTAATTCTAATGTAGTGTGTATTTGGCAGAAATAAAACATCAATTTGGTAAAGAGTGATAATATAGCAAGTAATTGAATTTAGTGTTACCGTAATGCTTTTAATTCTTAGTGTTTTTATTGCTGTTTTGTTTTAAGCTTCTACATTATTTTTAAGTGTGAAAAACAAGAGCACCAGGAACATGTAGAACAACAGGCTGAGCAAGTGAATGAGAAGAATCTTTAATTCTAATTTAATACCAAATTTCTAAAATATTTAAATATTTAGACCATTTAAAAATACTTTATTTGTGCTATTGAATAGCAAACTGGTGGTGGATGCCTGTTCTGATTTACGTAAAAAAAAGAAAATGTCTAATGTATACCCATCTCGTTTTTAAAATCAAGTCTGCCAAATGTAATTTTCATTTAAAAATGTACAATAACTTTCCAGGTTTATTTAAAAAAAAGAAAAAAAGGCAAGGACTTTTATTGAAGTCTTTCAACTTTAAAAATCCACCCATGCACGTAGCATGTTCTGGGCATCCCCTTTTATTGTTTTCTGTGGATATAGAGCCAGTTGCACAAGAGAGAGAGGCAAAGAATACCTGACAAAATTTCACTTGTGGATCTAATCTTAGGATGGCTTGAGAAGTAATGATATTTCTCAGGTTTCAAAAGTAATTCTCCTCAGATCTTACCTGCTTTTTAAATATTGTATTAGAGAATGCGAGGGCGAAAGTTAACGTGTCTCTGCAACATTTGAAGCCCTCGTTAAATAGTTTGTTGTTGTTTTTAACAGGAAAAGGAACATTAATGTGGTGTATGCAGATCAATTCTGATAGGAAATTGCACAAAAGTTAAAAAAAAAATTGGCCATTTGCTCTATTTACTGAGGAAGATTGTACCGATCTCTGTGTTTTTGCCTAAATGGGGGAAGCTGTACATTTTAGAAGTGATTTTTTTCCCCATCAAAACTTTTTCTAACTATATGATGCTTAAATGTGAATCACCATTCCAGTCTGAAAAAACGACTGTTCACAACTGTGAGAGCACTTGCCCAAAATGGTTAGAGATGATGGTCTCATCTTTGTGTGCAATTTCCATGATTCATTTTCATGGTAGCTGTTTGAAGTAAAGCAATACTCTTTTAAAAAATAGGCAGGACTCTTAGGGTGGAAGATAGGCAGAGTCTTGGGACAGCAAGGCTTGTTAAATGCTTCAGTTGTGGCATACGAAGGGGCAGAAGGACATGATACAAGGAAGAGTGGGCTGCCAATAGGCTAATATAATGACCATCCAGTTGTTTGGTTCAGTTTGTCCTTGACATGCAGAATTGTGACATAAAGGATCATCTTACATGTAAATCATGTTACTGTTTTAGCCAAGGAAGTTCAGCCCTCATCAAGGGAAGGGAAGTCCAGTCAGGAGAGACTGACAGACCTCTTGCATCTTTAGTTTCTCCCTCCTCCCTTTTCCTCTGCGCTGTCCTCTCCACACACAAAAGTGATCTTGCGTGGGATACAATGAAAGAAAAACCTGACTTGGCTGATCCGTGAATGTGTTACTTTTTCAAAGCCCATTCAAGCAACATTTTTCAAATGTTAATCAAAGATTTAAATGTCAGCTCCACCGCTGGAATTCTAGAAATGAGCGGGACAGACCCTGGGCATTCTGTGATACAAAACTTAACCGGGATTGTTACGAGAGAAAGAGTATTGACATGGGCTGGACGAGGATCTTACAGAGACTAGGGGAATTGAACTTCATTGCAGCATGTCTCTACCGTGAGAGTGTGTCTGATGGTATAAAGAAAATAATTTTATTTGCTTTTTTTGCACAGGGCTCAATTTAGGCGCAATTAAATCCGTGTTATTCGGCTATTAAAGAATGAGACAGCATGTGTGTGCCTACCATGCAGGGTTGTAGTGAAATTTAATTAGTAGGTATTTGCCCCATGTTTTGCAGATGTGAGTTGCTGCATATGCTAAGTATTATTATTTTAGGCAAACAAAATAGCTAACACCTTTGTCACACTGAAAATATGCATTTCCTCCCCCAAGTTTACTATCATTAAAATATTAAAAAAAACCAAAAATCTTTTACTTTACAATTTCCCTGGTTGCTAGCAAACTTGTAATTTTCATTTGGTTGCATGTATGTGTTCTATTTTAGGCAGCCAAATTGCAGTGTTCTTTCAGCATTATTTTTAAGGTCTTACTTTTTCTTTTTTGATCATGAACTTCATTCTGGTTTTCCACATATTGTTAACAGGGAGAGAGAATAGTTGTAATTTTTTTATGTATGGTACTGTGGGAAGAAACTGCAGGAATTATCACATGAGATTCTCAAATGGAGGAATAAAAAGCTTGAATGCTGCTGTTTAATTTTTTTTTTCACAGACCTTGTCTCCACTCAGTGTTATTTCATCACGTACAATTTTAGTCTTGTCCATTTTTAACTGGTGAAATGTAGTGCTTTTTTCAAGTTGTTTTCTTCATTTCCAAACGCTGGTTTATTTGATATTACCTTTTGTCTTTCTGTTTTAGCTCCCCCCTACACAATAAGGAGTTTTTATCTTTTAAAAAAAAATCTTTCACCTACTACTGGAAGTAGTGTTTTTACATTTCTAGTATGGTATTAATTTGCTTGTCCCACTGTCATTCTATATAGAAATGGTGTAGAACTTTCTCTATAAGTGTAATATTTATTGGGGGGGAATAGATCTGCATGCCAACACCTATTTCCACACACCTCCCATAAATCTATCCAATGAACAGAAAAATGTTTCAGCCCCTGAATCTGCAGTTTATTTTTAAAAAACATAGTTTTCCCCCTGCTGGGTTAAGACAAAAAGGGAAACCCTTGGAGAAGCTGTCAGAAACAGACATGTGAATCTCTCAGCTTTATTTGTTGTGTGCATATCTCCCCTGCCCTCCTTACAGTGAAAGCTTATGTTTGCAGATAGGTGGGTTAACCCGTTACAATCAAGTGGGTTATGAGATGGGAACAGGAAGAAAAAAGTATAGTTCCTAAGAAGCAGTGTGAGATCTTCTCTAAATGCCTTACTTGGGGGGAGCAGGAGCTGAAAGGTTGATAAGAACTGAGGAAAAAGCCATGGCTATGTTTCTGGTGCCCCAAAAGTTGCTCAGCAAAGTACGCTGTTTGTCACAGCAGTAGATTTTCTTCCTTCCAGTTTGCTTTGTTCTCGACTTTGTTCCCCCTTTTTCTCCTTTGTTTTACTGCTGAGGTGTAAGTTTTGCAGTAGAATTGAGAGGAAAGGGAGTTGAAATTGTGCTGCCTTTGATGGCCCCACCTTTATTGCTTTCAGAAATCTCTTCTTTTTATAAAGTTGCGAAGATGTGACCAAACTGGAGAGGGCTCAAATTGCATTGGATAGTTTGTTGCAAGAAGCTGTGGTAAATGCCAAGCCTAAATTAAGAAAAGCCATTGCATGATGTTAATTAACTTAATCAAGGCAATTAAGCACAGGATTGCTGAAAATTTTATTTGGGCAGTAACCTGGATTTACAGCAGAGACTGGAGAGCTACAAGGAAACTTTTTTTTTTTTTTTTCTCCTAAGAACTGCCTTTGGTCCTGTCCTAGGTAGCTACTTTACAGAACTCCCTGTAGCTCTACACCGTAATTTTGTTAGCTGCCATTGCTGCGAAGTGACCTTCTTTTACCAGTTTCTTACCTGGCTGCATGAAATAGGGTTCACTGTACATCTAGAATGGACATTCTTTTGCAGAGGACTGGAGAGGGGAGAAAACATCTAAAGCCCCTTTATTTGGTAACGTTTAGGACCAAAGTATAACTTCAGTATCCCCTCCCAATCCAGCAAAATGTTGGCATTTATAATTTGGAGGAACTTGACTCCTTCCAGAAGGAATCTGTCTGGTATGTTATAACTCTGGGCGGTGATGTCATTCTCTTATATTCAGCTCTATTTATATATAGCTCATCGATAGGAACTTCTCTCGAATCAAGGATAGCAGTAATGTGTTCTCTTCCCCCAGTCATTTCTGTTTGGTCCATTCAGACTGCAAGCTCTCTGGGGCAGGGAGTTTCCCTTGTCATGCATTGGCCAAAGTGGGTATCAGCCCTGGCTGGTGTTACCACAGTGCAGGCTGCAGGCAGTGATGGGAATGCACAGTTGCCATTACTTGGATGTTAGGGTGGGTTGCCCAGAGAGCTAGTTTCATAGCTCAGGACTTGAGTGTAGAAGTGACATGTGCAGAAAATTTGCTCAGAGGAGAAATACCCTTGTGAGTTTCAGGTTCAGGGATCTGTTGGGTACAGCTGGCTCTCCTACTTCCCCAGCTGAAATGCAGAGGGCAGAAAGGCAGAGAATGGCAACAGTAGCAATTTAATGCTGAAATGAAAGGTGCTGGATGCTGATGATGTGCTGTGCATCTTGCCCTTTTGCCCCCTGCCCAGTGTTGCCTGGCATTGCTGTAGGAACTGCTGCAGCCCAGGTTAAGTCATTATGAAGGGAATGGTGCCATGCGGCATGAATGTTCCTCAGTGGTGGCTCTTGCAAGGTGGCATGGAGCAGCAGGCAGAAGGGGAGATGCTGCTGGCTGCCTGGCTTAGCAATGAAATGGGAAGAAAGAGTCTGGCTCCGGGAGCTCTGGCTGTGCCTGGATTTGTGCTGTGAGGGTAGCAGTCCCTTCTGCAGATCGTGGCATGGCTGGCACCTCCCTTCTGCTATTTCCTTCTGCTGTGAATAGATCAGCTGTGGTGTGGGTGCAAGCTCAGAGCTGTGCTTCTCTCTGCCTTCATTGCTTTCTGTCAGACCTTCCTTGACACCTTTCACTCAACCACGCTGTCCATCAGCCCCAGCTGGCTTTTCCAGCCTCCCCTGAGGAGGGTCATCACAGCCCAAGCTTCAGCTCAGCTCACTGTGCTGGCCATTCCCTGTCTTTCCAGCTGGCCCTTTGTACCTTTTGCATTGCTCTTTGCCCCTTCCCTGGAGTCTGCCCAGTGTCTGTGGCCCCCTCTGTTCTGCCATCACAACCTTACTGTCTTCCCTCAGCTGCCTTCCTCTCGTCCTGCCCCCAGCTGCCTCTGCTTCTGCTCCCAGGGCTGGACAGACTGGAGAAACCTGCAGGATCCCTGCTAGCTGCTGTCCTTGTCAGCTGGTTCTCCTTTCTACCTGCCTCCTGGGAGCCCTGCCATGGAGCCCCAGCCCTCTCACCCACTTCCCTTGCTTTTCTCCTTAAAGCTACTTCCTCTGCTTTGTCCCTGGTCCTGCTGGGGTCTTGCAGAGAAGGGGGTTGACCTGGTGAGAGCCACTTCCTCACCTGCTGCTGCCTCCTTTGCTAGTTTTTGGCTTGGTCTCTAGCCTGATGTCCCAGGCACCCCTCATTCCTTTTTCTACTGGTTGTTCTCCTTACATGAGGGGGGGATGTGGTCTTCTACCTTAAGAAGCCTTGCCCTTGTCTCCACTTGGTTCACAGGTACCATCCTATTCCTCCCCTGGCCTTTCCCTGAAGCTGCCCTTTATAGGTACTTTCTTGGTCATTCCTTCTCTCAGTTCCTTTAGGGATCCCACCACCATCTGGCTGCTGCCCATTTCCCCCATCTGTGCTGTGCTCAGCCAAGTTGCAAAGGACCTGCTTTGGGTCTTGCCTGGTTCTGGCCAGAGCCCTTGCTGCAGGGAGGGGTGGGTGGCTGGCCTGAAGCCATTGTGTTGGCTCAGTGTCACCCGGGGAGTTCTTCAGGGCCAGGATTAATTCTGAGCTAGTGCACAGGGCTTCATCAAGCACAGGTGGAGTGAGAGAGAAGCAGGGTCATGGCACTGCCCTCCCCATCAGGCTTTCAAGTTAGCATACATGACTGTAGAGTGGATGCTGCTGTACGCACTGTCCAGTGGAAAATCTAGGCTGGGACTGTGGAGCCATGTATCACATGTTTACCCAGGGCTGTGTGGTTCCCAGACTGTAGGAATTTGGGGGCAGGATTAGCATCTTGTTCTTGAGCCCATACAGGTAGCTGCTAGTCTGTGCAAGCTTTTTCCCAAGCAGATCAGGGGTCCCAAATTTCAATTGCGGAGGAGCCATGAACGAAGCTTGTAAATTAACAGACTTGAGCCAACTGATAATTATGGAGCCATGAACTCCCAACTGACCGCGGCAGGAGCATAATGTCTTTTATGAATGGCTTTTGATAGCATTAGGCAGTTCGAGAAGGAAATAGTGCCATGTGGCTTTTGTGACATGGCAGTTACTGAATGAACCAGCCTGGGGAGGAAGAGGGAGGAGCCAGCTTGCTTTGCAAAGAGCAGAGATCTAAGGCTCTTTCTTAACAGAGGCCTGATGTTTGTTGGATCATCTCAATAGCAGGTGTGCATGTGTCTGGCAAAGAGCAAATGGCACTGAGCAGTGTGAAGTGGATGTGATTAAAAAAAACCTCAGGCTTCCCAAATAACCTCATCTCCCCACCAGAGAGAAAGAGCCACTTAGGAAGTAACATTGACATTCCAAGCCTCAAGTGAATGGTGACACTACAAGTCGCTTCAGAGCTAGTTTCTTGCCGAGTTCTACAACAGCATTTGGCAGTGAAGCTCAGGTGGGCTAGTGGTACTGAATTTAGGATGGCACCAGAGGATCCTTGCCTTTTTTTCCCAGTAGAGAAAGACCCTGACATCTTCCTTGAAAGTGTAGACGTCGTTGAGTGTTATTGTCACTCACCTTATCGCTGCCTCTATCTCTGCTAGTGGGGACATAAGAGCAGCGCTTTTCCGTGGAAGCAAATCAGAGTGCAATCTCTTATTGATATTGCAAGGTGGTGTTTTTTTGGCACACTGTAAATCTGGGTTCTGGAAAAAGGTACAGGGAAGAAGCCAGGGTGGAAGCAGAGTCAAAGGACTTCATAGGTATTTGCCATTAATATTCCCGTACTCAGAGCTGCAGCACTTTGTGCATTTTGTAAAGGTGAAGCTGATAACAGTTGGAAGTCGAGTGCTGTGAAATAAACTCCCTTAAGGAATTATAGAGCCACAAGGCTCAGACTCCAGTGGGAGTTAATGGACACTTTTGCAGCTTGTAGCCAGAGTTCTGACTTTTATGCTTCCTTGTTAAACTTGTCAGGGAAAAAAAAAAGCTTTTCTGATAAATGTGTGCTGAGATATCTGTGGGCCCAATCCTGCTCTGCTGGCTCATCAAATTCCTTGAATGCAAACTGCAATGGGAGTTTGGAGTGTGGAAAATCAGTACTGACCAGAGAGAGAGTCAGTTTGTCTGTCTGTCTATCCCATATGTACAAATACTAGTCTTATAGCTTACCCTTCTTTAGTTGAACTCTTTGCTAAACTTCACCCTAATTTGTACCAGTCGCATTCATGCCTCTAAAAAGAAATGCTTTTAAAAGAAATGTTACTAACTTCCTAGTACTAATTGTACATGAATGCAAGGCTGGATCAGGAGGAGGGATGCTATGATAGCCTGTATTCCTGATGTAAACAAGCCCCATTTTCACACTCGCACTATGGTCTTTGCTCAAGAGTAGGGTGCTGCTTTGTTCCATGCAGCCTTGAATAGCCCTTGGACTGGCCAGTATGTGTGTGTGTGTTTTTTCCCATTTGTTTTACTTTCTGTACATGTAGCCAGCTGCTGTTTCCCAGGTATATGGAGATTAGCCCTCCTTTGTTTTGCATTTTTGATTGCCCAATAACCAAGATCCCTCTTCCTTGCTCTGCAGTAAAGATAAAACTTTTCACATGATTCCTTGTGCCAGCAGTGAGAGTTGTTTTGCTCTCTGTGTAACTGGGTGAGGTCTTATTTTTCCAAAGTTATGCCCTGTTGTGGTTAGACATGGCCTATAAGTGGAAAATGTATCTATCTGCTTTTTTTTATCACAGATTTTCCATACGAGGTGCCACCTATTATACTGTACCTGTGACCAGATTCTTTTCAAGGTTCAGTCCATGGGGTTCAAAATTCCACCCCTGAAAGAGGCAATCTAGCCTTGCCTTTTCAGTGGTTCTTGCATGTGGGCATGTGTACAAATGTGAGTGGTGTTGGGGTTACAGAAGACTCCTCTGACTTACCACAAAGATTTGTCTAGGGAAAGCTTAAGGGAAGAAATGTTTCGGGTATTTGTGGTGCCCATCTTTGCTGCTGATGATTGCCCAAAGGTCTAGGCCTGATTTATACTGAGACATTGCTGGAATAGTTCTGCAGGGACAGCTATATGGAGCAGTTGGAGATGCAGATATGGTGGCTAAAGAAGTATTTTTGCAAGTATAGCTTATTCCACATCAATGAGCCAAACAAGCTGTAAGTGAATCTCTGCTAGGACTTTTGCAGCCTATCTGTGTTGTAAAGAATCACACTCTTGCCTAGTGGAGCTGAGCTGTAAAGCCTGTAAATGGGGGCCTGGCCTTAGACATGCTAGTCAACTGCAAGAATCTGGACACTCTATACCAAGAAGCAAAGGAGGGAGTGACTGGGGTGGAAGGGGGATGTGTATGGAGAAGAAGAGATGGCAAAGCATGGTCGATGATTTGAAGTGCAGCTTAATACCCAAAGGTACAGGAACTTTGAAGCCCTCAGCAGGCATTATTTGCTATATGTGCCTCTAGGTCAGGGGTCAGCAACCCCCGGCATGCATGCTGAGCATGGCGCGCACAACCATTTTGCTTGGCATGCCACCGACAGCCCTGGCTCTAAGCAGCTGCTGCCAGCCACGGAGCCCAGGCTGCTCCCAGCAGGCAGCTGGGAGGCTGCAAGCCCTGCTACAAGCAGACTAGGCTCCTTGGGCCAGCTGCAGCCACGAGGCTGCGAACAGCTGCGCTGGGCATGTTGGCACTCTGGCATCTTTCATGGTAGACAAATGGTAGACAAGGTAGACCGTGGGATTTTTTGGCACTCCAGCCAAAATATGTTGCCTGCCCCTGCGTTAGGTAGTAATTCGTGGCAGTGCTTTATGGTCAGATGCTGTTTCTGAACCATGTATAGTTTCAGTCCCCTGCAACCAGACATCTTCTGGCTGGAGCCGAACCCCAAGGGGCTCCTTGTTGGTGTGCAGCAGGACAGAAGAACTGGCACTCCGTGTACAGCTCCAGGCTGTTGCCCAGTGCCAAGGGATAGCATCTCTTCTACTGCAGGTATTCCTGGCAGCAAGGGTCAGAACTGCCTTTAGGAGCTCTTCCATAGGCAGATCCCCTCTGCAGCTTGCCCAGGCAGGGCCTGGTTACAGTCACCGCTCTGGGAAGCAGTGTTGTGGCTATGGTTCCCTTGGGCAGAGTCCAAGTATCTTTCTGCTGGGGATGCCAGCCTTTTCTTTGCCCCATTTCTAGATGGAGCTGGTGGGGAATTTCCTTGGGAAATGCCATCCCATTCAAAACTTCTCCTTACTGAGCTCTTCTAAAGGCTTTGCCCTATGAGAGGATGGCTCCTGATCCACCTGTGTTTGTAATGTGCTGCCATTTCCTGGCCTCCTCCTGTAGCTCCAAATGTACATTTGAGTGTACCCTGGTGACCAGGATGGGTGTCGGATAGCTGTAACCTAAAACAGCTCAGGCCCCGCGTGCTGGTGAAATGCTGTTCACAGCAGCTAGGAATAACAGATTGGCTGAAATGTGCACATGTGCACCACTGTCCCCTCTTCAAGAAGAGACCTGCCTCCAAGCATGTGATTCCCTGTAGACTGCCCTTTTGAGCAGGTGGCTGTGCTCTTCAGCAGCGTTCTCCCTTATCTCATGGGCTGGCTGGTCTGTGAGGGGCAGGATGCCCTGGTATCTAGCCTATGGTATCATTGCTTGTTGTGTAGCAGACAACTGTGGGGTTCATGATGTGTAGCCTCAGCCACCACTCTGGGTCATATTGCTTGTCCCTATGGGAGTGTTTAGGGATTTATTTATTTTTGTTTCTCAAAAGTCTTGATACCAGCCTCTGATTCAGGCCATGTGTCTGCTGGTGAGTGTATATGCTGAGTCTCTGTGCCATGCTGTGGGGGCAAGTGTACAGGTCATGTGCCAAATTGAGGAGGGGATGTACCAACTCATCTGTTTATGCCATGCCCTAGGGTAGGTGTACAGGCTATGTATATATGCCATGCTGTAATTGGGTGCATACAGGTCATTATTTGGGATTGATGTGTGTGCCAGGTGTCCGTGATAGAATTTGGGAAGAGTAAACAGGTCCCTTGCCTACTTCCCATTATGGGGTGGGTATGCAGGTCACGTGCCTACAGTTGTGCTCTGGAATTGGGTGCACAGGCTGCAAATCTATTCCTTGTTCTGTGGATAGGCATACAAGCTGTGAGCCAGATCCTGTTCTTCTTTTAGGTGTTTAAATGGGATCCTTTTCTGTGCTGCTTGAGCTCTTACCTAATGAACCATCCTCTTAGCTTTAAGGCTAAAACAGGACAAGCAGAGAGCTGGAGGAAGCTGCCTTAAACATTCACCGTTTTTCAGGGGTAGCAGTATAGGATCTCATTTATGCACCTAAGTGGAATAGGATCTGACCTCTGTGCCATACTTTTGGGTGGGCACAGACCATGTGTCCATGGCAGGTTTGGGTAGGGCAGTGCAGATTAACTTTTATATGGAAATACCAATGAGGAATTGCATTGGACTGATGTCAGAAAATTTCCGCATCTGCCTTCGGCTGCTAGCCTACCTACCTGCTCAAAAAGAACACAGGCTTGTGCCTGTCCCCTTTATTCAGTGGCCAGTGCTATGCTACTTTGATTTAAACAACAGATTTATTTCTGGCCTTGACAGGGCAAAACACCTTTCTTTTCTTTTTAATGTCATAGTTTTACAGCTGTGAAGTGGCTAAAAGCCATTTCCAGCTGTCATGTCAGGAGGGAAACTCTTTGTGCTGTCCTGGGTGCACATGGGCAGTAAGGCTGTGGGGTCCTCTCCAGGCTCCTCTGCTAATATTTCAGAGATTTTGCTCGGTTAGCTGAGGGGGCTGTGAGAGCCGTCCCACCCTGGGCCCCACCCTGACATGCCCGGCCATGCAGCCTGCCAAACTAGATAGATTCCAAACCAGCTTTCTATCAAGTAGGACTACCTTGGTTTAGGTGTTGTTCATCCCTAGAGGGAGGAAAAGAACAAACCCTACTTGATATTTTGTTGCCTTGAGTTTGTTTTGATATCTCTCTCTCTGTTTTTCATAAGCTATTGAACGCTGTTCTTCTGAAACACTTGCATAAAGGGAACAGATCATAGAATCACCGGCAATGAAGGATGGAAGCAGAAGGTCACATCTAGTCCAACGCCCTTCTCAAAGCAGGACCAGCCCCAACTAGATCATCCAACCAAGGCTTTGTCTAGGTGGGCCTTAACTTCCAAGGATGGAGATGCCACCACCTCTCCGAGTAACTTGTTCCAGTTCTTTACTACCCTCTTCATGAGAGTTTTTCCTAATATCTAACTTCACCTTC
Organism: Caiman crocodilus; assembly: GCA_030014935.1. NCBI lineage: Eukaryota > Metazoa > Chordata > Crocodylia > Alligatoridae > Caiman > Caiman crocodilus. Next base: position 113,402 of record JAGPOW010001603.1, on the reverse strand, counting down.
CCTTGCTGCAGCTTGAGACTGTTGCTTGTCTTTCTGTCATCTGCCACCACTGAGAACAGTATAGTTCAGGGGAAGGCAAGTATTTGGGCCCATGGGCCCCATAGGCAATTCTGGAGAGCTGCCATGGGGCCCCCCCCAACAGCCTATGTGTCCTGCACCTCCTCCCCGCCACCAGCAACAGCGCACAGCCCCAGCTCCAACCCCAGCCCCAGTCTGCCCCATGCCTGCTCTGGATTTGCCTTTGCTGGAGTGGACTAGCTGGAGCCCATGTGTAAAGCTCTGACCCCAACCTACTTTGTGCCTGCTCCAGACTCGCTGCAGCCAGAGCAGAAAAGCTGGAACCCATGTGCACAGCCCTGACCCCGACCCACCCGGAGTGGATCAGCTGGAACTCACGTGCTCAGCTCTGCCCCCAGCCTGCCCCACTCCTGTTCTGGACCACCCGCCCAGTGGCAGTGGCTGAGCAGAAACTGCTGCTTGGTCTGGGTGGGAAAAGCAGTCCCTCCCCCTCACTGCTGCTGGGTCCTTCTTGTTACAGCTTCCCAGAGCCCATGCCTCGACTGCCCTGCAGTTCCTCTCTGCCACCATGACCACTGCCTCTGGACCAGCCAGCAGGGTAGCAGTGGCAGTGCAGAGGAGCTGCAGGGCAGCCTGGGCAGGTGGCTGCAGCAAGAAGGACCTGGCAGCGGGAAAGGGGAGGAGCTGCTTTTTCCTTGCTCCCAGCAGCAGCTTCTGCCCAGCTGCCACTACTGCTCAGCATGGGCGGGTGAGTCTGAAGCAGGCGTGTGGGGCAGGCCAGGGTTGGGGTTGTGCATGCAGGTCCCCACCAGTACCATGGAGCTGGGGCCAGCAGTGGCAGCAGCTAGAAGGAGCCACTGCTACTTGGTCTGCCTAGAAAGGCAGTCCAGCCGTGGAGCTGCCCCAGACTGCTGCGTGCCCGGGAGGCGCCATGGGCTAGACCAGGGGTAGGTAACGTTTTTTGGCCGGAGTGCCAAAAACCCCCACGATGCCTACTTTGGAAGGTGCTAGAGTGCCGGGATGCGAGAAAAACAAAACAAGGGCAGGGAGTGCATGGCAGGATGCTGAGGCTGGGGTTGTGGGGCTGGGGCCAGGGCTGGGGCTGGAGCCCTGCTGTGGGCACTGCAGGACTGGGGCTGGACCTGGGCCAGGGCCTGTTGGCAGCATGGGACTGGAGCTGCAGCCAGGTCGTTGCCAGTGCTGGGATGGGGCCAGCGGCAGCACTGGGCTGAGGCCGGGGTTGCGCAGGACTGGAGTGGGTGGCGGTGCCAGCAGGGCCGGGGCCCACTGGCAGTATGTGGCTGGGGTCTTTGGCAGCACTGGGATGCCAGGCCAAGGCTGTTGGCAGTGTCAGAATGAGTTTGGGGCCTGCCCCTATACCGACACTGCCAACAGCCCCAGCCAGCACCATCGCCGTCACCTGTCCCAGTGGTAAAAGCACTAGGCTGAGGCAGGTGGCAGTAGTGGTGCTGGCTGGGGCCGGAGCCATCAGCAGCGCCGGGATGGTGCCGGGGCTGTGGATCTGGTCAGGCCCGGCCCTAGCCCTAGCCCTCACCACCGCCACTGCCGGCCCCTAGTGTGCTGACACTGCATCTGTTGGGCCTCTGCATAGTGCCGCTGTGGTACTGTCTACTGGGGCCTAGCGTGGTATGAAAATGGGGTTAGTTGCATCATCATGTCCCCTCTGGATCTACCCCTCTGAATATCTGAACTTTTTTCATAGCAGAAGTGTTTGGACCTATTTTAAAGGTGAATCTGCAAGGATTAACTCACTCTGAACAGTGAATGAAGAGAAAGTGAATGTACTTGTTATGCCTCTTGGACTAATGAAGAGCAAAACATGGCTAGTGTGTGGAATTAGCTGTCATGGGATATTGGTGATATGAACTATGTAAGTGAGCACTGTACGCTCTTGTAAGTTAGGTAGGGAGCACTTAGTAACGTGGCTTTGTAACTGGCTACTTTATTTCTAAGATTTAAGATGGGCTTTTCATCTTTAACAACATTGAATTCCGTATAGGTGTGCCTCTGCAGGATGCAAGGGGTGGGCTATTCTGCACTGCTCTGCGATAATGCTGATAGTGCTTTTGAGCCTGCCCATCAGCTATTTAGCCTGCCTACCACGGTGGCTACAATGCTTCTAGTTTAGGCAGCAGGCCCTTTAGAGTAGTTCAGTGTACCTCATGGTGCTGCCATAGGCACCAGTGATATCTTGTAGAATTGGCCTAGGGAATTGTTCTTGATTCCCACAATAATGACTGTAAAAGCTGCTGGTCAATACTGCAGCTAGGTGACTCATGATTATGAAAATTCAATGTATAGATTTATTTCTCTTGCCTAAAGCTGTAGGTGGTGACAGGAAATGGATTGCCTGCATTTAGATTAATGCAAGCAGATTTTTTTTTTTTTAAAGCACAGTATCGGACATTACTGGAAGAGCCATTTTCAGTGTTGTAGCACTGTGGTAGCTACAAAGCTACGTCGCATTCCATTTCCATGATTCCCAGCAGCTTTTCAACACTGGCATCATTTTAAAGCATAGTTCTTTGACACCTCAAATTTCACAAAGCTCAGCTAGTGATTATTCCATTAAAGCCACTGAAAGGCAGAAGTTTGATGAGACAGCTTCATATTTTTTTATGCTTGTAACATTGTGTTCCATGTAGCACACCACGAGAATGTAGAGAAATGTTTGAATCCTTCTGCTCAGGATGGATACTGTCTTCTAAACAGATATGGACCTTTCTGGCTTCTATGAGATGTTGTGGGGAGGGCAGGAAATCAGAGGATTAAAAATAAGTAAAGAATTAAAACAGCTGCCATTAGAATTGATGTGAGATGAGTTGGTCAAACGTGACAAATGACCTAGTCATGGCTGCAAGCGTCAGACTAGGGGAAATTTCTAGCTGCTTAAAGCTGTTGATTCTACGTACAAAAAAATAAAACTCCAAATGTTATGCCATGGTTGCCACCCAACACAGAGGAGGACAGAGCAATGCAGAGTAGGACAGAACTGCCTTTTCCCCCCCTGTTGAGCACATGACACTAAGGTGAAATATATAAGACTGCATTTCAGGTGCCTTAAATGTCTGGTAGGCAGGTGCTCATCATGATAATTCCTGAGAAAGCAACAATTTCTAGCTTCATTTTAAAACACATTGTAGAAGTTTGCACTTTTTTTAGCCATTGCCAGTACTTTTGTGGTGGGCTAGGACTGAGGAGAAGGTTCCCAAAGATGCTGGGTGTGCAGACATTTGAGTCTGGTTGGTCTGTGGGGAGTTGTACTAAGCCACGAGGAAGATTTTCATTAAAACACAGCCACGCATTTTCCTCAGTGAGGAAACACTGAATTTACAAAGCAGTTGAAGGAGATTTGGGATTACAGCCCAGCGATGATAATGTCATAGTCTCAGTAGAGATTTGGTGTGATCTGATTAACAACAAAGAACTAGAACCACACAAGAACAAAATCAAAACAGGATTCAGAGGAGCTATGGGATTTTTCCATTCCTTAGCCATCAGAACTGATCTCAAGTGCAAAGGCCAAAGATAAAGCCTAAAACAGGAGAATGAGGCTGGCACCTAATTGGGGGAGTGCAAAGCTATATTCCTTCTCAGCATTTTAAACTGAAGATCCAGATTGCCCCCTATCCCCTCTTTCTGTTTTTGTGAATGAGACCGTTGAATTTGTATATAAAAATGGTGGAACGTTTTTGAATTTGAGGAACAAAAATTGATGGTTGAATTCAGAATTTTGAAAGGACCCTCACTGCTCTCCAGTTGGATCAGCAATGCTCTAAGTGGTTTTAGTCTGTTTGCTTTGTCTTGCTCCAAATTTCGTAACAGACAGGGTGCTTCAGAAAGTATAGAATTTGGTAAAAGCATATGGGTGTCTAATGGTGTAGGTAAAAGGAACTATAGGAGCCCTAACTAGTGAGTAGCCTGGAAACTCTTGTGCTTTAATTTGAGAAGTGCAAGGCTTCAGTTTCAAGTAATGCTTTGCCCTGCATATTCCATTCCACAAAAACCCTGAGGACCTGGGTAGGTTTCATGGTGGTGGGCGGTTGCTTCAGTACTTTTTTTGTTTAAAAAAACAAACAATCACTTAAACCTCATTCATTTTCCCCTCCCCCCATTTGGTGGCTATTTTATTGTGGTTTTCTGGGGACAGCTGACAGCCCTGTAGGTTTTTTGGTGGAGGTAGAGGAACCAATTAACAGAACATCCCCTTCTGCCACTGCCATTTCCCCCCCCCCTTTCCCCCCAGCCTAGGCTTTTACACCTGTGCAGCTGTTGGCTCTGCTGTATTAATGCACTCCTGTGGTCTCTGTACAGTGAGCAGAAATGACGAGCATACAGGTGCTGGGGCTGATCTGTTGGTAGGAAGAGGCATGTTGCTTGCTCTGACTTTTGTGTTGAGTAGGAAGGTGCCTCTTTCCATCTCATCTCTGTACTGTAGCTAAAAAGGAGCTCAGAGGGTGTTAGAGATCCTAGGTCTAGGGCATCCCAGACTAATTGCAGTCTGTTCAGAATTAGGCTTCCCAGGCCTCCAAGTATCAGAAATGCTTTGCCTAGCTGCTTAGTTCATGCATGGAGGGTGCTTAGCAGTGGTGACAAAAAGCCCCCCAAATACGCTTGCATAGCAGTGCAGCTCAGGATGTGCAGACAGAGAGTAAGCAAGGTCAGAGGGAAAGCAGCTGTAGATCCGAGTGAATTGCCAGGTAAAGCTTTGCAATGAGAGAGACAGAAGTACTGGCATGTGGGAGGTGGCCCTGGCTGCATCTCTGCAGGTGGAGGTTGCCATCTGCCATTATCCTGAGAACTGAACCCTCCACTGCTACAGTTGGCCAGTGATGAGATTTCTCTTCTGGCTTTTTGTATGTAGAATTCGCTCCCCCAAGCATCTGGGGATCTGGCGATATGCGCCTGTTTGGGAAATGTCAGACGTTGGGCTGCACTAACCTTCCCTTTCTAACGGGTAGCAGGACTAGGCTGCATTTCTGATTCCTGGCTTTGACACACAACTGTTTAACCTATTTGAAACCAAAGCTGATCTGCTGAAACGTGGGACTAGCTGTGCAATGCCCTTACAGCCTGCGAGACCAAGCGGAGCCAGATCGCAGTGCACCCGGGGAACTCATCCTGAGGTGTGGGCAGGAGGGGAGAACTAGCCTGGCCTGCGACTGGGGAACAAAGGCAGGAGCTGGCGGGCAGGGTACAAAGAAGGAACAAAGAAATGTGTAAGGACAGTGAGAGTCAAAGGCAGGCAGGCATCTAGGAGAGGGAAGAGAAAGTAAGAGCACAGTACGTGCATGGAAAAAAGTAGAAAAACACAATTCTTGTGTTTATCTACGTTCCTGTGCTGAGGTTGACTAACTATTGCAGTGCTAATTGTAAGTTACAATTAAGTATTTTTCCATAAACTGCAGTCCCCTGCAGCATGGCTGTTGTTACTGATTTTTAAGCCCAGCAGCCTGCTGCAAAACAGGACAGAAGCCCCGCAACTGCTGGTGTTGTCATGATACGAGCTTGGGGCGTTTGCTTTTGCCTGCCTCCTGAAGTTAGACTGCTGATGCCCCCCTGGTGGGGGCTGTGCAGAACCATAGTCATTAGTGTGGTTTGGAGATGGACAGAGCCACGGGGCTGAGGCAGGACGTGAAGAAAGAGGGAGGGGGGAAGGAGAAGGAGAGGGCTGAGAGGAGGAATGTATGGTCCTTTTCTGGTCCAAAATCCTCACTGTGGATCTCTGGAAATTACAGAAAATTACACATCTGAGAAGCTGGCCTCAGTTTCTGCCCTCAGTTTTAAATGCCACTAGCATTTTGCCATTCTAGCAGAGGATGCATCCTTCCAGCATCAAAAGGGCATGCCCAGGAGGAAGAGGGACATGGGTCCAAGCAGGCAATTTTTTTTTATACAGCACATAGCAGTAAACTGCCCCTTGGGTTTCCTCTGGCACCAGGTACCATGGGGTCCAAGACTGAGGTCGGGAATGCAAGGGCTGGGTGAACTATGGACATTAGAGGAGCAGCGCCTGTGCACCCAACCCTAGCCTCTGCTGGTCTATCCTTGTGCACATTTGGGTACCCCAGAGGGGTAACATTTTCAAAAGCCTGTAAGTGACTTAGGGTCCTTGCGCCCATCTTCCCCGCCCCCTCAGGTTCTTGACATAAGTGGCTGGGGATGCCCCTGAAGTGTCCTTGCTGCCATGTTTTGGGGTTTGGAGCAGGGCCCAGAGAGCTAAGCCAATTTTACAGGAGCAGTGTGGAGAGCTCCCCTACCCCCCCATGGGGCTGGTGTAGATGTTCCCTGCCGGGGGTGGGGGTGGGGGTGTGTGGCCATTAAATTGAGGCTGGGTGTCTTCAGTGATCAGAATAAGGGGCAGCTGGGGAAGGAACCGGGATTAGGTGCCTTGGCTCATGGAAAGGAGCTTTCTGTGTGCACCCTGTGCTCACCCTACGCAGAGTGGACCACAGTGAGGTTTGGCGCTGCTCCCCTCCCACAGGGAGGCCCTCCCCCTGTTGTTGCCTTTTCTCGTGGGGGGGGGTTGGGTCCTGATTAGCATCAGGGACTGATCCCCAGCAGCTCTAGATCCTTGTAGATCCACTGAAGTCAGCAGCTGAGGCAGAGGCCCAGCCCTCATGGCCGTGAGGTGGCTAAGCCTGGCTGTTCTCTTGTCCCTAAGTGTGAATTAACACCCCTTTCTCTCTGTTTGGCTCAGACCTCAGTTTTCAGTGCTTTTCTCAAAATAGTGAGATTCAACTTTTTTGCCTTGGCACAGTCTCCCTGCATGGAGGGGTCTCTTCCTCTTGCAGAGTGAGGGTCTGCCAGCTGCTTTGTGAACCCGGCAGCTTTTCCACCTGATTAGACAGGCTCAGCTTTGAGGATGGTTTCTTTCCTCACCAGCTGGCAGGGGAAGAGGCCAGATGTCAGCAAGTCAAGGAACCCAGGCTCTGATCTCTGGGTGGGCCACAAGGTTGTCCCACAGAATGGGGGCCTCAGGGCATGACTCCTAGGGTTGGGTGGTTATGGATGCCTGTCCCTCACAATGAACTGCCTACTACTGGGGAATGACCTTCTCGCCCCGTGACTCAGAATGGTGCTTGCCCTGATGCATCAGATTTTATATCCCTCCAGTATTTTAGCACCATGTTTGCTTCTGGCTTTGAATCTTCTGGTGCTTGAAGGAATTGGAGGGTTTCCCGTGTGTCAGCTTTAGGTTTGTTCCTGCTCAGTTTTTCACCCATCTGGGTGTTAGAGAAACCATGAGGAGAGCTGGAAAAGCCTACCCTCTCCCCACTCTGTAGTTACCATGCCACTCTGAGAGACCACTTAATGTTTGAAAGCTTGGAAAGGCCTTTCGGAGGAGGGAAAAAATGGCTTCTTCACGCCTTCCTTCCCAAAATACTTGGTGCAGATAGAAACAGGGCAGTTATCCCTTTTAAGCACTGGGTGAAACCTGTCGCAGTGCATGGTAGTTGGTGACCCAGCTGTGCAGAAAGGGCTGCAGTCTCCATGCCAGAGCCAGCTGCTGGGTTGTAAAAATGCCTGGCCAGCGCCTGCTAAGCCTAGGTGGCATTAGGGAGATTGTTCATTTCAATCCCATTAGTGGGTCAGACCCAGATTGCTTTGCTGACGTCTGCCCTGCCCACAGGCAGTGGCCTGGATCTGGCACAGTCCCTGTGCTTCCCTGCTGCACTTGCCCCTAGCTCTCCAGGCCACTTGTAGGGTGGCCCGTGCAATGAGCCAAGCCTGTCCAGGTATAGCTGGAGCAGAGCAGCCAGCACTGTGGGGCTCCTTGCCACCTGCCCACATGTGCTGGGTCTCTTTGCACTTTGTTTTCACGCTGTGGCCCCCCGGCTGCACTGCATGCCCACAGTGCCCCAGGATGGCTTGCAAGAGGAGTGAGGGCATAGCCCAGTGCAATGCTTGACTCCCTGTGGAGGGTGCGTGGAGTGGGGCAAAAGGCATACCATACAGGTGATCTGTACCACAGAAAATGTTGCTGGGCGCTTACATTTAGCACATGATGAAGGAGCGCTGTGGGGCTCGTAGGCAGGCAGCAGTTGAGCCCCTGAGTACCACAAACCTCTCCAAGAACTTCCCCTCTGCTCTGTCTGGCTTTCAGCAAGCAGACAAGCCAGGGCTTTATGGACTCATTAATGCATCTGTAAAGCTTTATGAATCTTCCTCCGGGTCTGTGCCTCCCATCTGCCAGTGCCTTGGAGACGTGCAGAAGACCCGGAGCTGGATTTCTGAGCATATCTTAGGGAGACAGCAGCAGTGCGGGGGAATGATTCTGCACAGCTGCTCTGGGAGGGGAGACCTGAGGCTGGCATTGGAATGGAGGCAGGAGAGTGAGAGCATTGAGTGAGAGGTTGGTGGGGATGGGCATCGCATGGCAGTTCAGGAAGGACTTTCACATTGGCAGAGGGATGCTTAAACCATCATATGTCCAAATGCAGGGCTTGTGGACCATCAGCCTGTTGCTCTTCACTGGCATCAGGGATGCACTCATATAAACAGCGCAGGCAACAGTCCCTGTGCATCTGGGCTGAGCTGAAACAGCAGCGTGTGTCCAAACTTCCTGGCTTCCCTCAAACACGATTTGGTTTCGGTGGCCAGGTGCCATCTCCCTGGCACCCCTCAAATGCTGGAATAAAGTGTGTGTGTGGCGGGGGTGAGAAAGGGAAGGGGGCGTTAATCCCCCAGAGAGCTCCTTTCCTTCGCTCATTTCTGTCCCTGATGTTTGGGAAGCTGATCTTTCAAATTTTAGTCAGGGCAGGACCGTTGTCTGTCTGTCTGTCCCTGGAAAGGTGACCTGGTGTAGGGTTAAAGCCTGTGCACTTCAAGGTGCAGCTTTGCAGGGTAGCAGCCATGCTCCAGATATACCTCCTAGGAGTTTCTTGGAGAGCCAGCAACAGCCAAAGCCTGCACGTAGTTCCTTCTCAGGGCAGGGCAGGGTGGAGACCGGGCACAGCAGCTATGCGGCTTTTCCTGCTCAAGCAGATGCTGAGTCGCGGCAGCTGAAGAGTCACGGTTTGAGCTGTTGGCTTACGCCGAGACACCTGCTGCCAATGAACAGGCAAGAGCTTCCCTGAGCCGGAAGCGGTCGGCGGGTGCGTTTCCTCCCGCGTTTGCTTTGTTTCTGTCAAGCTGCACTAAAAAGCTGCGGTGCGGCTGGGGCTGGCAAGACTGGCTCCTCTCTCTGTGTGCCACTCGCTTGGGGTTTCTGGGCCCCAGCCTTCCATGTGCTGCTTTCCCAGCGGGGCCTGGGCTCTGTTTGTACCAGCCTAGTGAGTGCCGGAGGGAACCCAAACGAAGCCACCTGGTCCTAGACCAGGGCATGGCTCGCTCTTGCTTGGAGCAGTTGCTGACAGGTTTGCAGCGTGCACGTTCTGGGGAACTCAAGGCTGTCTCTCAAGGCCAGGGGATGGCGGGTTCTTCCTGTTTCTGGTGGCAAGGCCAGAAGGGCTGGGGGAGCTGCCAGTGGTCACTGTAGTGCTAGCAATATCAGCCACAGCCATGGAGGGGCCTGTTACCTACAAGGGGTCAGATCAGCAGCACCCAGGTTCTCCAGCCAGGGAAGGGTCCAGGGAATGGAGCAGGATGCAGCCTGACCTGTGTCTGTTTAGCCACTGATTTTAAAATCGTTGGTTCGAATGTCCTGGCACCAGACCTCACATGCTCCATCCAGCCTGTCATTTGCAAATGCTAGGAGCTGACACTTTTCCCAATGTTCATTTGTTTTGAATGGGCTAGTGCGAGCCTTCCTGTCATTAGAGCAAGGGGCATAACTGGGCCACAAGTGCTGCAGCCACCATGTCCTGTGTGTCTGGTCAACCAATAGAGAGAAAATGTTGCAGCAGTCACGGTTACTTGCTATCTCCGTGGCCACTGCTGGAGGCTTGGTGTCATCTGCTGTTAGAAATGGAAAGCAGCCGCTAGGGAGAAGTAAGCCCTGAGAACAACCTGCCCTTAGTGCTCGCCCATCGCGTCTGCTGCCAGGGATGCATCCCCAGCTTGCTGTGGCTGTGGGTAGCTTGGAGCAGCTGCAGGGTCCAGAGTGGGGCAGTGCTCCAGGAGTTGCCTCCTGTTTTGCTTGAGGCAGGGAGCTGAGAACCACAAGGGTCTCTTGGTGGGAAGTGGAGGGATAGTCAAGAGGCACTGGAGCAGCTGGGAAGTGCATTACATGTGACAGCCTTGGCCATCCTCTTTGCTTTGCTTGGTTGTCACGCTCTCTGAGGGCTGCCAGGAGAGCACTGCAGCGTCTCAAAGCACAGTGTGAAGGAAACCAGCCCTTCAGAGATCAAACAGCCCCACTGTCCTGGCTCTGAAGCACAAGGTAGGAGAAGCTGTAGAGAGATCCTAGTCCTAGGCCCAGATATCTTCACCTGTAGATATCTTTTCCTGGGTACCCGTTTCTGGAAGGTGCAAGCTATAGTGACTGTGCTGGTCTGCCTGCACAAAGCAGGAGATGGCTGGCTCATTCTAGGTGGCCAAGGCCAGCTCTTTCTGTAAAGAATTTGGGGTCTGGAGAGGTCCGGAGGGTTTTGTTTCACTTCCAGTGTTAGAAGCAGATTTTGAAGCCTCATTAAGTGACCGTGAAATACTCATTGGCCGCCCTGGCTCCAGTGAGGGCTTCATTCTTCATGGCCTTTTCCAATGAGCGTAGGGCATTGGATGTAGGCTCCGGCTGTCCTCTTCTATGTCAGCACCCTCTCTCAAGGCCTGACGAGAGTGGTGATTAGGAGACAGTCTGCTGGCTGAATGAGGGGAGCCTGCGCAGCTGCTGTATTGACTGCACCGATGCCTCCACTGGACTGGCTCACCCGGCAGGGAGCCAGAGAAAGGAACACACCATAAGCTGTTGTCTTGAGGGCCAGCAGCAGGAGAGCAGGGGAGGAAAGAGCATGTTGACTTGCACTACTTGCGGCAGTTGGTGCACACTGCTTAGACTACTGGTGTGGCCCATGCCTCCTCTTTGAAGTCTTGGTTTTATGTCCGAGTCATCTGTGGGCCTTTGTGGCATTTTCTGTGAGGCTCCTTTTCCAGGCGCCCATCTCTTGGTCTTGTCCTCATCTCCTCCAACCTGCTTTGTCAGTCTTGTATCCAGGAGTCCTTAACATTGTCTGTTCCTCCCAGCGGTGCCATTCTCATGGAGAGGCCTCTGCTTCTGTGTGCCATCCAGGGAAGAGGGAGTAAGGGTGTTAGCTAGGGGTGAGGATGCCCTCTGCCTCTATCTGGAAAAGATCAAAGACCTTTCCACCTTTTAGAGACAGACTTTCTTCCCTATGAAGGTGCTAGGATAGGAGCCTACCTCCATGGTTGTCACCATCTGTAAGCCAAATCTTTCTTCTCTGTTTGCCAAAACAGAGCCTGAGAGATGCGATCAGTGCTCAGGCACTTGGGTGGTTCTTCCTAGCTCTCTGCTAGAGTATTGGGTAAGTCACTGGGCCAAAATGGCCTGCATGTCTAGAGGGCTAGTAGTAACACAGAGTACCTCCATCCTCTCTGTGTGTTAGCTCCTTCTTTGAGAGGAGGCTGCTGCCAACACCCGGCAGATAGCAGAAAAGTACGTAGACGTGACTTAGACCTTCGGCTGGTTGCCTGAGTTCCTTTTGCAGCTGGTGCCTTCCCAGGGTGCACTTTGTGCCCTGCCACGTGGATCTGACAGAAGCTGCCGGGGATCAGGGGTACGCATGCCCTCTATTGACTCTCCTGTGATGGCTGCTGTCTGCCATGAGAACTCCCCACCTCTTCCAAGATGGGGAGTTCTGACAAAGGCTTCTGTGTTTCCTCCCAGATGCCCCCTGTTCAGTCCTTGCTGATAACTTGATGACCCTGGCTGGTGTCACGATGGCGGGTAATGGTCCTTCCACTTTGCTGGGTGGACAGTTGTATGTGTTTCTGTGGGTTTTCACCCATTTTCTTTGCAGAAGAGTGGCAGGGAAGGGACTAGAAAAGAGCCGATGCAGAACAGGAGGATCCCATGTTCCCATTCAGGCCTCTAGCCACCTTTTTGCAGGGGCCTGAGCCAGGCATCAACATGAGCTGGAGCCTACAGTTTCCTGGCACACTCACATCCTCCCTGGTCAGTAAGACTCATTCCTTGGCCCAGCAGTGGCTCTGGGTTCATGGCCTGTGGTGCACTGCTTGCATTGTTGCTGCCGTGGTGCCAAATTGCTTGTCCAGAAGCTGGCATCAGTGCCTAGAGATGAGATGGCATAAGGAGTGGGAGAGAGCTCCCTGTCTTGCAGTGTAGCCTTGGGGGGCTCCTGCTACTGAACATACTTGTAGGCTTCAAAGAGGGACAGCCACCCTGCAGATCCTTGCTATTGCTGTGCCTGCTGGCTGAGGAGACTCCTTTGCTCCCCAAGCCAAATCAATCCAGGGGGTGCATGGCACCGATTGTCAGATAATGTTGGGCCATGAACCAGCTGCCTTGTTTCTTTTCTATTTATAGGGCTGGCCGTCAGCAGGGACCCAATTTAGAGGCAAGTTTTTCCAGGATTATTTCTGACACTGAAGCGAAGGGATGTGATGTGGCATTTGCTGTTTGTTTAGTTTGGATTAAATTCTGCACCCGGGCTAGGAATAGCTCCACAAGTCAAGCAGGGAAGGGGTGTTTTTGAGCATGGGACACCTTCCCAATGTGGGCAGTGAGTGGCCAGGGGGAGGGAGCAGGACACCTCTCAAGCGGGTGAGAGGAGGGTGGCAGCCAGGCCAGGATTGCCTGGAACCAGCAAGCACATGTGGCAGCAGTAGGGTCAACTGTCGCATTGAGCCCTGTTGTAATGGCCCCAGTGGAGATAATTTTGGTTACAGTGGGGGCGGAGTGGAGGCTTTTGCCATGGGGCAGTGAGGTGTCCATCGCCGAACTAACCAAGCTGAACACAGAGCTGACCACAGCGTGCATAGAACCCAGAGGAGGACCTGGGGCAGGCTGGGGTCATATCGTCCCTCTCCAGCACTGAAATGAGGTTGAACATCGGTGCCTCAGATCAGAGAGAGTGAAAGGAGGTTGTGGTAGGCACTGACAGGCCACAGAGATGCAAGCACTGAGCCCGAAAGCAGCGCAGTGCTGTGGTCTCTGGCCTCCCTGCTGGAAGGGGATAGGTCACCACTCTAGGACCACATTATTGTTAATCCCTCCGAGCTCACTCCTGGCTTCTCCCATCTGTAGGGAGATGGCCCCAGCCAAGACATGGACATACCTGGGCAGGAGGAGAATGAGATACAGTGAGCAGCATTGCACTGATGCCTGGGGCACCTCACCACCTGGGCTGCCCACCCAGCCTCTGCATGGGCAGGGACAAGACCCTGGGCAACTTGGGGCTGTGGCCAGTACAGCTTTGCCCCAGCTGTATTGTTTTCCCTTGACACAGGTGAGGGATGGGGCATGCTGAGGCAGGCAGGGCTTGAGCACCTGCCAGTATCCCATCCCCTTATTGTGTAATCCAGTGCAAAAGGGCACTTTGGGAGCTATCTGCATCAATGTTCCTTTAACGTAACAGAGACCCCTGATATCAAGGGAGCAGGCTACTGGCAGATGCTGGTAGCTGCAGCAGGGATGGTTGGAGAATAGCTCTCAGAGACTTCAAAGGAAAGAGGAGAGTCAGTAAAGAGCAGCCCCATCCTGCCCACCAGATCTCACAGACAAAACTCCACAGCACCTGGGTGTCACTGCCCTGTGCTGTAATGGCCCTGGCATCTGCTGGAGGCCAGAGTGCCATTCTAATGGACATCTTGTTGCTTGCTTTAGGGCTGTCCCCTACATCCTGCATTGTGGATCTTGGATCACCTTGGATCTTGGATGCCTAGGCCAGCGGGGGTCGTTTCAGTGCTTCCACATCATCTATGCAAAATGCTTTTCCAGGTGTACTGGCTGGTGTGTCTCTGTTGCAAGCCCAGCTCTCCTGCCAGGGGCTGTTTCCCCAGGACATGAACAATTAGGGAGGTTTCAGAGCCGGACAGGGCTGTCTCCTACCCTGGGGGTCTTTAAGAGGAGGCTAGATGAACACCTTGCTGGGGTCATCTGACCCCAGTACTTTTTCCTGTCATAGCAGGGGGTCGGACTTGATGATCTGATCAGGTCCCTTCTGACCCTACCAACTATGAAACTATAAGGTCCCATGCCCTCATAGCTTGATTTCTGTTTGGCCTTGAATGGGTTCCAGTGCCTTGGGTGGTGGCTTCCATTCTTTCCAGCTGGCTTACTCCACTGAGCAGCTTAATTGCATTGAGCCAGCATGCTGAGCAGCTAGAACAGCCATCAGCTGTAACAGGGTCTGTGATTGCCTACAGAGGCAAGGCATGGCAGTCACTGCTTCCTTCCAGGCAAATAAGCCCGAAGATGTTGTTCCGCAAATTCTGCTTCCTGACAGCAAGAAGGGGGCAAAAAATGTATTTCAGCATGTGCGTTGATATCTTATGGGGCACTGGTGAAAGATAATGTGGGTTGGCATCTTCACTACTTACCACTGTCTACCTAGTGTTCTCTTGGTTTGTATATTACTCTTTGGGTTTTATCGTGCTACTGTTAGCACTGGGGGAATTCCTATTTATTTCTGTTCCAAGGGGGTGAGATAAGACCCTCTCAACTTCATCTCTTGCCATCCTCTAAAATTGGCACTCTTTCTGTCCATTTAGACTGGGGCTGGGGATTTCACTTGCTTGTACACTCAGCAGTGGATGAAGTCTTCTTACTGAGATGCTGTGAAAAGCTGGTAAGTTGAATAAATGTGGAGCAGAGCAAAGCTGAGAATAATCTATGTACTAATGATGGAAAACCTTGGAAGGGCAGCTGGTAATGGTAATGGCTGTCCTTTCCTAGACCTGCGCTACGGTCATGAGAGTGGTACGTCTGGGTGGGATGTATGATGTAAAGGGACCACATCTGCATTCTCAAAAAGCAGTGGGGAAGTGGGTGGAGGTGGTGCTTTGTACTGGAGAAATTGAGGGTGTGGGCAGATCCACTCCAAAAGGAGCTGGGGGCACTCTTCTTGATCACTGTAGACTGATATTTGTGCAACTCCACTGACTGCACTGCAGCTGCTCCTAATTTCCATCAGTAAAGGAAGAGCAAAATCCTACCTAGCCTCTGGGCCTTCTCTCCATCCTATTAATGAAGAGCCAGGTGCTGAAGATATCAGGAAGGCTGAAATTACCCTGCTGGTTAACAGTGCAATAGGTCCCAGTTACAGGTTCAGAGGGAGGCTGTGGGGGTTAGCCCATGTGCATCTTCCTTCACTTGTGCCTTCTTTATGCATCCTTTGCTTAAGCTCATGGTAGCTGCAACAGAGAAGAGCAGGTGGTGCCCTTGCAAAGGTGGATTGGCCTGTGGCATCTGTTGCTGAATGAAATTGAGGATGGGATGACACAAGTGCCTGGGTGTACTCAGTTGGGGTCTGTGCCCATCAGTGCCTGTGACAGAAGAGAGCGGTTTTGCAGGCTTTTCTCATGCCTTGTGAATGGTTTCTGCTGCTGATGTGTGCATGCTTACAGCCTGCTTGTCACATGTGCTGAGCCCCACCCCGCTTTGAATTGGCTCTTCTGTTCTAGGTATCTTAGGCAGCACCTGTGTTGATCCAAGTTCCTTCAGACCAGCCACTATGGGTAGTGTTCAGGTTCTCATGGCCCTGAAGCAGCTTTGTGCTCCAGGCTCTCTGAGCTTCATACAGTCTGTTCCCAGGTTAGTACCATCCTGCTGAGCTGGGCAGGGTTCCTCCCTTCTGGGAGACCCCTCTTCTGTTCTGGCCAGCCAGGTTGTGCTGCATGTTCCTTGCACAACATGATTTTTCTGAAAATGTGAAGCCAAACCTTTCCTGTTAAATGCAACTCAGGTGGTTGAGAAGTCTGGAATCCTGACTCTGCCCACTTCCTCATTGAGCAGGTACTCATAGGAGAGGTGGGGATAGGACCGCAGCTCAATTTTGCTGAGGCCAGAGGGCACAAGAGTTAGGGCTGGGGCTGCAGGCTCCTGAGTGGTAGGACACAGCTCCATGTTTGCAGGAGAAAGGGGTGGCTCTTCTTGATTTTCTGCTTTCCATCCTCTGCCAGCTGCTTTCCCAGTTTTGGCACATGTGTGGAAGATGCAGAACGGGGGAGAGGTGGGCATCCAAACCCTGAATGGGCGAAACACAACAGCAGCTGGACCCCAGAACAGAACTGAAGTGATTTCTGTGTAGAGCAGAATAACTGGTGTGGGGGTGTCTGTGTGCATGTGTGTCTACATGCTTAGCCAGCTGTGTGTGGTTCTTTGATGCAGAGTGAGATTCCAGCCTTTGACAACCAGGGCAGCAGCCTCACAGAGGATACACTGTGTCCCAGCAAGCCAGCATCAGAGAAAATATCCCACAAAAGCAAAACTTAGGCTCTGTGGCTGAGCTTTCTAGTGCCGCTGAAAGGCTATGGACTCCCAGTCCCATGAAGTATACTTTGAACTGAGGACCCCATACTCTTCAGGCTGAGATTTTTAAAGAGATTTCTCTGTAGAGAATTCAAGGAACTGGCACAGCTGGACTGAATGAGAACAAGATCACTGTGTCAGGGTAGGCCCTGCACACTTTCCGGGTTGCAGTTGCTTGTTGTTGTGTGCCTGTCTCGCTGCTTGGGCAATGGATGAAAAGAGTGCTTTCCTCTTAAATCGCACTGCAAAGTGAGAGATGTGGAAGAGCACAAGAGATGCTTTTGCTTCTGCTTCAGTGTTCTAGCAGAATCCATGCCATGTTGGCACACTGCTTTTTTTGTGGTAGAAGGCCATCTGTTTATGTTACTTTTTCTTGCTCCCAGTTTCAGTGCCTTTTGAACTAATGATACACCTTTGTGTACATTTGACTTGTCAGAAGAGCAAAGGATTTAGTGATCAAATAGGCAGGTGGATGCAAACATGTCTTTGCCCTGCTCCCATTCACTTATTTTGTCATTCAAGCTGAGCAATTCAACTTGAGTGTTTTGTTAGCCTTTTGGAGCCAGACTTTGTTGCACATATTAGCATATGTGGACTTAGGTGCCTAGGTGCGATTTCTGTTCCACCCTGTTTAAGCCCCTGAGAAATGAACCCATTAATGCTTTTATTGCTGTAACACACCCTCTGCTTAGCCTTGAATCATAAAGCAGCAGCGGGGAAGAGGAGAACCCACCTACCTTTTGCATTAACAGCTTTTCATGAACAGAAGCACACTTAGGCACCTAAATCTATTGACGTACTCAGTCGGTGGACTGGAGCCTGGCCCATGGGTATGCCAAACGTTCTGAGTAAAAGCCTGTTTCCCTTGCTTAGTCCTCAGGTATATGTTGGTCTGAAAATCCATGGTTTGTTTCCAGGTTTTGTCTGCCTGTTAGGGTTATAACTTGCCAAAGGCAGCTGTGATTCTTGTCAGCTCCCATAAGCCTAGTATCATTTGGCCTGACAAGCGTGGCCAGCCAGCCTCTGAATAACCACGTGTTGGGAGTATGCGAGGCTGTCTCTTTTTGTGTAGCAGGCAGTATCCAGAACAAAGGAGCCTCAGTATTGCCCACCTCCCTGAACACTCCTGGAGCATAAATGTGTAACCATGATGTTTTGGTTGGCAGTATTGTCTTCTAGGATCCCTGTTACAGCATGGTGCCCTACCTCTAGGCATCAGATGTGTAATGGTAACCACCGTATGCTCTGATGCCATATAGCAGGGGTTAGTGGGCAGCCTTACTGCCAGCTGCAGCCAGTGCCTCACCAGTAGCACAGGTTTGATATGGGCCAGAGTCAGTGCAGTCCTGAGTGCAAAGCTCCCCAGCTGGGCCCTTTGCCATAATTCAGCTTTGCATTATGAGACTGGTGGGGAAGGACTGATGTGGGGCTGGGGATGTTTAATAGAGTGCTGGCCTGAGGGAGGCTGGCTGGCCTTAGCTGTGGACATGGGAGCTGGCACAGGGTGAGTCTGTGAATGGGAATGAATCTCCTCCTTCATGGAGCCCTCTCTGAATGGGGAGCATCACTGGGGTAGAGAACAAGCTGGGAGCTCCACAGCAGATAGCAATAAGGGCTAGGACCTCCTCATTCTGCACTCTGAGTTGGATGCACATACCCCAGCCTAGTCTCCATGTGACACTGAGCTGGTTTCCCACCCTGGCCTCAGTGTGGCTGGGAGGTGATCTCCTCTTGCAGGACCCCATTACTCTGTGGTCCTGAGAGGAAACTGAGCAGAGTCCTTGGAGCTAAAGGCAAGGTTCTTTGGCCTGGTGGGGGGTGGTGATGGCAATGAAGGTGTACACCAGGTGGTATCTTGTCAGCAGGTTGTGAAGGACCCTCTGCATCAGAGACTTTTCCATCTCCTCTTCCTCTCCAGGTGCCAGGGAGCTGGTCTGGCTGTGAGACTATGTGGCTTCAAAGCACAAAGGGCAAAACTCCTGGCCTGATGGAGAGAAGGAGATCCTGGAGGGCAGGCTGGGGAGCTGCCAGAGGAGCCTCTTGCTCTGCTTTGCATCCCACAGCTCCTACTGCTGTGTCCACTGCCCCCAGCCTCCTGGGGGAGGACTGAGTTGAGACATCACTGAAAGCCCAGCTCCCCGGGGAAGGTGGATGGGGTGTGGGGGCCAACACATAGTCTAGGAAGCACTAGACCACGTCTCTTCTCAGCCTGACTGGGAGCCTTGGTTTTTGGGAAGCTGAAGACAGGGCAAGCGGAGGGGTCCACACAGCTGCATGGCAGGAACTCTGAGAGACCAATTTAATCAGTACTTCTATTGCTGCTCTGTTTAGTGTGTGGAGGTAGGTGGCCTTTGCAGTGGGTATGGGAGCTGGTGTGGGGTAAGCCTATGAGTGTGAGTGCATCTTCTTTTTCATGGGAGCCTGTCTGAGCAGGGCAGAAACTGTGTCCCAGCAGCAGACTGAAGCTACCTGTCTTTCCTTTGTACATGCAAGGTGAGTGCACATGAAGAAAAGCGTATTCCTGCTTTACTAGTCTGTTTGAACCTTGGTTTTTGAAAGCTTCCCTCCTTTTCCAAGCCAGAAGTCTCCCTTTGAGGAAGAAAGCAAGGAAGAGGGTGTAAAAATACTTCGCATTTGTTTCTCCCCTGAGAATGTGCTCCGATGTTGTCTCAAGTTCTCTGCTCTGGGTGTTTCCAGTGTGCATTAGCTCTGCTAACTGCATAGGTAGCTGATGTGCCTTCTCTTACTTGCAAACAGAGCTCTAATCTCTTTCCTTCTCCCTCCACCAAAAATAATTAGATCTCTGAGCGATAGAGAATGATGAATTCCAAAATCAGGATTCACTTGTGTGGAAGAACATTGTCCCTTTCCACGGCTTGGGCAATGGCAATCTTTCTTTGATTTCTTGGTGGCAGGACAGAGAGTTTTAAAAGCAATGAACAGGAATGGAGATTCTGTCATAATGTGTAGCCTCCAGTACTGCAGATGCAGAGTTTTCTTTTTGAGATGAAGCGCAGGTGGAAAACCATGGGTACCTATTTGCATCCACCATTGCAGCTGAACTTCTGAACTGCATTCAAAGCCCAGTGCAGTATTGGTTTGGTACCTAAAGAGAACACTCCGTGGGCAGAAAGGTGTTACCAACTTTGTGCTTTTTAACTGAAATATCTCTCCAGATTGTGGGGATGAGAGAAATGGTCCTGAGCGATGAGTTGTCCTTAGCAATATTGTGATACTGTTTTAGCGCAGGACTTCCTGCAATAAAATTGCTATGTCCTTTGGCTTCTGATAAAGCTTAGGGACTGTGTGGCAGTGGCTGGGTAAGCCTATATATTCTGCCTTTTTCTGCTCCAGAATTTAAGCTAACCTTCATGATTTCAAGGAAATCGTCAAAAAACATGAGCAGTGTGTAATCCATGCTTGAGTCTGCCAACAGCCTGAAACAGTAGTGCTCAGAGGTACAGTTGCTTGTGTATCTCCACTCAAACCTGACCCTGATTAAAATGTTTCATTGCTTAACTGTTTCATTGATGATCAAGAGAAGTCACATGCTCTAAATGAGCATGTTTCATTGCCTGTTTCCCAAATAGCACATGAGAGCGTTGTAAGGGAAAGAGTTTAAAATCCAGATGGTGTGCCATTCCTGAGAATGTGCAAAGAAATCAATGAAGTATCTTTCACTTTCACTTCATCTTCTAATTGGTTTTGCAGTTGGTGTTGCAATAATTGGGTTTTAGGCTTGGCTGAAAGATCTCTTTTGGCTTAAGGCAGTTGTTTTCATTGGAACAGAATGAAACCCCCCCCCCCCCAGAAAACAGTGGCACTGTTTCTGTGAGTTATTTTTGTAATAACAAGCTTGTTCCTACCAAATATCAATTTAGGGGTCAAATTTCAGATCATGTTGCCCTGTAGTCTGTGTTTCCAGCCTGTTGTGTGGCAGAACGTTGTCATGTGTGTATAGAGGTGTTCCCTGTGGTGTGCACAGTTAAGATCAAATTGTGCTGTTATCGGACAATCCCACTCTGGACAGGCTGTGCAGAGAGTCTGTCCACCCCACCCCCTAAGCATAAAGGAAGCTGTTCCTGCCACCTCTTTTTGTTCCTTTGGGGCAGGAGAGCAACAACAGCATCCTCTTCAGTTTCCTGCTTTAGTTCCTTCCAGGCCAGGCTGAGCCTTAAGAAGACCCTCTATTCCCTGGGCATAACTCTGCAGCATCAGTGACTAGGGGCCCAGTCCATGCCAGCCTGTAAGCAAGCAGGTCAGTAATCTGCTAAGTAATGACTTCTGGGTTGACCAAGCCAAGTGTCAGGGTGTCCCTGATCTCTGTGGGAAGCATCCAGTGCCTGAAGGGGTATAAGGCATGTCAGCATAATGCTTTGAGCCAAGAATTTGAAAGGACGATGAATGATGCAAATGCTTTAGGAGCCAGTACGTTTCTGAGGTTCATAGTATACCACCTGGCACGCTAGCCCTTTGCTATGCCTGTGGTAACTTTGCTAGCAAGCTTCCTGTAGTCCATTACCCTTGATCATCAGAGTGTAACCAATTCTGGGATAAGGTAAGGTAGTTCAGAGGTGTTAGGTGACCACTGGAGTACACAGCAAGGTGAAAATGACAGTAGTCGCGTCTCCCAGAAGGGACTTTGTTCATGGATTTGACTAGTTACAGTTTAGGCCTAATGTTTTTTGATGAAGCTGCCTAGCATATTAGTAAAAGTGGGGTGCATTTATTCATGGCTGTAGAAGACATGAAGGTTGTTTCCACAACAGGTATGAAATACCACTGTAGAGAAACCTGGTTATGAAGCTGTTTTGGCCCTAGCTGCATGGGCAGGCCAGTGTGCCCCCCCCCCCCCCCACACACACACGTTGTACCACCTTAACTAGATTGCTCTGGGTTCAGCTGGAACAACTGCATTTGCCTGGAGGCTGCTGTACCAGTGTAAAGGTGTGTTGCACCAGGGGACCTGTCTCCACAAAAACAATCAACTATATCAGTTTAAGGCGCCTTGATGCTGGTGGAATTACCCCCACATGAGGCATTGTACCACTTTAACCCTTCTGGTTGTAAGGTACTTCACATGTTGGCCAAACACTGTGTGTAGACAACTAGGCTTCCCATCCTTGGCAGCTAAAGTGAGGGAGCTAGGAGCATGTTGACACTGGTGGGAACTTGTTGCAACTGGTGTGTCCCTGAACATGCTTGTCCACTCATGTCTACAGACAGACGCACGCCAGGCCTGGGTGGGAACCTGCTCTGGAGTTGCCCCAGCAGCTGCTCTCTGGCTCACCCTAACCCGACAGCTCAAGAGCAGCTACAAAGGGATGCCCCTGAGAAGCATCATCGCTGCTTCTCCAGGTGGGGCATGTATCAGCAGGCACCCACTTAGCATGTCCCAGTCTCTGTGAAAGGCCCCTGCCCCCTCTCTCCTCAGGACTGATAGCATCAGAGGTCAGCAGGGCCCCAGCACTTTTCTGCCACTCTTATGGCCATAGCTGGAGCTATGGAGCCTAGTCTGACAGAAGCAGCTTCATGCCTCTGTTTCTAGTGTAGGCCCAGGTGACAGAGTTGGGCCTGACCCTTCCCCAAGAGCAGTGGCTGATCTGCTGTTGTACAGGGTGTGGTGGGCACTGAGGTCTGGGGAGCCCAGCCTTGGGGATGTGTAACCTCTTGCTTCACACCAGCTCCCCGTACAGCCTTTCTACCCTATGTACCCTCTGCCCTTGCTCCAGCATGGATCTGTGCAAGCCCCATCTGGGATTCTCCAGTCCCAAGGCCACGGGCTGGATCTGCTACTGCTTCCTGCCATGGTAAAAGGGATTCCCTCTCCCACCCACGCCAAGGACTTGCTCGGGCTGCGCTGGGTCAGCACATATTGCATGTGCTTGTCTCCAGCCCTGTGTTTGTACAGCCCAGAGCCAGCAAGCGGGGATTTGGGCTTCTGAACTGAGGCTGTAAATGCCCTGTTGGCCTCAGCAGCTGGGGAGGGCTTCCTGCCAGGGGCTGTGAAGTGCCCAAACCTATCAAAGGAGCATTGCCAGGTGAGAAATAATGTGGAGCAACCAATGCTAGTCTGGAGTGTTAAACCCAGCTGGGCAAGACTTCTTCCCTCCTGCCCCTCCTTGGGTACAGCCCTACACCACACCCAGGGCATCGCTGTAACCTCTTGACCCGCCAAGGAGTGGTTTGCATGTGAAGAGAAGCCTTCCTTTGTTCGGCCCCTGCGCTGGCCTTTTCTCCTGGTGTGACCTGGTTTTGTTTGTGGGTGTCTTCCGCTCGACGGTTTCCTGCTGTAGAGGAGGGAACGAAGGTTGGTTGACTCATTTCCTGAACTGTCCTCTGCATTGCTGCCGACTGTTGGTTGCCTCTCGGCCAGGCCGGGCTGCGCTGCGCTTCCCTACCGGGCTGTCAGGCTGGCCTTCCTGGCCCAGGCTAGCAGGCAGGGAGCAGGCCACACCTTGCTCTGTGCCCTCAAGCTGCTAGGCAGGGCTTTTATTTCGCAGCAGCTTTCCCCTGCCTTGAATGCTTCCTCGCTCAGCATTTCTTCGCTGAGGGAGACTCGTGTTTGGATTTGCAGTCAGCTGGAGGCAGGGCAGGCTTCCCGGGCCAGCTGCGCTGCGAGCCAAGGTCTCCTTGCACGACCGACCCGGGCATTGCTGTTTAAGCCATGCTCTAGTCCCAGAGGCATGCTCCCCCTCCCTTCCAGCTCACAAAGAGCCCCATCTCCTTCCTTGTGGGGTGGAAGAGAGGTTAGGAGCATGGGTTCTGGGCTTTTTATGCCCGTCAGCTCAGCTGGTTGGGACCCAGTGCATCTGGCTCCCCCGCCTCTCCTACAGCAGTAGGGTCACTTCTTGTCTCTGCACAACTTGTGGAGTAAGCTGATGGAGGCCCCAGATCTTGATGCTGGGCTCCTGCCTGGCTCTCAGCATCCAAGAGGAAGTGGACCTGTCAGGCCATCACAGGGAAGGAGTGGACCTGCCTTGGGCATGCAGAAGCTGGCGGCTTTCTCTAGACTGCCAACTGTCCTACTGGGAGACCTTCAAGCAAGTCACTTTCCCTCCCTGTGCCTCAGTTTCTGTCTCTGCAAAATAGGCCTGGTGACACTGTCATGTTATTAGGTTTGCTGTTAAAGAATACTATGTGAGCTGGCTGGTTTTACTGAGGGACCTGCTGCCAGAGGGAAAAGCAGTTCTGGGGAGAAGTTTCAAAGTCCCCATTTTATTTCCATCTTGTGGGTTTGAAGTGGGACCCTGCAGTCATCTATTTAGTCATTTATTTGTGAAAATGTAGAATGCTTGCTGCTTTTGCTGTCTGTTTATCTGTTCCTTCCTCTCTTTTGTTCCCCTGGAGTTCATTCAATAAATGCAATCCACGTCTGTTTTCCCTTCACTTTTTCTCAGCCTCTACCCCCTTTTTTTCCTCATACTGTGACATTTCAAAGCTCCTTGGCTTTGGAAAAATTACCAGGACTGAAAGGAAAAAAGGAGACTGCCTTTGCCTCTCACTGACCTTTCCAGAGCTGAGGAGCTTTAACGCTTAAAGAAAGGGGGAAGAAAAAATGACAGTACAATCAAATACAGCAGGTGTTATTCATTGATTGCAGTCTGTGGCAGAGAGCACTTTTAGGGTCTGTCTCAAAGGAGTGAAGGCTTTCGAGGGTTACACGTTGTACCATAAAGTATCAATGATACAAAGGTGAGCTTACTTCTGTGAACCCAGTCATGTCAAGGAGCAGAACCAGCTTTCTCTCCCTCCTACCAGTCCACGAGGCAGTGGCCGATTAAGTTCATGGGGATGGACTTCCCAGGGTATTTGTGTGTCTAAAGATGCTGCGAGGCACTTGTCTCAAGTGGATAGGATCTTTCAAATGACATCAGGCTTTCAGTTACCTCACTGGAGTTCTCCTCCACCTGAGTAGGCAGCTGGTAAGATCATCACTTGCCACGATGCCTGGTGTGGGCAGGAGGATGTGACGCAGCCGGGGCAGACATGGGTGGATTTCTTGTCCGTAGAGAGGCAGCCTCTGACGCAGCCATTTCCACAATAGCCACTGAGAGGTGCTTGCCCCGTGCCACGGTGATGGGTGGCCAGAGAAGTCCCTATGATAGATAACATCAGAGAGCACATTCTCTGTCAGGTCAGGCCCTGAGCACTTTATTTGAAGACAGTTTCCTTTACAGAAGGGTTTGCTGCTGATGCCGTGTACCGTTCCTGTTTATCGTTCGTGTAATGGGGGGCTGAGTCACAGACCCAGCAGATCCTGGTGGCCTTCAGGTACCGTGGAGGTAATCACTTCATAGGACTGACAGATATGGTTGCCATAGATCCCTTGGAGGGGTCCTTGACTGCTACCAGAGGCAACTGGAGATAGCAGACACCCCGTGGTTACCTGACAGTCCTTTCCTTACCAAAAGACAGCAACACTGGCAGGCAAACGTGGAACAGACCCACTCTGAGGTTCTAAGGCCGCATGAGGCTGCTGTAATCATCTAGGCTGACCTGCTCTTTCCTGTGGTCTAACATCAGGTTTCTTGCTTCTGTGAAATCAGCTTCTTTGGCTTCAACAATCAGAAATCTTTTCCCTACATGGGTGTTTGAGAATCATGGTCGCCTCACTTCCCTTGGGATCTGCAGCGGTTGAGGTCCTCCTGACTTTCACTGTATGGCAGGTTTTTCATGGACCTCCAGGGGAGGTTCAGGTATGAAGTCTTTTCACCAGCAGGATCCATCAAGCTGTTAATGTGATTCAGGTCTGTTCTGGTCTGAAGGGGTGTCCTTCCTAACTGACTCCCTGCACACATCTCGGGAGCTCATGTCAAAGTCCTTGCAATCTCCTTTTTGAATGAAAGAATCCAGATGCTAATGG
The DNA here is from genome assembly GCA_030014935.1 of Caiman crocodilus. Taxonomy (NCBI): domain Eukaryota; kingdom Metazoa; phylum Chordata; order Crocodylia; family Alligatoridae; genus Caiman; species Caiman crocodilus. Next base: position 88,107 of record JAGPOW010001603.1, on the reverse strand, counting down.
CACAGGTCTCACAGTTATGAGTGCCGATTTGCCTCAAGTCCAGACCCTGATGTCCTGATGTAAAGATGCCCTGATGTAAAGATACCACAGCATCAGTCTTTAATCCTGGGCAGGACTTTATCATTCATAGCAAGCACAGGATCCTGGCTGCAGCAGCTAGTGATGATGATTGCATCTGGTGCCTAGGGCTGGGCAGGAGAACTGGCAGTGGCCCTCCAGAGTTTTCTCTGAGTTGATCTTTGCACAAAGGCTGTGCGTGGTGGCAGGCAGAGATGGCTTTTTCCAGGTCAGGTAGTAGAGCTAGTTCCCACAGTGGGGCTCTGATCTGTCTGCTGTCCTCTTGGCTGACTGCTAAATCTAAAGTCCCTGAGCAGGTTTCTCAAAAAAACACAGTTCAGGTTAGAAATGCCCGTGACCTCATTAGCTGCATCACCCTGAGAGAACCCCAGTGTCTCCTCAGCTCTGTTCCTTTGACACATTCCACCCAGGTCATCTTCCAGGTGATTTCCACTCTTCCCAGATGGGGATTAACCTTTCCAGCACTCCTCTACTTTGGGGCCTGGCCTCAGCCCCATGGCTTTCCAAAAAGTATTGGGAGGCTTGCAGCATCTCCTAGACCGTAGGGCTGTGCAAAATTTTGTTGGTTGTTTCGTTTCAACACTGTTTTGACTCATTTTGAGCTCAAAACAGCAAAATCGAAATGAAACAAAGGGCTTTGAAACAGCCTCAAAATGAAACAAGGGCAGTTGAAACGTTTCAAAGCTGAAGCTGTACTTGCCTGCAGGGAAACGGAAAGTAAGGAGAGGGAGGGGGGAAGAGGCGAGGAAGGAGACTGCTCTCATATTGATTGTATAGCTGGCCAGTGACTGTCATCCTTTCCTGAGGTCCTTTCAATCACAGTGCTCTGGGGGAGAAATGGAAGATGCACACAGTGTCACCCATGCCACAAGTTTTGCTTGTCAGCAGCCTGAGGTGCTGTGTTCCAAAAAAGCCTGCACCTATCTCCTTGAAAGTTGTCAGACTTCATGGCCTCAGCAGTGGCTACCATGCCTGTGTTTTCGCTCTGCTGTGGCTTAATACACACACGTGACATGAGTTTTACTTTCAAGAATTAGGTGCAAGGATTTCTGCAAAACTGCACCTGAATCTCCTTGAAACTTAGCAGGATTCATGGCCTCAGAATGGGCTACCATCCCTGCAAGTTTTGTCCAAATCAGGCAAGAAATGACAGAGTTATAGGCAGTTTTGTGCTTCTCCATTATAGCCTATAGGCAAAATGTTGAAATGGTGAAATAGTTTTGCCGAAATGAAACGGAACAGTGGACAAAACTCGGAACAAAACTGTTCCGTCAAAATGGAAGTTACTGCTATTTAGCACTGCCCCACTGGACCAGGGCTTTTCAGCCTTTTTTTCATTTGCGGACCCCTAAAAAATTGCCACTAGAGGTGTGGACCCCTTTAATTTGTAAGTGTGGGTATTTGGAAACCTTTGGTTGATCATAGTCATCTTTTGCGGACCCCCAGGGGTCCACAGATTAAAAACCACTGTCTTAGATGGAAAGAAATATTCTAACACCCCCCTGTGCAGGTCTTCCTTATCTGATCATCCTTATGGAAGGCAGAAGTCATCCTACAGGTCATCTTCTATATGAGCATGGTTTCCTCAAGGTAGGAAAAATCAGAGGGCAGCAGGTCAGTCAGCACTTTTGTGGGCAGGAAGCAATAGTCAGCTGCAGGACCTTTAACCCCTAGGGGCCAGTGTGTCTGAGGTGCATGTTCATGGCGGTAGTGGTATATGATTCGACGAATCTGGCTCATAGCAGAATGCAGACAGTAGAGTGGGTTGGCTATAGCTTGGGCAATGGAAGAGCAGTCTCGGAGTGGTCTGGGGAACAAGTGGAATCTGTGCACCTACAGAATCAGTGTGATTTGTGCCTCCGTGGTCTCAGGAGGAGACCTGAGACCACCGAGGCAGTTCTGAAAGTCTCAAATGCTTTGGGGGTTTCCAGAGGCACAAAAAAAATGTAGATGCCTCACTGCCATTTGTGTTGCTGGAAAGCTCCCCCTGCCTGCCCAGGCATGGCTCAGGCTGGAGCTGGGAAATAATCAAATTTTCAGTAAAAAGCAGAGGAAAGGGCAGAGAAATGAAAAAGTTGCATTTGTCTTGCCAAAAATGAACCCTCCCCCCCCCCCACCTCACCCCGCCATTGCAGGTCAAACAAAATGTTTAATTTAATTCTGTCAGGTTTTTTTATGTGCTTCATAATTTAACTGTAGGTCACTTTTTTGATTTCATTAAAAAAAAATAAAAAAATTCCAGTTTCTTTCACCCCACACCGCTTCCTTTTTTTAGAATTTCTTTTTGGCTAAAACTTACTTTTTGATGCAACTCCACTAAATCATGTTAGACCTGCATTTGCATTGAATAAACTAGTCATCCAAAATCTTGGCCCCACTGTAGTTATGGCACCTGTTTACTATACCAGGGTAGGCAACCCCCAACTCCCGGCACATGTGCCAGAGTGTGGCACGCAAAGGTATTTTACTTGGCACTCGCACCTTATAGAAGGGGCCAAAACTGCACTGCCACAACAAGGATTGGGGCCTTTGTGGCTTCCCCACCATTTTACAAATTCAGGTTGCAGGCATTTTTGACGCTTGGCCCAAAAATCTTGCCGACTCCTGCACTATACCAATTGACCCCTTTTCAAGCACCAGCCTGCAAGCCTTTGACCACACTAAGAAACCTTTGACTCATGTTGTCCTGGTGATGCCAGCTCTATGGGATAGGCACAGGCACTTTTCCCTGTGTCATTTAATCTGGTTTGTGATGCTAGATTAAAAATCTCTGTCTTGGGTCTACTGCACAATTTGCACTGTCTGTAGGATCCTGGTAGCTGGCCTCCTGTGGGCTGTTGTGTAGGCAGCACTAGTGTCATAGTCCTTATGCCTGAAGTTGCTGTTATTCAACAGGTACTTGGTTGCACTTTGTCTAGGACAGCCTACTCATGCACTATGCCCCAGCTTGCTAGCATCTCCACTGGAGCATGGTTTCCAAGGCAGCCATGTGAGGCTCAATAGAAAGGAAGGACAATTCTGAATGTCCCTGTCCCCCACAGGCTTGCAGTCCCTTGAGTTAACTTGTGCATTGACCCTTTTGCCTTTGATAGGAGGAGGGAGCATAGTTTTACCAGTTCCTCGCGTGGAACTATTTTGGGTCACAGAACTTATCTCAGAGGCATTCTTTCTTCCTAGATCCTAAGTCAAGTCCAGTGCTGTTTTTCTTGTCTTCCAAGAGACCTGAAGTCCACATGGAGCAATACGCCTTCTCTCAGAGTGTGGCCAGTATTCTATTGCTTCCCCCTTGCTCAGGGCAGAGGAGGTCACATTGTACCAAGGGTCGTGTATGGTTGCCCAGCAGTCCTACTGCAAGCAAGGGCAGTGTTTCTGTTCACCCAGGAGGGAGGTGTTTTCTTAAGCTGTGTCAGCAGAACTCTATCAGCTTGATGTAATATCATTTCCTCTTTGCTGTGCCCTGGGATCTGATGGGCCAAGGAAACTAGTGATTGAACAGTAGGGTTCACATTTAATTGATTTTTCCCAGTGTTTTTAGTTCCTGCTAGTGACGTGCCACACTGGACGAGTAGGCACAAGGGTGTTCCTTGCAGATATTCAGTTCTTGTCTCTTAAGCACCACGTGCTGAGAAAATGTCAAGTGAAAGTCTCCTAAAAATCATAGTAAGGAGAAAGAAACAGATGCCAAACTGGCAACTTTTTAAAATTCTTTCCCCCACTCCATCCCCAATTCCCTTGCATTAAAAAAAAAAGAAAAAAAGAAAAAAAAAAAGAAAGAAAAAAGCCCAGACGGATTTTTTCCTTAATTGTTAAAATAATGCTTTCTCCCAACCCTAAATGTCCTATTTTCCACCACAGAAGGGGTTGCAGTGAGATTTCAAATCCCTGGAAAATCAGGCAGACACTAAGTGCTGATAGAACCTGGCCTGATCAAGGCCTTTTTTCTCTGAGGTAGTTCACCTGTGCTTCCCCTCACACCTTCTCATTGGAAGGGCCTTTTCCCTTCTTTCTTAAGCCAACTGACCTGGAGTGAGTAAAGAGAAGGGCAGTTTTGCATTTCTCCCAGGGACTAAGCGCTATAGATCATACCTGCCTTATCTACCCATGTGGAACTATCCAGCCATGTGGTGGCTGTCTGGGGGGAGACAAATGGTTTTGGGTGACACTGGGAAATTTTTATGGAATAGACTGGAGAGACATTAACTTCCACCATTGGTGGATCCAGGATTTTTAAAAGTGGGGTGCAGGAGCAGTGACTGGTGCTGCAGGGGTGGCTGCATTCTCTATCCCCCTGTCCCACTTCCAGCAACTAGCTCCCAGGACGGTCAGCCTAGATCAGAAGTGCTCAACTTCTGGCCCGTGGGCAAAATCCAGCCTATGGTGCTATGTCATGGGGTCTGTGGGGAGCCCTACAGGCTGTGGCTCTGTACATTGGATGAGGTGCACAGGGCCTGATCCTGGTATGTGGGACCAAGCCTGACCCTAGTGTGTGGGGGTGTTGCATGGCTCTGGAGTTCAGTTCTGGCATGTGGGGACCAATCTGGCCTGTGGACTGACCACATACCACTTACGTGGTTCACAGGAACAAAACATTGAGCGCTGGCCTAGATGATTAGGGTGGCCCCACCTGGCCATCGAATCTGAGAGTGTATCTTATCCACTTTTGCCTGCCAACCTGGCTGCTTTCTTTTCTCTGTCTTGAGGAAGGCCAGTAAAGCAAGGACTGTCAGCTAATCTCAAGGTGTCTGGTGCCTCCAGTAGCCTTTAGTAGCTTAAGTTATACAATGACTTTAAGGAAGGGAGACCTGCCTGGTGCCACTGCTGTCCTTGCTTCCTGCCCAGCTCCAGCTGGAGCTGTGGAGAACAGCTGCATGGGAAACTGAGCTTTGCTGAGGACAGTGGTAACAGCGGTGGCCACAGTAGGTAGGTTCTCACTCTTGGCACCTGCTTCTGGGCTGGCAGGTAATATCCAGGATGACTGGGCAGGTAGGGGATCTGCCTGCTGTCACTGCTCTCCCAGACTGAGCCCAGCTCCCTGTGTAGCCTGTTTGGAGTGGGGTAGGAGGTATTCAGAAGATTTCCTGCCCTCAAAAAAAAGCTAGAGACCATAGGGACAGCAGTGGAGGAGGGAGGGGAGGTGCTGCTTAGTAGGAAGGGGTAGAGAGGGCAGAATTCTTACCTGCCTCAGGGATTTACAAAATCCCTGGCTGCTGCTTCCACAGTGTGGTGCATAAGGGGGCTGCAACTGCACCACTCTGCATCCTCCCTTGACACCTGTTTAACCACCTGTGGTGAACACCCTCCCATCCAGTGCAGGAGTCAGGGGCCTTGGGTAAAGTGAAGGATGGGCTGCTGGAGTTTGAGTGCACTGGAGTTGCAGTGGTCGCTGCTGTGCCAGTCTGCTGGATTCTCCAGGTGTTAGCTGGTTGGTAATGCTCAAGAGCAAAGAGGATGGAGGGAGACAGGCAGGTCCTTCCAGAGACTGGGATGACAGGGCGTGGGTCACAGCACCAAAGCCCTTGGGACAGACTGTCAAACTTTCATGGAGCTCAAGGTGTTTCCCTAGCTGAGGATTTGACCCCAGATGTGTTAGCCTTTCACTGCACCCTCCTAGCACATCCAGTAGCTTTGGCAATGTGGCTCCCAACAACAGAACTTAATTACTGCTATAACTGTGACTCTTCATGCAGCCTTATCTCTGAAGCAGCTGTGTTGCCTCTGCTGTGGGGGTTCACGCACATACACATGTAGTACTCATGGCTCCATTGTTGCATCATATTGGAGTACAACCTGAGAGGGCTGCAGACTCAATGTTGTGTCCATGTGCTCCTTTCTGGGAGGGGAACATAGACATTGTTTTACCCCCAGACACATTTTAATTTTAGTATATAAAATCACTCACCCATGCATAGTAGGACTGTAGTCACGTCACCTTTCAAATGTCTGGAAGCCAATGCTGTTTCCAGGATCTCTACTCTCCTTGTCCTGAAGGAAATACAGGAGCTGCCACTGTCTGGCCTGTAAGAGAGCCTCCTTCCAGCTTCTTCATCCCCCTTGTATCTCCTCAGTAAGTCTAAGCACAGTTGATCCCAGGCTGAAATAAAAAGGGGCATGGAGGTCCTCACTTTAAAAACACTGTTTGAGTCCAGGGGATAATACCTAACAAAGAGGTGCAGGTAGACCAAAGTACTGAGGGCCTCCACTGTGTTTACTCAAGGCCAGCGTGTCTTCAGACACCCAAGGCATGTGAGCATCACTCTAAGACAGTGCTCCAGTCTGGGCAAAAAGGCACCTACACCATGGTGGTTTTGTCACTGCAAAGCCTGTACTTTCTGGTCTGATTTCATGAGGCGTCCTCCCTCTTGTGGCCAAAGGGGAGAATACATTGGGATACTGGTAATCTGCACACACGAGAGCAGCTGGAGCTTTGCCACCTGTCGCACTTGCCTCTAGAAAGCCTTAGTCAGAGGATATGATGCTGCTGGCGCTTTGCTATAGATCACGTAATTGCAGTGGGAAGACACCTGCACATGCTGCGCTCTGTGCCCATATGGATATGTTTTGGGCTGTCCCTCACTTGTTCATTTTCTCTTCCACCACAGCACAGTTAAGAATCAAAATCCCACTGCTGCCAACTCTGCATCCTTTCCCCTCCTCCCTTTTCTCCCATCCCTTCTTCTTTATTCTCCTATTCATTTTTAATGCTTCTTTCCCCTTTTTCCTCCTGTTCTTCCTGTTTCTTGTTTTGGCTTCTGCCCTTCAGCGTTACTTTTCTTCTGTTAGTTTTAAGTGCCAGGTTCTAGCTGTGTTTGCCCATCCATAGCTCCCATTGAAAGCCACGGGTGCTGGCACCTGAGAACAGAGTCTGTCCCCAGATAGATTCCTCCCTCTTGATGGAGTGATCCACATGAGTTTGTCCAGCAGGCAGTTAGTTGATCAATCTTTTTCTGACTCTCTCTAGTCTTCCCCATCTTGTTCACTTGTGCTTATACATTTCTCTTCCATGAAAGTCCCTGTTTTTTCCTTTACAGTTCTCTCCATGTTCTCTCCTTTCATTCTGCTTTACCAGTGGTGCTCATTCTTCCACACCTGTTTCCTATAATTGACAAGCAAGGTGGAAGTGGACAAAGACTTTGCCTTCCTTTTGTTCAGAGCAACAGAAAAAGAAATTTTGTGTCCAGCTGTTTGAGCCATCACATTGTAGTGACTAGAACAGGACTGCTCTGACTAATCTGTTTCAGTGGTGTCTGTTTTTATACTGCTCACAACTTTTTGTGGCTAGGATATTTTTGTTTAGACGTGGGAAGGTTTGGATTAGACATCATTTTTCTTTAAAGAGTTCTAGGAACTAAACCACAGTGGTGCAGATAGATTTTTTTGATGGATGCTTTAGGAAAGCAGTTGTAAACAGGACTGCAGTGTAACTTGCTTCTGCTACAGAGTCAGAACAGTTATTTGCCATGTTGTCCATCCGTTGTTTATCAAGCATGGACACTAACAGATTGGTTTTAAACAGTTCCTTGAGGAAAAAAACCAAGCTTGCTGGGCAGTATCTGGACAGAACTTGAAAGTCCTGCACACCATACACGTTTTATGCATGTGCGTACACACTCCCACATGCCCCCCCACAAGCACAGATGCTCACAAGCAGCGAAGCTTGCTATGAACCCAGGAATGAATTTTCTAAGTCTGCTTTTCTGTGAACTTTCTAAACATTGCTGTGCTGGTGGGGAACTGGTCTGTCATATCTTTAGGGGCAAGTTTATAGCCTCCTACCCTCCTTATTGTCTGAAAAACCCCACTGAAAAGTGCTACTTGAGGGGGACCCGCTAGTTTTTGCCGATCCCTAGTGATGTCTAGGAAATGAGCAGAAGCTGGTGGAGAATTTGTACATCTTCCAGAGGTGTGTGTGTTCAGCATGGGAGGAAACATGTGCATGGTGCAACCCATGCCATTCTTTCTCACCTGGAGTAGACCTGTGGTTTGTGAGCCATCCCAGTAAACAAATTTGCACCACACACCGAGGAAGGACGTCCTTGCTGTGACCTGAGGATGTCAGAGTTTGGCTTGGGCAGTCAGAGCAGCAGCCATTCGTACTCCTGTCTAGAGCTCATCAAGGGTTTGTCAACGGGTGTAAAGTTTGTGGTAGGCTAACAGGGAATTAGTGTGTTCTGGCGTCTGAAGTGAATAACTCGAGAAAGAAGGAACCTGATTTACAAGAATAGCCCTCTGCACACTGTCTTAAGCAAGGGTTTGTGAATGAAACCAATGTGCAGTGTAAGGACCAGGCTTCTTTCAAGAGATGACATGACCAGAAGAGTTGAAAGACTTCCTCCCCCACCCCAAACAAGACTTTTATTTTTCAGAAACCGTTTGTCTGATTCATCTCAGAGCTTCCCAGAGATTCTGCCTGGGTCGCAGGTCACGTGCAGAAATGGAGGAGCATGAGGGTATTTTACAGGAACTTCACAAACAGGGAAATGGAAATTGTCCTGATAATTGAAATGTTGTGACAGCTTCTGCTTCTTAGTCTCCTATCTTCCTGTAAGGTGATCCTGTGCAGTTCTAAGCTGCATAATAAATAAAATACAGTAAGAAGGAGAATAACAGTTACAGTAGGGGTGAGATAATAAGTTAGAGTTAGCAAGTGCTGATTCTAAGGAATGTCAGTCTGTGTTAAGGTTAATTAGTGATAGTGACCAACAGGGATCTGAGTTTTCCTTTTCCCATGAAAAAACACAGATCTTCCCCTTTAAAGTAGAAAAGCATGGATTTTGACCAGGAAAACACAAGTTTCTCGCTTTGGAAACAGCACTCTGCAGGCTGGCAGAGTTCCAGCCTACAAAAGCAACTTGCAAAAGGGTGGAAACCCCTAATCCCTGTTTGGAGAGGGCAAGGGCAGGGCATGAGAATATGAGTCGGTCAGGGCCAGCTCAGACTTACTCCAAAGGCTACAGAAGGGAAAGTAAGTAGAGCTTTTGGGGAGAGCTGGCAGGGCAGGGGTGTGTGGGTGTCAATTGGCCTGTCCCTGGTGATTGTGGGCTGCCGCATCCCAGTAGGGCTGGGGCTGGGGGCACTGCCCAGCTGGGGTGGCAGTGGCAGCAGCTCATTGTGGGAGGGAGGGTGGGAGGAAGTACGTGCTGCAGCCCTGTCTGCCTGCCTGCCAGGCCAGGAGCCCTCGGGGCAGGACTGGGGGCAGGGGCTGAGAGAGCTGCCCAGTCGGGGCAATGCCTGGGGTTGCAGCTTAGATGCTGGGGGCAGCATTGCCTGTCTGCTGTGTTGGTAGCTGCTGCTCACCACACCACTGCACCACATCCCTCTGGCCTGCATCTTTAGTGACTGCTGGTACCTCTGTTGGGGCTAGCACTGAAGGTGGTGGCTGGGGGTGCTTTGCGCAGCAGACTGTAGGGAGGAGATGGGAGGTGAGGAGAGGAGTGGCATGGCTAGTCCGTACGATGCTCTGCCCATCCCGGGGCCTTGCTAGCTTTGCCCTCCTTGGGAACCACTTAGTGGGGTTGTGATGGAGAGGGGGTGGAGGTGGCAGGAGGGTGTGTGTGTGTGTGTGTGTGTGTGTGTGTGTGTGTGTGTGTGTGTGTGTGTGTGTGTGTGTGTGTGTGTGTGTCTGATGGGCTGGGGGTGGCAGCTGGTGGAGGGGAATGTGTGAGAGAGATGGTTTGTGGGGGAGTGCTCCGGGTAGAAGTGGCCTCCAGAGTCGGGCCTGGAGCCTCCCCTGCCCACTGAAGCAGTTTATGCAGTGGGAAGATGATGTGGAAGGGAAAAGGCTTGCCCAGCCAGAGGCAGGTACAGCCCAATCCCTGAGCCCCAGTCGAGAGTTTCCATGGAAGGGCATGGGGGCTGCTGGGGCCTGGGCACAGGTGTGGGGAGCTGAATAGTAGGGGCTGGCACTGCTCAGAGCCACAAAGAACAGGCATATTAAAGTGCATATTAGCCTCATCTGGATCCATGGCCTGGTGCAGGGGGGAGCTGCTGCCAGGAGAGAGTGAATAGGGGCCAGCAGGGCTGAGGGAACTAAAGCATACAAGTGCTGCTTAGCACCACAAAGCAGCTGTGGGAACAGCCACAGCTGGACCTACATCCTGGTGACTGAAGCGGTCAGGGAGAGCTTTGATTTTTCTATAGTGAAAAAATCAAATTCCAAAATATATAGGTATTTAGAATGTATTTTTTATAATGATTGAAGTACTGGTAGGCTTCCAAATTGCTTTAAAATTGTAAATATATCAATAAAACATTGTATTCACCTGTTACTTTTATATATAATGGCATTGTATTCATGGAAAAATGAAGATTTGGGTTTTTTTGATCAGATAATTTTGTGAGGGGTTTTAATCAGAATTTTGGATTTTCAGACAGAGATAACCAGGATCTCTAGTGACCAGTCACACTTTCAGGGTTAATATCCTCTTTAATATGCACTACTCAGACCCAGGGGTGGATGAGGTGATCTAGGGGTAATGGGGGTGGTCAGAAGGGACAGCAGCTCGGCAGCTCTCCACCCACCCACTCCCTTCTTACCATTCCCTCTCTCCCTGTCCAATTCTACCCCCCTTACCTCTTCCCCACCCACTTGTTGCCTGACTATTCCTAGCTGTCAATTCAGGGCCATAGACTCATGGATGATAGCTAGTCCACCTGGGAACAGTGCCTCCTAGGATACTGGAGAACAGCAAGTTGTTGGTTTTATCACAATTGAACATCCAGAAGTTTAACTTAACTCAAGCTGGATAGCAGAGCTCAAAGATAATCCTGGCTCAAAGTGGCATAAATTTAAGACACCTAAAGGATACTTGTGTCAGATATCCAGGTTATAGCTGTACTGGTCTAGAGGAAAAGGCAATCAGGACTCATAGTACTCATCCTGATTGCCTAAAGGATAATTAGCACTAGCTAATGACACTTAATGTGTGATCATTCAAGATTTAAGTGCTCTTAACATGATCTAATTGTAATGTGTAATCTCACCCTAAAATGTAGGAGGCATAAAAGGAAGGGACTGGGTGCTTAACATATTTAAGTGCTGATGTGGGGAAATAGCTGGGGTTTGAGCTGCAGAAGCTTAGAAGCCCTAGACACAGTGCAGTGGGAGGTGCTGGGATGTCTGAGACATGGACTTGGAACAAGGAGAAGAGAGAGCGGGGACCAAGTGGGCACGAGGACTGATTGCAAAGAGGCTGGCAGACTGGGCCTTGTGGGATTTTCATGAGTGGGGCTGAGGAGATGTGGCTGCATTGGCTAGGGTTCAGGACCTGTTTCCTGTTCCCACCAGTCTTTTGAGGGGTTGAAGTTGAAACAGTTCTTGAAATGCAAATCTTCCTTTTTCATCCAGCCACCCCCTTCTTCTCTCCTCTGCAACAAAGCACCTGGGATAAATTGTCAGGGCAGTATCACTGAGGTGGCATCAGCATCACTTTGTTGCAGAGGACAGAAGGGGGTGGCTGGGTGAGAAAGGAAAGCTTGCATTTCAGCAACTGTTTCACTTTGAGTACTCCAAACCCCTCAAAAGTGGGTGGGAACAGGAAATGGGTCCTGAACCCTGGCATGGCACTTCTGGTAAAGGAAAAGGAGCAATATGGGGAACAGGAAGTTGAGGGTATTCTCCAGGCCTTGCAATCCAGGTTCCTACAACTGGATGTTGAGAGGCTCCTGCTTTGTACAGATTAAGCTAGACCCATGTTAAGGAGCTGCAGGAGAAGACCTTCAATTTTGTGTGGGTTTACTAAAATCTGTCTGGTGAGGATACTGGGTGTAGCCCAGTTGTCAAAAGTCAGGTCTGGGCCGAGGGTGATTTTACTGGTGGTTGTACTGATGGCATCTAGACTAAAGCATTCCAGCTCTCAGAGTAGGGCTCCTGGCCAGCCGGCATAGCAAAAGGTTTAGAACCCAGCCCAACTAGAGCAGGCCAGCCCAGCTCAGCTCTCCAACTTCCCAGCACCCCCAGATCTGTGCCTAGCCAGCAGGCCTGAGCCAGAGCCCCTTGGGGCTTATGTTCTTGGCACCGCAGGGGTGGAAAGTCAGGTGGAGTGCAGGAGGCATGAGGCTCAAGTTAAAGGAAGGAGATACTCTGGGAATCTGCCTGGGAACAGGAGCTGGCATCCTGCTCTCTGTGAATTTCTTAACATTCCCCAGGTCCAGCAATGTTGTGTGCAGAGGTGGTTGCAAAATGCCTCATTTTTGTCCCCGTCTTTTTTTTTCCTGCCATTTCACATCATTGACTTTCACTTTTGCTGCTGTTGCTTTCTCCCACCTACTTCCATTGCCCCTTCTCACTGGTTCTCTGCTATCTAGTTTACCCCTTTCCCATTCACAGCTGCTGCTCTTCCCTCTCCCTCCTGAGTTTGCACTTGAAAGGAGTAAGGGGGCTTTCTGAAGTTACCTGAATGTCAAGAGCTCCCTTCGAAGTAGGCAGTACTGGTGCATCAATCCATCACTTCAGTGCATCTCCCTTACCCTGGGGAAGGATGACCCAGAGCAGAAGCATGCACAGGGGGAACAGAGAACACCCAGTGCTTCCCAGGGTTGGACTCGCACACCTTCAGATGTTTCACATGGGGAGCAGGTAGGGGGTGGGGGTTGGGTTTGCTTTGCTCTTTCCCCTTCTTGGGCAGACAGGGGCTCTCCTCCTGGTGAAGGCATTCATCTCATGGCTTTTCAGCACTAGATGTGAACACCCAGTGCCAGCAGCACTGCAGCGTGCAGACTGTGGTCTATTGTAGGGATCTGAAGAGGCCATTCTCTCAGCCTAGAAATGCAGGCTCATTTTTTTTCCGCATTCAGCAGGAGCCAACTCCACGTTCCTGTCCTGCCCACACACCCTATGTCTCCTCCTCAGGTGCTTCCCATGCCAGTCAAATAACAGTGGATCTGCTGGGGCTGGGTTTCCTGGAGCAGCAGAGGACAGGGCAGGGTTTGATGCTGTGAATTGGTTCCGTGGCCTTGGTTGGGGGTTATTCTTGTAAATGGTCATAGAGTTGTGTAACTTTGAATGCACAGGCCAGACTGATTCCTCTACTTACCAACTCCAACGAGCATGCCAAGCCCACACTTGTGGGCTTGGGCACTGCTTGGTATCAGAAAGGCTGGTGAAATCTGTCCCAAAAAAGCTGTTTCTTGTTCAGTGCCAAATGTTGCTCTCGGGTCAATAGGAAACTCTCTGTGTGATGGTGTAAATTTCAGCAGCATTTAAGTTTTGGTTACGTTAATTGCATCTCCTTTCTATAGTTGTGGGGAGAAGAAACCCTTCTGCATGCTCCATTCCTGGCATATGTGGGGTGTGCATAGAGTTCACCGTGATGCACAGGCCTGTTTGTGTTCACATGCTGGAAACACCTGGGTTTGGGTCTTGGTGATGGGTGGTCAAGGTGATAAGGCAGAGGACCACTGGCCTGTTGCTCTGACTTCCTTCAGAAAGCCTTAGCAGCCACAGCACCATTTCCTTGAGCAGGGAAGTTCCTGCAAATGGGAGTAGTCATGAAGAAGCAACGAGTCCCTTCCCTAAATGTTACTCTGTTCACTATGGCCGGGAGGGAAGCCACACAAGTGGCTTTGGACTTTATTCAGGGACAATGCTGGCTGCAGTTAATGGAGGTTTCTCCTGAGACTGAAGGAGCTGGCTCATGTTAGGAGAAAAGAGGCTTCTCTCTCTCCAAATTGCTTCTTGCCTTTTTAAACTTCTCTAAAATGGCAGCTGTCCTCTGCAGAGAAGAAATTGTGGTGACAGCCTCTAAGAAGAAACAAAACATAGGGTAGAAGGAAAGCTGCTAACTAAGCACCAAGCCATCTGATGGTTTGCTGTGGTGGGGAGAGGCCAATTTAAAAATTACACATGTAAACAGGATTATTTCAAGGCCCCAAGGCAGTAGGTGCGGGGGGGACAAGAGCTTGAACATGTGGGTCTCATTTGCTAGGATCCACGATGCAATACGGTAGGTTTTTAATTGAATGCCTACCACTGGGCCTCATTCGGATATGAGCTGCATTCTAGAAGTGCAGACCCTTCAAATCTGTGCCTCAGCTCCTGCTGTCCCAGGTTCATCTCATGGCTCCTCTGTCTTCTTGGGTGGGTTCATCTCTAGTGTCCAGCAGGCCTTGCCTTCTGCCTGGGGTGTTTGATGTGATCTGGGAGTCACCCCATTATTTGCATTACCTCACACTTTGCATTTGAAAACATTCTTGTGGCTTGAGGGGGCATTTTTCCAACATCATTATTTACAGCAGCCCTTTGAAATCCAGCAGGGACAGAGCCCTAGGTAAAGGGAAATGCCTCTTCTGTGTCCCCAGGAAATCCCGTCTGGATTTGTCTGTGATGGAAACTTGGAAACTACCAGAAGTGCTAGCTGGTAGCTCGAGCTTGAGTCCCGTGGTTTGGTGAGGACCTGAGGAAAAGGTGTTTCCTCAAAGATCACTTGGGTGTTTGTTTTCTTTTTCTGTCGCCCAGTGAAAAGGATAGCCAGGAGCTCCTCATCTGATCACCGTGGCCCTGGCATTTCAGGCACCCACCAGAGCTCACTCGGGGCTGGCAGTTCTTGCACTGGCCATGCAGGGCATTTGTTGAAGCAGTGGAAGTAGAGTGAGGCTCCTGGCTCTGTTGCTCATCATACTGAAGGAGAGGCTCTACTGGGACTGGCTGAGATACTTTAGGACAACCCAGCCATGATGCTTATTGGCCGGACTGTTTTTGCTTGTTATAGGGACATGGCCAGGTCCCACTTCCCTCTACCTTGCCTTTTCTGTCACCTTAACCATTCCCAAACTATTCTATGGTCTCTTGCCACCTCCCTGATCCAGGCCTTGTGTGGTCTGTTTTTTTTTTCCTTGGAGCACTGCTGCCCCACGTCAGGGACACAAGGGCTGGTTACTTTGATGGGTTTTAATGGATCAAGGCCACAGGCTCCCTTTGCCTGTTTGGGACGAGCTGTTTCTGCCAGTTTGCCAGGCTCTCCTCAGGCCTGTGCCCCAGGCTGTCGGCAGGTCAGTGGTGACCCAATGCCCTCAGCCAGCTGACTGCATCCCCACCCCTCGGGCAGTGTCTTGATAGGGATTTAAACTGCCATAGGCAGTGCCTTCATTGGGAAGGAGGAGACAGGGGAGCTGGCTTGCTCTGGGGGTGGCCAGCTATCATTGTTCCTTTTCAAAGGCCTAAACTGTAGCTAGAGCTGGGGGTCGCAAGTGATACCAGCTATTCCAAGCCTATACTATAGCAGCTATTCCAAGCCTATGCTTGGCTGTTGCTGTTATAAGGAAAGGACTTAGCCAGACTGGGATAACGAACGTTGGATGACAACACCGGGTATGAACCAGCGTAAGGCTCAGGCAGCGGAAGAGAATAAGGGGAAAAAAAAGCAGGGAAGAAGCCTGCAGCTCACCCTGCAACACTGCCTGTATTTTCTTATTCAAACTTAGGTAGCAACATCACCTTGGCAACTTGTTTCAAGAGCCTCTGGCGTGCTTGGGAACGTGTTCACTTCTCTCAACTCACAGTCCTTGATGCTCTACTTTCTTTGAAGGATTTTTCAGCTCCTTTTTGTAGGGCTGAATGACCTGCTCAATAAATGCTACTGTAAAATGCAGTGACCCAGAGGAAGGCTGCTGGCAGGGCAGATTAGGGAAGAACCTGAAAATCTAGCAGGTGTCATGTAAGTAACAATGGACAACCAGACTCTGCGGAGGCAGCATGTCAGTCTAGAACAGCAACCTGAACCTGAACCCAAACCCATGGCTAAACTAGTCTGTTTGAGATTACCGTACTGTTCTGATCAGAAGTCTACCTTTATTTTCTTGTGAAAGAACTTGTACTCAGTTTACATATGGGGTCAACCTATAACTGTGCCTTCTAAAGTCTGGGCTGTGCTGGGAGTATTTCTGTGCATGCAATTGCACGCAGTATTGCATTGGACATTTTTTCAGGGCAGCTTTTAATTTAGCGTTTTTAGTGCGTTCTAACCCTTTCATTCGTTACTTAATCCTCTTGTGGGATTTTATAAGGGCAGTGGCCACTCAATGTTTTTCTTTGTGGTTCTTCAAGTTCTTATTCAGGGAAAAGGCTGTTTTTTTCCAAGAATTAAACCTGAAAACGTGAGGTTGACTGCAGGGGCAATTTATAATCGGAACAGTCCAGTATGTTTCCCAGCCCAGCTAGCCAGAGATGCCTGATACGAGGCTCCGTCACATATTGCCAGCAGCTGGGAAGGAGAAGGAAGCCAATAGATCTAGTGAACAGAGGCCCTTTCTGCCTCTATTCCTATCAGCACTGAAGGGGCGGGGGGGATCTCCCTCATCCTGAGACGCATTGACCTCTGTCACCAGGAAGGTACCACAATGGCAAGTAGTCATTTTAAAAGTAATTCCTGGTTGGTTTCCTGGGAAAATGACCTGCACAATGCCCTCACCTCCAAAGGGCAGGAAGCATGATGGACCAGAGCTGCTACCCCACTGGCACCCTCTAGCTGAGAGTCGAGAGCAAAGGGCACACTCTCCTGGAGCGAGGTTGTCAGGATCTGGCCCATCTTACCAAGCAGTTTTTCCATCCTGGTGGCATTAGGTTGGACGTAGGAAACATGTGCCTGCTATTCCTAAGCATTCCTAAATGGTGCCTGGATTAGGCTGAGAGGCTAGCTCATGGCTAGCTGATGTCTGATTAGGCTAGCTGATGTCTGTAGGGCATGGGGCGTAGACAGCAAGAGCTGCACGGTGGTGTTTCGGCTGACTTTGCATGGATTCATTTCAGGCTTAGTAAGTCCTTCATTTGTCTCTTAGTGCAGCCCACAGATCAAGGAATGGCCAGTGGTTATAAATTACAAACAACCCTAAAGGGAGCAACTCCTGTTGGACCAGCAGGTGACAGCCTGCTGCGCTCCCCGTGGAGGGTTTGATTAGAAGAAGCTCAGCTTCGAAGGCTGCGCCCTGCATGGAAACATGAAATTAGGGTTTGGTTTAAACATACCAGGCAGGGTATTTTGCCGATTGTGACTAATTGCTTTGCAGGCAGGTTTTTATCTTGCAGCCTCAGGCTTGTGTTTTTGAAACACCCTCTCCCTCTCCGCTTTTTACACTGGAAATTGTTACCCTTTTGCCTTCACTCTTTCACTGCTTTCACTCCTTGCTCCATGCCCCTTTGTTTTGAGTGGCGATTAGGGTGGCCACCATAGAGGATAGTCAGGTTGTCCTTTGTGCCAACCGAACACCTTTATGTCCTCTATTTTTCTCTTGAAAAGGAAAATAGAGGACATAAAGGCATCCGGTTTCGTATCAATAGAGGACAAAGTAGCAGAAAACCAGAACGTCTTGTACGATGGCCACCCTAATGGCGAGCTGTCAGCAGGCCCATCAGCCTCTCTTCAGGGGTAAGCAGCTCACATTTCTTGTCTTTAATAGAGGTCTTCAGCAGGCTTGTCCTGCCCAGCTTCAGGCTAAATGAATAAAGGATTCCTAATTAGAGCGTGGAGAGAGCCAGTGAAAATCAAAAGCAGTGCAGGCGCTCTCGCTAAGGCTCATGCTAGTCAGGGGAAGTTGGGTCGTCTTGTAAATTGGGTTGATTAAAGGACTTGGGATTCTTTGGAAATCCCAACATACCCGTTGAATGTACCTTTAACCTACCACCGGGAAGCAAACCCCTGGCCCTATGGATATTGAGGGTAAAACTCTCCACTGCAGCTGGGCCTTCAATAGACAGCTCAGCTGGCTGAGCCAGTCTCTCCATTCAGGTCTGTGTGTCTGCCCTGCTGCCTCTCAGCGCCTCATCAGTTCTGAGCCTAGAGGCAGACCTCCACACTCCTATTTAAGCACCTGATGCTCAGGGATGCAGAGCACCCCCTGACTTTCAGTAATTTCCAGGCCAGAGCAGCTGCAAGCACTAGCAGGGGCAGATCCAGGACTTCCCAAAGCGGTGTGCAGGAGCAGCAAGCCACTCCAGAAGAGTGACTGCATCCCCTGCTCCCAGCCCTCCTCCCTGCCACTTGTGAGAGCAGGCTCTGGTGCTTTCCCACCCTGGGAGAGTAGGGAAAGGTAAGGGGGAAAGGGTGTGAAGGTAGTGTGCCTTTGAGCAGGAAGGGTGAGAGGATTTTCACCTTTTTTTGGGACTTGTTTAAAGTCCCCAGGGGCTTCTGGGGTGTGGTACAATTAAATGTGGGATACAGCTATGCCACTGTACCCTCTCTGACTCCGCCTATCAGCACCTTCCCTTGGTACCCCTTGTTGTAGTAAAAGCAGCGCTTTGATTTGTGATCTATTGTCTGCCTGTTCTTTGCATCCTGACTGTCCTGTAGGCACCCCCTGACAGAAGGTCCCCTGTGTCCATCCTCAAAGCACAGCCAAAACAGTTTTGGGAAACAGATTTGTCAGAAGCAGAGTGGGTCGATGTGGTTTTCCAACCGTCTGGGAAGGCAGCTGCTCCCGTCTCTGCGGGAGTGACTGGAGCTGTCCACTGGTTCCCAAGGGAAGGAGACCTTCTTGAAAGCCTGTGTGTAACAGCTCAGGGAGAATCTGGGTGCCTGCTTTCCTAGGCAGAGGGATGTGAATGCGGCTGCAGCCTCTGCTCTCCTGCATCCAGCAGTATCAGCTTCAGAGGAAAGTGTTAGAATTCCACCGTGCATAGATTTGGTAAAATCAGTGTCCACCTCCTTGAAAGCCATCTCCCCAGGTTTTGATCCGTAAACTCCATGTCACGTACAGAAGCTGTGGCAGAGAGGGTTGCTCATCTTAAGTCATGGGTTCCTATAGCCTTTGCTAGTAAAAATATTTTGCTACCATGTGTTACCTGGCATGTTCATTCTGGCACTATTTAACCCTGTCTGTGCCCAGGTTGCACATCTGCATAGCTGCACAGCTCTTAGTCATTCTTGTGCTTGTGTCTAGGGCACCTAAATTCCCCTTGGTCTAGATTTAGCGTGCAAGTCTATTTGTTTGCTTAACCTCGGAAAGCAAGAGGAGTTGTGCATAATAGCCATTTCCATTACGTGGGGGGCTCCAGGCAGAATTTGTTCCCCACCTCTGAAATGGGGATGGGTGAAATATTTGAGGTGAGAAAAGAGGAAAAAGGAGTTTTCTTTCTTTTTTCTCACCTGCGGAAGAGGTAATTTCCCATTGGCTCTGTTGACAGGGTTGTTTTGACACCACTTAGAAGGGAGGCATTGAACCAGGTACTGCACGCTTTGTCAGCTTGCAAATCTAGTTTTTGTGGAGAAACTGAACAAAAAGATCTTAGTAAGAGCTTCCTTTGAGCGCTGCATTTTCAGTGTTCTGATTTAACTGTTATTTTGTCTTGCTTCTGGAGAAAGGAAGTAGAGTTCCCTGAAGTTCCCTGTGGCAGGAGGAGATGTAGGACCTGATGGTTTTGGTTCCCTGAAGACAAGAGTCCTCAGATATGACAAACAGCATCTCAGCAGAGATCAGTGGCAATTGCAGGGGCCACGGCACCACTCAATCCCCTTTCGGAGCTAGTGAGACAATGGTGACACTGGTAGATGGAGTTTTACTGCCCATGGAAGCACCATGCCAGAAGCAAGAGCTCCCCAGGGACTGGACAGGATTTTTCAAGGTGTTTCAGCCCCCAAGAACTCTAAGGGGTTGCCAAAGCACATTGCTTTTGGTTACCTTCCCATCTCCATCCCTGCTGGTCAATGGGATGTTGGGGTGCAACCTTGGTTCTGTACCACCTGGGGGAGTGCAGAAGGGGAAGGCATTGTATAGACACCAGTTGGGAGCACTGCCGTTCCACCCAGGTGGCCCTCTTCTTTCTCTCTCCTCACCCATGCGTGACGGCACAGTTGAAATGAAATCAGGGGCTCGTTGGACTGCTGTTGATGTGACACACCATTTCCTGTAGCCATCAGCAGACAAAAGAACGTTGTGATGAGTGTCATGGTCACTGCCTTTGGCTCCCCACTCCAAGTGACCAGCACAAATCCGGAGCAGGACTTAAATGTGCACCTCTAGTAAGACACCTTAACCCCTCTACCACTGTGCTGCTTTCAGCCTCATCAGGTCTGAATGAAGGAACCTATTTCACTGAATCACTATAAAGTTCAAATGCCCCATGTGGCAGCTTTGGCTACTCTGTCACTGGGCCCCCTGCCCAATGACAGAGGATCATAAACAGTGACTCTTAGGAACATAGGAAAGTAGGGTTGTAAGGGACCTTACAAGGTCATCTATTCCAGCCATCTGCTCAAGGCAGGATCATCCCTGACTCAGTCATCCCAGCCAGGTGTTTGTCTACCTGGCTTCTGAAAGTTTTCAAGGGTGGAGAGTCCACAGCTTCTCTAGGTAGCCTGTTCCAAAGCCTTACCACCCTCATAGTCAGAAAGCTGTTCCTAATCTCCAACCTAAACTTCCCCTGCTGCATCTTGAGATCAGTCCTGTGCCCTACAGCCACAGAGAAATGCCCATCTCCAACCTCTCTATAATCACCCTTCAACTATTTGGAGACTGTTATCAAATCCCCTCCTCAGTCTTCTCTTGTCCAAGTTGAATAACCCTAGTTCTTTCAGACTTTCTTCACAAGTCTGGTCTCCCAGGCCCCTAATAATTTTTGTTGCTTTGCATTGGACTCTTTCCAATCTATTCATATCCTTCTTGAAGTGTGGGACCCAAACCCAATACTCCAGGCGAGGCCTCACCAGTGCTGAAAAGAGTGGAAGAATCACTTCCCGTGATCTAACAGGTGACACTCCTGTTAATACATCCCAGGATGCTGTTGTTTTTTTGCAACAAGAACGCACTGTTGACTTGTATTCATCTTATAGTTCACTGGAACCCTAGGTCTTTTTCTGTAGGGCTGCAGCCTAGCCTTCTTCCACATCCCATTCATATGTCCTGCCTGCTGTACAAGCAGCTGGCAGAGGTGTACACCCTTC
Organism: Caiman crocodilus; assembly: GCA_030014935.1. Classification (NCBI taxonomy): domain Eukaryota; kingdom Metazoa; phylum Chordata; order Crocodylia; family Alligatoridae; genus Caiman; species Caiman crocodilus. The sequence goes on along the minus strand of JAGPOW010001603.1, from coordinate 67,162 downwards.
TGAGTGAACTCGGCCACCTGTGTCATTACAGCTCTTATAGTGACATTTCAAAAGAGTGCGTTGTCTCAACATCAGGGATGAGTCCAACCAGTCTGTCCCAGAGGGCTGATTAGTAAATGCAGTGTCACTAGATATCTGTCATCGGCTCTTGCTCCTCAATTGTTTAAATGGGAAGTCTGAAAAACCCTGGGCTCTGTCCCAAGACTGAAAGCCAAGAGGAATGTGCTCTAGGAGATACCCAGGCTTCAGGAAATGTGCGGTCAGTTGTGACTGCTAGCCATGACATTTTGGTGTCTCATCGCCATCCTCCCCCCATTAGTACTCTGCCACCACCCAAGCAGATGAGTGATATGTCTAGGAAGTCAGACTTGCACAAGTTCTCAGTAGGGGGCTTGCTCTAACAGCTCAGCTCCACATCTCTCAGCAGCTCTGACTGCATGTCCCAGGGTTGCATGTTCTCATTTCCCATCGTTGGCTCAGACACAAATGTTTTTACAGAAAGGTGACTCTCCAGCCTGCAGAGATCAGTGCCAAACCTCCTGTTGACCAACTGGAGCCAGGATTTCACCAGAAGGATCTTAAATATAAAGACAGTGCCCATTGACTTGCACTGAGTCTCCCCTCCTTTCCTAGCCGTATGCTTGAATTTCCCCATAGACATTTCATCCACGCTTTAAGTTTCCCACACTCAAAGTCCATCCAAAGTTCTGAGTCCATCCAAACTTTGTTGTTGCTCCCATCACTGTCCTTCTCTACTGAAGCCTGCTGACTGCCCAGCATAAGCTGGCATTTCCTTTAACAGCCTGTTTGTTCCCTTCCAGCATCTCCAGCAGCAGCCATGGAATCATCTTTGTTTTGAAAGGATTTGTTCTCGCTAATCACCTGCTTGACACACTCATCTTAATTCCTCCTTGATCTTGTCTTTTTCCTTGCTGCACCCATCGTTGGGGATTTTGAGGCAGGTGACTTTCTCATGGCTCCAATGGGAAGGACAAATGGTTGCCAACAAATGTACCCATGGTGCTGTGTAAGTGTACGTGCCTGCCCAAGGCATAGCTTTCATTGACATCTTTCCTTCTGGCTTCCTCAGAAGATGCAAAAGAATGAAGTCGCAAGGATCCTGCTTTCAGATTTAGACCACAGAATCCATGCAGTATTTTACCTTGCTTCTGGCTTTGCTATACAATACATGGTTAAAACTATTGACTTGCATCCATGGAGAGAGTGGGCTTGAGATTTTACCCTCCTGTTGGACAGTGGTGGGGCTGTCCCATGTCTCAGGGTCCTCGCTCACTGAAGAGTTGACCCTCCTGGTTGGCACCTCAGGCCTGTCTAGTCCAGGTGGGAGCAGCCACACAACAAAGCTGTGCTTGAGTTCCTGTTGCTGCCAGTGTGTCCCTAAGATAGAGAGGGGGGCACATACCATGCTTCTTTGTGCTGCAGTCTTCTGAGCCACTCTAGGATTTTTTTCAAGCCCAATGAGAGAACTTGTCTGTCCCTCCTGGCACATGAGGAGAATTGTGGGAAAGCACTGGAGGACTTTCAGCTGCAAGTCTTCACTGCAAAGGCTGTCAGCCTTGGTGAATGCAGCACCAGAGCTCTAGGCTACCACTCAGAGAGGCAGCTAGCTTCATCTGAAAACACTGCAGGTCATGTTTGCATGTGGGTATGTTTACAAAGGGCTGGGGTGGGGCAACACTGCAGTGAGAACCTGGGTTAACTCAGCAGTGAAGATATACACTCATCCATTAGGGGGTGAGTCATTGCCACTCATCAGGGGGAATTAACAGTGGCTGAAGGGAGAGAGACTTCCTGGCGGTCTGAGACCCAGCAGTCTGCTCCATCTGTCTTGCCAAGGCTCAGAGTTTATGTGCTCCTCTGCTGGTGGGCTGCAAACAGCAGAGAGGTAGGTAGGACCAGTCTGGATTAGTGCCTGTGACTCTGTAATCCAAGTTAATTTATCATCAGCCTGGTTGTAAATGCAAGTTGAGGCTCTGGACCCACAACCCCCTAGCTACGCCGCCCACGCAGGGAGAGAGGAGGGGCCAGACTGTGGTTTTCGCTTGTAGAACATAGAAACACTAAATCCTCACAAGCCTTCCAGGAGACTGCAGTCAGGAGCCCTGGAGGAGTTGTGCCTGGAATAGATGGAAATCTGATTGCTCAGCCCTGAGTACTCCCTGGTGGTGAAGGGAGTAAGACCCAGAAGGGTGGTACAAGGTCCAGGGGTCACCACCTGGGCTTCCGTCAGTCTAGGGGTGACAGTCTAGGGGATGACACAGTCCGCGATTTCCACCTCCTAGCAAGAACTGGCCAGGAGTTCCTGTTTTCCGCTGTCCCAGCTGCCTGTGACAGCACCAGCCACTGGGTGCCAGCATAGGCTGGCAGGGCTGCTGGGTTTGGTGGCTGTGCCTTCCTTTCTGAGAGTCCCCAGTGGGTGTTTGGGGTGGTTGTTGCTTCAGCCCTTAGGGACTCTCCTTGGCCTTGGCTCTGTGTGGGGTGTCTGGGATAGTAGAGGGGTTCATGCTCTTGTGACGCTTTGCTTTCTCTCACGGGAGCAAGACAGTGGAGTGCCATTGGTCCCAGGACCATGGCAGTTTGGCCCAAAGGGGGGCAATAAGCTGGCTGAAGCTGCATCTGAAGAAGGCTGATATGAGTGGTGGGCAGTCTGAGGGATGGATCTGGAGGAACAGACATGGGTTGCTTGTGTAGGCTCAGACCTGACTATAAAGCCTGTTTTATGCGTTGGTTCTTGAGAACCCAAATTTATTAAACTTCAAGTGTGCAAGAGTGCTTCTGGGAACCTAGGAGGGGCTGCAAGGGTGGGCGCTTGGGTGTTTCAGCTCTGTAAAGTGTGAGTGGGCAGATCGGATTGGGATAGGGGCTGCTTCTGTATGTACTTCCAGAGGCTCTGCAGGGCAGGTGTGCAACAGGTGACCGGAGAGGTGTTTACCGGAAGCCAGACCCAGCAGGAGCTGTGCTTTCTTCATGGGAATGGAGGCAGAGAGGCTGTTCTAGAGATAACCTGGCTTATCCTGAATGGCTCCATGCACAGGTGGGGTGGGAGGTGTGGCACGGTGTCAGCCCGTGAAGAGACTCAGTGCTGTTGTGCCCAGGTCCTTTGGGGGCTCACACCAAGGGACAGTGCCAGCTAACTGGAATTCACCAGCTGCTAGCAGCTCACCCCCACATGGCAGCTCACTAGCAAGGTACAGGGGGTTTAAGGTTGAGAGGCTCCTCAGAAACATGAGATGATAGCACCAGTGAACAAACGCCCCCAAAATGTAGGCTTAGCTTCCTCCGTGAGTGGTAATCCAGGTGTTTTTCCTTACAGGAGCAGGAAAATTCAGATCCGGAACATCCCCCCTCACTTACAGTGGGAGGTAAGTAGCTCTCCAGTGCTGGTTCCTTCTCTCCTCCAAGATGCTTGCATTTTGAAGAATGTTCTCCTAGTTTATTTCCTTACTTTCTCTTCTTTCATAAGGGGAGGATTGGTCCCAGATTCTGAGAACTGAGGTGCTACTGGCTGTCTACCCTGTAGACCATTTTAAAGCCTTTGTCTTTCTTTCCAAAGTCCTGAAGTGGGGGTCTTGGCTCTTGTGAGCATTGAAAGGTCCATGTAGTGAACTATCATTTTTGCCCTGTATATAGTGAGTTGGGGCTTGAACGTGGGCTAGGAGGTACAGGGCTCTGGCAAGAGCTCCAAAAGGGAGCTGTTTTGTCCTGTTTTTCACCTCCCCAACAATCTGAAGAGAAGAACAGACTGAGGCTCTAGGGCAATGGCAGAACGTTTTTACATATATATATCTTTATTGCACATTATCTC
>JAGPOW010001603.1:0-63236 GCA_030014935.1 Caiman crocodilus | reverse complement strand
GCCACCTTCCCCCACACCCGTTGTGCGTAAAAGCAGTCCCACAGCACGTGTGTCACCGACTCAGGCTCATCGCAGAGCTCTCTTGGGCACTTGGGGGACAGAGAGTCCCCAGTGATAGAGCACCTGTTGCAATGGCAGAACGTCCCTTATTGCATCTTGCTGCTAGGCAGCTTTTCAGTGGTTGAGGGTGCTGGGGATTGAGATCCTGTACTTCCTATCCTGAATCTTACAGTGTGGGTGAGGGAGGATATAGCTTGAGGTGCCCCATCTCCACAAGGTGGCTTTGACTAGAAGAAACAGCAATGCTACCTCTGCTAGTCTTGCATCTGCATGTCTTCTCATGTGGCGAGTCCTTGGGAAGGTGGTCTGTACTTGGTGTTCTTTTGCTTGATCACCAGCTTTGTAAGCATGCAGCTAAGCAGGGACAGTAGCAGCCAGGCTCCATTAGCAGTTACATGGGCAAGAGAAAGACAAGGTCAGCAGCGGGCCATTCTTCTGTGTAGGAGTGTACAACAGGAATGGGCCTCCTGAGCTAGGGATCCAGCCCTCCATGTTCACAGGCAGTCATTTATCTGAAGAATCTCCCAAATTACTGCCAGAAATCCCCACATGTGACTACAGGGCACAAGCCCAGAAGCACCCAGAACCCCTGTCACTGTGCCTTAGATAAAAGCAGGGGCTATGTAGGCACAGAAGTTGTCAGGGGGTAGAGTGGAGAGGGCCTGATTCTGCTCTGCTTTCCCTCCCGGCCAGGCAGACGCATCCATATTGCTGCATCCTTAGCTCCAGACTTCCCTCAGAGCTGGATTCACTTGCGTTGCTTGCTGCTTTCTCTTTCAGGTGCTGGATGGCCTTTTAGCTCAATATGGGACTGTAGAGAATGTGGAACAAGGTAAGAAAGCAGAGTGTGGACTCCCCTTCTCCTGGTACAAGACTCTGCCCATTGCCTCTGAGAGTTCAGCTCTCCCAGTAGCTCCATCCATCTTTTCAGATAGACAATCTTAAGAGTTAAATCTTAAGTTAAATCTGTTCCCTGGCAACTTTGGGCCAGGTAAAAATGCATTTCCTTGGCCACAAGCCCCATTACCTGGGCTGTGAACAGCTTTCATGGAGCACAGAGCAAACTGGCTAGCAGCTGTTTGACCACAGGGTAGGAAGGCTGTGGATGGCGTACGTTTTTGGAATCCAGAAGCCAATGAGACACCCAGTGGGATACCAGGAAATGCACAGAACCAACTCCTACTAAAGTCTCTTCCATATTCCCTAGCTCTTAGGTGTGGGGTTGCCCACACTGCGCAGGCACCAGACTAGCTCCAGGCCAGGTGCTGGGTTGGTTTTTGCTAGCAACTCTTGATGTTAGCACCTTTAGACTAAAGCTGCTTGCACTATTCATTTAGGGCACTTGCCTGCCCTCAGAGCTGAGACCTGCTGAGCAGTAGTGCTGAATTTCTCCAGCAGCCCCATACCTGTTGGCCAGTTGCACATACCTTCAGAGAGCCTGGCAGGGCTTGGGCTTTCTTGTGCAATTGTGATAGCTGAATTGGGCAACAGCTAAGAGTGGCAAGCCTGATATTGCACACAGACAAGACAAGGAAATTTCTCTCTTTTACCCCCCCTCTCCCCGCACATGCATACATATGCACACACAGGGATCCAAGGCCTTGTAGCTAAACAAGATCATAACCTAAAAGCTTAGTTTTCATGTGTGACAAGGCTATGTTTTCTTTTTCTGCTTTTTTGAAGCAGTTCCATGTGGCAGGCAGGAGTAGTGGTTTCATCATGTGCTTGTCATGAGATTTTTCCATGCTTTGAACTGTAAAAAAATGTATCTGATGCAACCCTACAAGACTCCAGGGGTCACTCGTACAGGATGTGAATAAAAGCAGGGGGTAAGTTTCAGGCAGTGACTGAGAAATTAATACAGAAGGGAGTCTTACAGGCTAACCTTGGAGATGTGAGCTTCAAATGGATTCTGATCTGTGCTGCAGGCTCAAACATCCCAAGAAGCAGCTTCCAGCCTCAGAGAAGCTAAACTGGAGCCTGGTGGTCTGTGGGCCCAGCTCTCCTCCAAGCAGAACTCCCAGTGGGGTGTTTAACTGAGTGAGGACTTCAAATCTGGGCACTCTGGTTCAGAATTTCACACCTACCTTGTATAACCAGGCAGCTTTGCAAATCTCAGCCTCCACATATAAACCCAGCCTTTAAAGAGAGGAGCTGTCAGCCCAGCTACCAGCTCTCCCTCCCCAGAAGGGACTCTTCCCTTTAGCCACAGCATCAAGTCCTGGCATGGGCAGGTGCCAGGGACCGGTATCCTAAGCACAGGATCTGTCTGGAGTTCCTGAACTAGCCTATGGAGTAAAATCCATCATTGGGGGTGCTGTAATTGCATTATATTGGTGCCCAGAGTTTGTCCAAAGCAAATTGCTCTACAGTTGCAAAGCTGTTCATGAATTCTCTCAGCCCTCCAGGGAGGTATCCAAGGGCTGTTCTGCTCAGAGGGAGAATCTGAGCTGCAGCGACCTACCCAGAATCGCAGAGTAAAACAAAAGCCTGTTCTGAATTGGAACCCAAGCCTTGTGTCCTTGTAGCTCCTGAACAAGCACCCTCACACAGGAGCTGTGAAAATGTAGCTACCTGTAGATTAACCCTTGAGCACCCACTCACTCCATGTATGGAAGGAGGAAATGGGGGAAAGGCCTGGGGAAAGCCCAGGGCTTTTGCCCAGGGGTGGGGTGGGCATGTCCAAGCTAGCCCAAGGCATAAAGGAAAGAGTGTCACTGTGCCAGGGGAGGAAATGCTCCTCATCCTCGCATGTGCAGAAGTGGGAAAGCCAGCAAAAGGGGAGTGCTGTTTGTTGGTCCTCTTGGCCTCTTGCTTCTGGGCCAGGACACAGCCATGCTGGTTGGATTTCCTCAGGCACGCCTGTGTTGGGCACAGTACAGGGGCCTGAGCAGGTATCTGCAAGCCTTTGGCAGTCAGCAAAGGACTGGACTGCAGGGAAAATGTAAGGTCCTCTTTGGGGTACAGGTTTTATGCCAGTCTGCCCTACCAGCCATTTGCTGCAAAGACCATTCAGGTTCCCCACTTGTCAGAAACAGCCGACCTCCATAGCAGCTTTGACCGAGGAAAATGGTGAAGGCCTCCTCCTTCCATGAGCTAATGCAGCCTGTGTTGCTTTTCCCTTAGTCAACACAGACACAGAAACGGCAGTTGTCAACGTAACATATGCAACAAAAGAAGAAGCAAAAGTGTAAGTGGCCTCTGTTTTCTTTTACCCTTATTTTGTCTCTCTCTTTTTGTTTCTCTCTCCTGGCAATGTTTCCAAGCTTTTGGCAGGGGCTACAAGTTTGCCAAGTCAGCTGACTTTCCTTGTATTCACCTTTGGTCATACTGCACGTCACTGGTGAGGGGCTTGTTTATTTCCATCTAATGAATGACGTTTTTGTCTGTGACAGATGTAATGTTTTACCTTAAGACAATAAGCTAATGGTGGTCTGCCCTTTGACTGTGGGGAAGGGGAAGGACAGACATGGTAGGGCAGAAAGAGTGCCTCTCTAGAAGCACCAAGTAAAGGGACTGAATCTGACTAACAGACAGCGACTTTTCCCCAGTGTTCAGCCTATTTTTTTCATTCTTCAAGTGTTGGAAGATGATTTTCCTGCGTGTTTTGGGAGCATATTTCCAAACTGCATCTGATTTTGTAAAGTTTCTGCCAGTTCTTTGTAATATTTCTAGGCTTTTGTGGGTTATTACTCTGTCCCCACACTGTAGTGTAACCTGTGAGCTTTATTAAGTGTTGCTTCCTCTTCCTGCTCGCTTCAGGCTCCAATCCTAGAATGGCCTGCATGTGGCCTTAACATGGCCTATGGGAATAATCCCTTTGACTTCAGTGGGTTTGGTCCCAGGAGTGAAGTGAATGATGTGCCAGGAGCTTTTGGAGAATGGGGGATTAAGACTGGATCTAATACTGATTCTTACTCACTTTCTGAAATGCCTCCCCCTAAGTTATTGATTTGCCACCTGTCTCAACCTTTCTGTTATGATTCATAGGCTGTTTTTCATTGTGGCTGCAAGTGGTTGTATGCAAGGTGATGTGAATTCATTTGAAAGTCTGATTTTTGTTAGACACTCCATCAGATGCTTTTCTAAACTCTAAGTGGGTCAATCAAAAGTTTCTGATGTCATCACTCTGTATAAAATAAAGCCAAAATATTTGCCTAGTGAGATCTGATTTTTATAGCTCTTTGTATTGCTTGCAGTTCTTTTATTCTCTGAAAGGTTAACCTGTTTTTGCTCTCACTGTTAATTACATTAGTGAGCCAGTAATAGACTTTGAAGTTCAACCTTAGGGCTGTGTTCTGCTCCAACAATAGGCTTTAAGGGACTAGGGAAATAACCTTACTGCACCACTGAGAAATATAAATTGGGGAAGTGCCAGAAGAGGATAAAAAGTTGGTTAGATCTTCAAAAAGGAAAGAGGAGTGCTGGCCCCACATCCTCATTTTTCTCCCATTGGTGGTAGAGAGGTGATTAGTTGTGTCAATCTGAAGTCACACAGAAGGTAGGGCATCAGATGAGAGAGGCTGTCACCTAAGAAAGCTTTTGTCTTTCTGAACCAGTTATTCTCCAAGGTGCCACCCTTCACTTCCTTCCTTCACTGTTGTAAGTCCACAGGCTTCCTTAGAGTTGCTCTTTATGTCATGACTCTATTCTGTCTCTTTCCTACTTTTCCCAGTTGATTTTTCTGTATCTTTCTGGCTGAAGACTGATTTTAAGATGAGTTCAGCATCACAGCTGTGCTATTTCCTCTTCACCTCAGCAACCTCCACCTTGTTGCCCACCAGTCCTTTCATCTCATTCTCAGTGTTGGGTTTTCCCTTCTTCTACCATGGTGAAGATGCCCCACTCCAGGCTTCACAGTCATGTCCATCACCCCTGTAACACAGACAGCCTCCTTTCCTGTCCCTTTGGACCACTATTCTTGTCTCTGCACAAATCATGCAAAATCATGCATAGTTTCTTCATCACAGGACCCCTTTGGCTCATGGCATTTTCCTAAGCCAATTCCATGGAGGTCCCAAAGACTGCACTTGACATATGGGTTTGTATGTCTGTTCTCTTGCTTGCATTGCCCAGCTGGTAAAGTTGGTGGTGCAGGGTGAGCTTCCAGCTATTCCCCCCTGTTGATAACCTCTCCTTTCCCCTTCTTCCATTACTGCCATGTGACAGAGCATAGCCAGGTCCAGAACATAAAAACCAGACTTTTCTTAGCTCTCCTTGGAGTCTAACCTTCACACTGAGGTATCAAAAGGAAGCAAAAAGGCTTTTCAGTTGTATGAGAACCTACACTTCACCTCTCTATACACAACTGTATGGTGACTATTGGTTCATGGCTATGGGCCCATGGGGGAGTGCAGTCCTGGTGGTGAAGGAGGGAGTGGTCAGCGGGCAGAGCCCTGACTTCACACACCCTTGGCCCAAGGCACTAGCCTGAAGAGCTGACTGAGCTCTTCCCCTCTACGAGGTCAAGAGGAGAGCGAAGCAGGAAGGTGTATTGTTATGAAGGCAGCTAGTCAGATAAACTCATGTCAAAATCTTGCGAGTGCTTTGATCCAAGTCACAGCGGCTAAGGAAAAGCATGCTCTTTTTGGTAAAAAACAAACAAACAAACAAACAAAAAACTAGCTGCCCGGACAGCCCGTGGACCAGCATGCTTCAGAGCTCTACAGTAAATTCAAGGCAGATAAATATGAATGGTTGCCAAATGGGCTAATTAGAGATTGGAATGCTCTTGGTATAACTGATAGCCAGGTCAAAGTAAAGCTATTGCAAGGGAAGGACAAAGAACTGTGGGTATTCACCAAGCTAGTTTGTTTATTGATTGATTATTGGATTAAATTTATATGCCACCCTCCCCAAGAGGGGCTCAGTACACCTTACAATAAGAAGCAGATAAAAATATTAAAATAAAATGATGTGATAGAATTAGAGATGACCTGAGCAGGGTGTGAGGCCTGGGGCAAATCAGCCTGTGTGGGGCCCTGCCCCCATCTGCCCCAGATAAGAAGCCGGAGGCAGTGGGAGTTGGTGGCAAGCGGCCATATGTGAAGCTGGCAGCAGTGGCGCTGAGTTGCGGCGGCCACTCTGCCCAGCTCTGCAGGGCTCCCCAAAGCATCCAATTTGCATCCCCACAAGGACAGCCCTGCAGAGAACAAGCTCTATAGACAGTGCCCTGAAATGTATCCTCAGCTGCTAAAGTCTGCCCTTGCAGTGCTTCCAGAAGAAAATAGAATCGTAGACAGTGAGGGTTGGAAGGGACTTCAGGAGGTAACATCTAGTCCAACCTCCTGCTTAAAGCAGGACCAGCCCCAACTACACCATTCCAGCTGAAGCTTTGTCTAGCTGGGTTTTGAAAGTCTCCGAGGATGGAGGTTGCACTGCCTCTCTGAGTGAATTGTTCCAGTGTTTTACTACCCTCCTAGTGAGACAATTCTTCCTAATATCTAACCTAAGTTAGGAAGAATTTGGAAGATGTCCAAGCTCATGCTGGACAAGGAGGAAGGGGTTCTAGAGCTGAGGAATGGTTACCTACACAAGAGTTTGCTCTTGGTTCACATCAGGGATCATGTTGGAACATACGGGACAAAGGTATGTAAGGTCCAAACCAACACCTTTAATTGCACCCAAAAAAGTTACTGGAAGCCAGTAGAGACTCTGGAGCACTAGAGTAATCATTAGAAGGTGGGCTTCTGCATTCTGTGCTAACTGCAGCTTCTGGACAGACCTCAAAGATAGCCTGAGGTAGAGTGCATTGCAATAGTCTAGCCTCAAAGTTACAAAAACACGGACAATAGTGACAAGGTCCAAATGTGAACCCAAGATTCTGCTCCCAGAATGAAAGGGTTAACAAGCTGTGGGACAAATCTTAGTCATGTTTCCTTAGTGCACTGCTGGAAAGCACTGACAAACTGTGGTAATGACGGCAGTCTAAGAACCTGTAGAGCCTTTTATTAAAACACAAACCAAGAACAGAAGACAAAATGCAATGGTAAACTAAAGCCAGGGGCCTTACCAGTGCACAATAAATGCAGAGGCAATCACAGTGAACACAAATGTACCCAGGACAAAAGCATGCCATGCACACAATAAAAGAAGCTACTTTGCAGAAGATGGTCTGTTATAGCATAAAAGCAAAGCCCTTTTGTGAACAGGCTGCTGGAGGACAAAACTCAGAGGATGACAGAAAACTGTTTTTGCTTTCGTTTGCTTTGTTGTTGGGCCTCCTACTTCATTGTCAGAGTGGTGTTTCCCAGAGCTAAAATGGGAAATGCATCTTTTTTCCCTCAGGTAGGGTACAAAGTGAATCAGTCACCCGGGTGTGTCTGTGTGAGAACGGATAGCATGCAGCAGGATGGCGCAGAAGACAATATATGTGTAGGACAGGATGCAAAAGAGATTGTACAATAAACATGAAGATGGGACAACTTATGCCTTGCTGAACAAGTTAGTTTGTAGCATGCCACCCTTGCCCCTGCTTTCTGCCTAGCCGCTGTAAAACCAAAGCAAAGATTGTATAGTTCCAAAATGCATGTGGGTAGAGCTATCAAATGAGTCCTGCACCCTGAAAGCAGCTAAGGCCACATCTAGACTCTCAGATGCAAGCTTAGTTTGAGTTCAGGACACAACCAAGGGTCCTAATGGTAACAGAAAAGACACAACCCTGCACCTCTGAATCCCATTTTGGCAGGCGCGTGTGTAGGTTGTCACTTCTGGATCACCTCTCCTCCTGCTGTGCACCAAAGTCTCTCTCCCTGGATTGTGGAGAACCTGGATGTGGTAGTCAGTAGTCCTCTGCTTTCGGGAAGTCTGAATGAGAGGCTGCAGCTTTGTGCTGGAGCAAAGGGAAAGAACAGGAATCAAAACAGCTGGATTGAGCTGTCTGAGACAAGTCCTGCAGGAGGCACATTCTGCTGCTAAGTTGCTCAGGTGAACTCAAGCAAGTGCCTGCAAGTATACAAATGGAAAGGCCCCAGAACAAGGAGGCCTCACAGGTTTATAAACATGTGACTACATTTCAGAAAATCTCTTCCCTAACCCATCATCAAGCAAGACCCAACACTGGGTATCCTTGGAGGACACATAAGAAAAGCTTTGGTAACTCTTATTTTCAAGTTTCCACAGAAGCATCGGTACTGCTACCTTTTGGGATTATCCAAGGTTCTAAGATTTGTCAGCACGTGGTCTGCATGGACTGAGGGCTTCCCTTCTGCAGGGCAATCGTTCAGTGCTATGTGCTTCCACACAACAAAATGCTGCTTGGGCCAAAGGAGAAATCCTGACAGCAGGTTTTCCTTGCTGTGGTTTCTGTTTTGAGCATTCACATTGAACATATATTAATTTAGGTGGAAACTGGTTGTAATAGCAAAAGGCCACCTGAGCGCAAGTCTTAGTACAGAACCCTGACTGCAAAGCCCACCACCCAGATTTAAGAAAGCGACTATGAGACTGCAAACATAGTCATTAAATGTGAAATAGAGGGATGGCAAGGAGCTGCTTCCAGTGACACATTCTCAAGAGCATTTATAAATAGCAAAAGCAAGAAGTTGTGGAAGGAGGAATTTGAAGTTGTCATGCCTCCAGTTGTACCTGTTTCCAAAACTCTGCAGGATTTCAACAAAAAACACCAAATGGCTCTACCCCACACCTAAGGAAAGAGCCACCCTAGAGGAACAGTCACTAGAAAAGCCCTAGTACTTCCAAGTACAATATCTTACTGATGCTATAGAAATGAACTTATGGTTTCATAGTAGCTAAGGTCAGGAGGGACCTGAACAGATCATCTAGCCTGACCCCCTGCCACAGGCAGGAATGAATGCTGGGTTCATAAGACCCCAGACAGGTGATCGTCCAACCTCCTCTTGAATTTGCCCAAGGCAGGGGAGAGGGCCACTTCCCTGGGAAGTTGGTTCCAGATTTTGGCCACCTTAACTGTAAAAAAGTGCCTTTTGGTCTCTAACCTAAACCTATTCTCCATCAGCCTATTACCATTCTTCCTTGTCATCCGGGGTGGCACTGGGGAGAAAAGGGCTCTACCTATTTGCTGTTGATCTCCCTTGATGAGTTTGTAGGCAGCCACCAGGTCTCCCCTCAGCCTCCTCCTGCTGAGGCTGGATGTATTCGGGTCTCTTAGTCTTTCCTTATAGGGCCTGTCCTGCTGCCCTCTCACCAAGTAGGTGGCCCTCCTCTGAACCCTCTCCAGGCTGGCCACATTCCTTTTGAAATGCGGCGCCCAGTACTGGGTGCAGTACTTCAACTGCGGCCTGACCAAAGTCACGTAGAGCGGGAGGATCGCCTCTCTGGAACGGCTTGAGATGCATCTTTGGATGCATAACAAGGTATGGCCAGCCATACCTGGCCTTGCTGGCTGTGGTCTGGCATTGGTGGCTCATGTTCATCTTGGAGTCAATAATGACTCCAAGATCCTGTTCCGCCTTTACTTGCTGCATGCAGTGTACCAGGGCATTGTCTGATACATAGATATTCTCCATAAGAGTTAGAAAAGCTCCATCTTTAGTCTCAGATTAAGTCTGTTGGAAGAACCTGACAGAACGTCTTGATTTCTGTCTTTTTTTAATAGCTTAAGTCTGTTAACCCCAAGGAGTGGTTAGGTCATGTATACTGAGTGACTTTACTTGCACTGCTTACCCCTTTACTCCATGAGTAGCACCTTTGAAAACCAAAGGGCTGCTTGTGGCATCAGGTCCTGAGGAGGGTGAGAGCAGGGTCAGAGCTTTGGAGGTGAGATTCACATACAGAAGCTGTTCTGTGTCAGCAGTCCCCCCAAATCACTGCTTCTTAAAAAAAGACCATCTCAGGAGCCTTTTAACCCAGCAGGATCGCGTCCTTCCCAGCTTGGTTCCGTGTGCTTCTACCTGCTGCCCGCAGTGCAGGCTGGCTGGCTGCTCTCTCGCTTTTCAATAGGCTCCTCCTTTGCCCTCAGCTCTGTCAGCACCATCGCCTCCGTTCACAACTCCCTTCCTACTGGTGCAGCTGGAAAACAGCTCTCTGCCTCCGCAGCCGCTGCAGTTTCATTCACCAACTGTTTTTCTTAACAAGCTGTCCCCTTTCCCCAGTGCTTTCCTGTATTAAAATTGTGCTGTAACGGATGCTGCAGATTTGATATTGCCAAAGAATGCTCAGCTAGGTTTCTATATTTTTGTCCTTTGCTTTAAATAGCAAGGTTGTCCAAGCTGTGCCTTTAGTTATCTTCTCCAACATGCTCCCATCCATTTGGTTTTGGGAAAATGCTGTAGTCATTGTCAATGGATCCAGATGAAGCAAGGGGGTAAAACAGCTCCAAAATAATCCACTCTAGCAAACCCCAGCTTGTGGTGGTCTGGTCCCATGCTTTCTCCTGCAGATAGGGGAGGGCTGCTGCTGTCTGTCCAGAGGAGAGGAATTTGTCTCTGTGCTTGAGATGTTCAGAAGCCCCCCCATCACCTCTGAGCCAGGAGCCATGGAGCAGGCCATGCAACATCATTGTTAGCCGGATGTAACTGGATTCTCAGAACAAGGTAGGTGAGAGTGAACACACTTCTCACCTAGTTTGCTCAGAGAGGTTGTAGCTGAGGGAGGCATCCAGTTTGCTATCAAACAATGCCCTTCTCTAACGTCCTTCTGGTCCACAGCATCCTCATTACTACAGTCCAGCAGGGTTTCATGATAGAAGGTGAAAGGCTGTGTGGGGACAGCACAGAAGGCCCCTGTGACTGCAGGGGAGGATGGGGCATGCTTCATTTCCAGGGGCATGTTGCCAATGCATATTGAATTTCCCAGGGTGCTTTTGAGGATGCAGCATTTGTTTTGGGGATACAGCCACCGAGGGTAGAGCTGGAGCAGGAGTCTGACTTCTGTGTGCTCCATCTGGTCCCAGGAGCCACCCTTCTTTCTTCTGACAGCTCTGTCTCAGGGGGTTCTCCTCCTGCTGCTGTGTTCCAGCCTCTCCCTCAGTGGTGGGTGCCCTGGAGCCCCTGCTGATTAAGAAGGTATAGTCCTGGTGGGGGCGAAGAGCAAGCTACTGAGTCAGAATCCAGGCCAGTGCCCCCTTTGTCCAGCTCCACTGACTTTGTCTACACCAAGCATCAGCTAGCCCAAGCCACAGTGTCCATGTCTAGCCCCAACTACGGGGGACTAGAGTATGCAGTGCCCGGATATGGGGTATGCAAGCCCCCTGGCCAAGGAAGTTTGTCATGAGCTGCAGAGCCACCTTTTTGGGTATCTAGTGAGAGTGCTGAGTGGGTGGATGGATCTCTGACAGCAGGGCTTGAATCTAGGACTCAGCAACACAGCTAAGAGGGCCAATTCTGGTAGCCAAGATGAGTCCAGGTCTGTCAACATCTGTATGTGGCTCATAGAGGGTACCACACACCTCAGGACATGCTGTTTTTACCTGAGGCATTCAGATGTCTCTGAATTACTTTTCCTAAGAGTGGTTAAGGCCAGAGTGGTGGGACATATTAGGTCTCAATTTAGGGCCATCTGTGATTTTAAAGGAACACCATGGACTGGGTTAGGACTGAGCATGTGGGCGTCTGTGAGCAGATGCCGGATTTGGCAGGCTGGATGGAGAGGGAGTTGGGAGCAGGGGACAGCCAATGTGGCCTGGTCAGCTAAATGATTCCTTTTCTGGAGAAGAGTATAAAGGGTATTGCTTGGGCATCCAGGGATGAAGTCAGGAAGGCCAAAGTGCAATTGGAGTTGCAGCTAACAATGATAACAAAAGAAGTGTATGCCAGTAACAAGAGGAGGAGCAGGGAAAGTGGGGTCCCTTACTGAATGGTGAAGCAACCTTGTGACAGAGGATGCAGAAAAGGCTAAAGTGCTCAATGCCTTTTTCATCTCAGTCTTCACAGGCAAGGTCAGCTCCCAGATTAGTACATTTGGCAGCACAGTTTGGGGAGGAGGTGAGCAGGCAACTGTGGTGAAAGAATAGGCTAGGAACTATTTAGAAAAGCTGAATATATACAAGTTCATGGGGCCAGATGGGATGCACCCGAGGGTGCTCAGAGAGTTGGCTGATGTGATTTCAGAGCCACTGGCTATCATCTCTCAAGACTCATGGCTATCAGGAGAGGTCCCTGATGATTGGAAAAGGGCAAACATAGTGCCCATATTTAAAAAAGAGGATCCAGGGAACCTAGTCAGCCTCCCCTCAGTCCCTGGAAAAATCATGGAGCAGTTCCTGAAGGGAATCCATTTCTAAGCACTTGGACTAGGAACAGTTGGCATGGATTCACTAAGAGCAAGTCATGTCTGACCAACCTGGTTGCTTTCTAGGATGAGATGACTGGCTTTGTGGAAAGCAGTGGATTTGGTAGCATCCTTCAACTACTTGAAGCGAGGTTCAAAAGAGGATGGAGCTGGACTGTTCTCAGTGGTGGCAGATGACAGAACACGGAGCAATGGGCTCAAGTTGTAGCAAGTGAAGTTGAGGTTAGATATTAGGAAGAATTTTCTTACTGGGAGGGTAGTAAGTCATTGGAACAGGCTACCCAAAGAGGTGGTGCAAACTCCATCCTTGAAGGTTAAGACCTGAGCAGACAAAGCCTTGGCTGGGATGATCTAATTGGGGCTGGTCCTGCTTTGAGCAGGGGGTTGGACTACATGTGACCTCCTGAGGTCCCTTCCAGCCCTCATTGTCTATGATTCTAAGATACCCCAACTTTGGAGCTCTGCAGCTGGGTCACGGCCTAACAACCTGGTTCCTTTCTCTGCTTTCCAGAGCAATTGAGAAGCTCAGTGGCCACCAGTTTGAGAACTATTCCTTCAAGATTTCCTACATCCCGGATGAAGAGGTGAGCTCCCCTCAGCCCCTTCAACGATCCCGCCGTGGGGGACACTCTTCCAGGGAGCAGGGCCCCTCCCCGGGGGGCTCCTCACAGCCCAAACAGCTCGATTTCCCACTGCGGATGCTGGTCCCCACGCAGTTTGTTGGTGCGATCATAGGAAAGGAGGGCTTGACCATAAAGAATCTTACTAAGCAAACCCAGTCCAAGTAAGTACCTTGAATGGTTTTGTTTCCTTCCACAGGACTCCGTGTATAGCCTGTAGGTCCCCAGCATACCTCATATTTGAGTCCAATGCAGAACAGATTATTCTGTATGACAAAAAATGTTTCATTTTTTGTGACTTTTGGTCAATTGTGTTTTGTCTTGTTTTTATTTGTAGGAGGCATTAGTGGAAAGTAGGGAGCAGGGAAGGAACAGTGCTTGGCCACTGGCAATTACAGCATATCTGAGCCAAAACTTCCAGCTTGGGGAGTTGGGTTCTGAAATAGGAAGGCTGCTTCTCAGAGGTGTTGAGCTGGTACCCCTTATGCTTACTGTCCCTTTGCTACCAGGGGATGGACTGTGTCATCAATTCCCAAACTCCACCCTGGGGTGGAGCAGCTCCTTTGCTACCTGTGAGTTAGCAGCGGACTAAATGCAGCAGTTTAAATCTAATTCATGTCTGATCAAAAACTGTCTCCTGGCTCAGATGAGCTCATGAGGCCACATGATTTGGAGTCCTTTCTCAAAATGGGTCAGTAGCTGGGGTCCAGGCCTCTGATAAATTTATGCGGGATACTTCCAAGATAATGCAGAGTCCAAAAAGCCGGATGCTGCTGACACCCAGAAGTGGAATGTTAGAGTTTGCAGCGTTGAATGGTTCTAAGGAGCACCGAAACCCTGGCAGGAGCACAGAGCAAGTGCCATCTCATCAATCCTGTGCCCAAGCACACAGCATGTTTTTGGAAATGTGGGAGGTTCCCTACTCAGGAAATCATAGGTATTGAAAAAAAACAGCAATCCTGAAAACAAGGAGCAATGCCTACCTGGCCTTTTGCACAGAGGGCACACGTCCAAGATGTGGCGTGTCCATTCTAAAGCACGCAGACGAGATACAGGCATGCTGGAGGACAGCTTTTGATCAAGTGTGCATTGTCTTGAAATGGATGTACTCCCAATAGGTTGCAGTTCCTAGGCTCTGATCCAGATTTGACACTTTTTTTTCCTTGATCTAATCTTTTGTTTTCAAGAAGTGTTTTCCTGCTGGCGATATCTTTCAAATGTATCACATTAATGTTTGTGAATGTATTTAACTCTGGTTTCCTTCCCATTTTTTCATGCCATGTTGGTTGTTTCCCAAGCCTGTTAGTATTTAAGCCAAAGCTTTGTTTTCCCAGATCCATTGTCATCTCTCACATGAATGTACCAAGGACACAGGTATTCTCATAGGAGCAAGCTACATAGTTCATGTGGAGTGTCCCATTTTTGAGAGGTGCTTCTAAAGGAAATAGACACCAAGAAGGCACCAGCTGGGGCAAAATTTCTTGTGGACTCTGAAGTCTACTGAGTATGAGTAACCCTGATAGTGTTAGCCTGGCAGTCATATCAGCAGATGCCAGTACCAGGTCCACTAGGGTCCCCACACTAACCCAACTTGCAGTTGTATAGTTGAGTTGTTCAGTTTACTGCAGGTATTTTGTAAGTTAGTGATCATATTGGGATCCTGGAAAAGAGGTGATCCTGTTTACAAGACAAATATGTCAGCTGCTGCTAAGTTGTTTAAACTTTGTGAGGGCTGGGACAAGCTCCCCCTTCCAATACCAAGAGCAGGATCCAGCCTCTTTTTCTTGAAGGTGGAATGGCATGAGGTGGCTCCCACACACTGGCCAGCAGAGCTGAGCCACATATGGAGGAGGGAGGTACCTGCTGCACCTTTCTTCACAGGTGTCCCAGCCCCAGGTCAAATGGTTCTGCTGCTCAGAAAACAGATCTCTAGTTTTAGCAAATGAGAAATAATTAATGAATTGCTTAATTGGCCAGGGGCATTTTGGGATACTGGGTCTTCTTTTGGAGAACACTCAATTTCAGCTGCTCCTGGAGGATATCTAGACTAGCCTGTTCCATTGTGGGAAGTCATTTTGCATCTGTGGCATCAAGACCTTCCATGGCAATAGATGTCAGGACTGTAAACCTAGGATTCAAGCTCTACTGAAAGGGGAGCTGGTATGTGAAGGGTGAAAGCTCTTATTAAACTCCAAGTGCCTTAAAGCATACAAAAGCTTATAGAAAACCACAGGCCAGTTCCTTTTCTTTGTGTGTAGTGTTTAAGTTGTCTAAACATGAACTTTCCCCCACATGATGCTTGGTGTTGTAGTTTACAGAGGGAGGATGTCCTGCATTTTACTAATTCCTGATGAATCTATTTTGTTTTTAACCTATCACTTGCACTGTTGGAAAGAGAGGTTTTAAGTAGCAGCTGTAAATGTACCCTCCCTGCTCTTCGGCAGCAGAACGGGGAAGTTCTGCCATGTTGTGGTTGGGGATGCAAAAGCCAACAATAATGCCAGTCAGTGGGGAGAAGGGAATCTCTCCTTTGTTTCTGCAGAATGTATTCTGGTCTGATGTGCGTTGGTGCAGCTCCTTCCCCTCAATCATTTGCTTTGATGCCCCAGGGCGAATTAACCCAGATCTGGAAGGCAAACTTGGGCAGAACCTGAACTGAAATTGCTTTGATGCCAAAGTCTCTTGAAACCATATGTTTATTATAAACTGCTTTAGGTTTGCTCAGAGCAGAGCCACTGGTCACCCAGAACATGGGCCAGGTTCATTCCAGAAGTTTAGCAGGCCTTGAAACCAGCCTTTCCTGACTGCTGTGCATGTCTAGTGAGGGTTTCATGGTCTTGCAAAACTATAGGGACAAGTTCCTGTTCCAGCTGCCTGATACCACCTTCCGGGGGAATTGATGCTGAGCTGGCTTCAGCTGCATAATGGTGAATTCTTGGTTTATGGTTACTTTCAGATTGTAAAACAAAGAGATGGCTTTGCTTTTTATGCTTTGTTAAAATGCTTCTTGACAACATCAACCTGATGCACAGTGCTTTCTCTGTGCTGCTTCTTTCGCTGTAGGGTAGACATCCATCGTAAGGAGAATGCTGGTGCTGCAGAGAAGCCAATCACCATCCATGCCACCCCAGAAGGGTGCTCGGAGGCATGCCGCATGATCCTTGATATCATGCAGAAAGAAGCGGATGAGACTAAATCGTAAGTATGCCACCTGCTTTACTCGCCTCTACAGGACACATCCACACCCAGGAGGGGAAGGAGACAGACAGAGATGATGAAGAATTAATTGATTTTAATCAAATACCTATGGAAAAAGGCAGTCAGTTTAGAAAATACATCTTCAGAGAGCCAAAAGATGGATTGCGATAAACACTGCAATTGCCCTGCGAAAGAGGCTGGTTTGGTTTGATACATCTGTCTATCTAGAAAAGTTATCCAAAGTCATGGATATTAGATCATCATTTTGGGGGAGATAGCTATGCCTTGGAGTCTCCCTTTCTATTCTTTTCTGTTTTTCTTTTTCTTCCCCTTTTCCTCTAGACCAAGAGTGATAACCATAGCTGCTTGAAAACTTTTTGTTGACTTTTTTCAATGAAAAGTCATGATTCAAAATGAAAATTTTCCATTAAGTTATTGTTTCCCTGAAAAAACCTATAAATGTTTCAAAGCAAATAACATTTTTTCATTTGATTAGAACTTTTTGTATGGAAAATGCCTACCAATTTTTGACTAGCCCTGCTTGCAATTGGTGTTTCAGAATAAGGCATATGTTGCCTTCCCCTCCTGCCATAAACATGTAGCTAAAGGAGCTTTCTCTATTTTCTGTCAGTACATAACAAAAATCATTTAGACTGTTCACACGCTAAAGAATCAAAAATATATGGGTTTTGCAACAGAAAATAAAATGTCACTATGATTTTTTTGACTTTTTTTGTAGACTATTATGGTCATTTGAGAATTTGCACATCTTTGTGAATACACAGCTGGAGTGCTGCAAAGTATTTTTCATGGGTGTCAGAATTTTCTAAATAGTTACATTTCCATCAATAACTTCTCACATTTAGCAGCCTTGTTAAAATGCATGTAAATATATCTCTGTGTTGTGGGGGCAGGGGGGCCCTCTGTGAGAAAGGTCAGTCCAGAAGGGAGTCACCCTTATGCTCCATTCTCTGTTGTGCTACATGCTCCTTGGCTTTATCTGAGAAATGTGCATTTCTGTAGGCTCATCCAAAACAGTCCTTTCATGCCAAGCAAAATTGTCCCTCATTAGGCAGATCTCATTGGAGATGAAGCAAATGTCTTACTAACCCTGAAGGCAAATCATTACATTGAAATGGGACCCCCTGCTGTTGGACCAAATTGTGCTACCTGAGCTGGCAGCACCATGATGTTAAAGGAGCTAAATGTGGCGGGTAGTTAGAACTGTTTTCAAATCTTTCTTTGCCTCCTTTCCTCTCCCGTAGGGCTTCTGTCCTCTTCCAGGACTGGTGAGAAGGTCATGACAGCATAGGGAGTTTTGACTAGGCCTGCTAGCCTGATGGAGAGAGAAGCTAGCATTTTCCCTGTGATTCTACAGAGGTCTCCTCTGGGAGGGAGGGAAATAGGTACCATATTTTCAGCCTCCGTTCATGCTCTGAGCTGTTGTAGATGCTGTGAGGGTCATTTTGACGTAGAGTACCTGGTTATGCCCTTAAAACACCCCTCAGTGTCTGTTGTTTGTGCCTGTGTTCAGAAAGATGGAGGGCTGGGTAAAATCCAGAGAAAAACTGAACCTGAAGGATGCTGAGGTGCCAGAGCTAAGGGGTTGGGGGGGCCCTGCCCCTTGCATGCTGAGTGAAAAGAACATGCAACCTAACACTGAATGCCTTGTGTTTCTCTTAGAGCTGAAGAGATTCCCTTGAAAATCTTAGCTCACAACAGCTTGGTTGGGAGACTGATTGGCAAAGAAGGACGAAACCTAAAGAAAATTGAGCAAGACACAGGGACCAAGATCACCATCTCTCCGTAAGTGCCGATATCCTGGTGGATGCTGAGTTGCCCAGTAGAGAGCTCCTGGAGGTTGGCTACTGGTTGGCTGCAGTGGCTTGATGCAGTCCTGGGCTTTTTGCTCTCCTTTTTAGGAAGAGCCATGGCAGGGATGCATTGGGAAGACTTGGAATGGACAAATAGTTCCAATCACTTGTTCCCACACATGCTGCTTTACACAGAAGGCCAGCAGCACTGGCCAGAGGGGCAGACTGGGGTCTGTAGGGTATGGCTCTCCATAGCTACTGAGAGGAGAGGGCTCAACAGAGCAACTTCTTTTGGTCCTAGCGGGATGACAGAAGCTGCTTGTTCTTTCTGTTGTTTGGGTTGAGTGAGGGTTTGCTGACTGTTTTTTCATGTAATTGGCTAGTTTACAGGATTTAACCATTTATAACCCTGAACGGACAATCACAGTGAAGGGCAACATTGATGCCTGCTCCAATGCTGAAGTGGAAATCATGAAGAAGTTACGAGAAGCCTACGAGAATGACATTGTGGCTGTCAGCGTAAGCTCCTATTCTTGCTGCTTCCACCCTTTCCAACAGGGACCTCAGACTTTCAGAGCCCTAGCCAGAGCTGGCCTTAGTGAGACCGGGCCACATATGGCTGCAGGGTGGTTTGCAGCCATGGAGAAGGCTGTTGTCCCCCCAGAGGCAATGTAGGGCAGGCCCTGCCATATTGATGCTGTTTGGCCAGGACAGTAGAAGTCAGTTTGGTATTTTGCCTGTGTGGTTTTTCTCTTCTGTTCATTCCATGTCTTCCTATTTCCATCTTCTGTCTGCATTTCTAGCAACAAGCCAACCTGATCCCGGGGCTCAACCTTAGTGCTCTTGGGATCTTCTCAACGGGATTGTCCATGCTTCCCTCTGCAGCTGGGGCCCATGGAGCTGCTGCCACTGCCCCCTACCATCCCTTTGCGGTAAGAACCTAGCAGGCTTGGCCTGTGTGCGCGCGT
This sequence comes from Caiman crocodilus, assembly GCA_030014935.1. Taxonomy (NCBI): domain Eukaryota; kingdom Metazoa; phylum Chordata; order Crocodylia; family Alligatoridae; genus Caiman; species Caiman crocodilus. The sequence goes on along the minus strand of JAGPOW010001603.1, from coordinate 44,366 downwards.
GTGTGGTGGCAAGAGATGCTACAGCTTTGCAAGCTTGCGTGAGAGGCATAGAGAAGATGTTCATTTCAACTTCTGGTGGACAGGCCAATGCCCCTTCGTTGGGAGGTTCCTGTGGGCACTCTTGTATAAGAATGCTGGACATCCTGGCTAGGGACAGACATTACACATAAACCAGTTTAAGTGATCAGAAATTGGTTTAAACTAGTAACAGAACAGACATTCAGTGCACATAAACCAGTTTCAAAATGACCGAAACTGGTTTGAGATAAACCTGGTTGAATGTAGCATCAGACCTAACTTATTTGTCTCAAACTGGTTTATGCAATGTCTGTCCCAGACCTCTCCTGGTTTAACTTAAGCCAGACTCCCCCACCATCCCGGCATGCACTCTGGTAGGGCTGTGTGAAGCTTTTGGTTACTGATTTGACTGGGCAGAGATACTGCCCAATTCGGCAGCTGAATCTCTGAATCCGAATTGAATCAGGAGAGCTTTTAATCTCTCTGAATCGGATTAGAATGCTCTGAATGGATTTGGAGAGATTTAGAAAGATTCAGTGATTTGGACACAGACACAGCTTTAAATGTTTTTTTTCTACATACCTCAAGGTACCAGGTGGCTCGTGAATGCTGAGATGGTGTGGTGGGTGGAATATCCCATGGGAGTGCGGGTGGGTCTGCAGCGCACTCAGCAGCAGACCTGGAAGCGGACCAGAAGCACTTCCGGGTCCACTGGGGAGTGTGTGCGGGGGACCCCACCATGGCTCTTAGCTCAGTGACTGGTGCTTCTTGGCTCTGGGGAGGAACCTGGGGTCTCCCTGACTGCTTGGTGGCAGACCTGGAAGTGGACCAGAAGTATGTCTACTGCCAAGCCTGTGGGGGGTCCCCCTGCACTTCTGTGGGATGCTCCATGCACCCCAGCATCACATCGTTCATGAGCCATGCCTGGTACCTCGATGTATGTAGAAAAAACATTTAAAACTGTGCTTATGGCCAAATTGCTGATTATCCGAATCAGCATCAAATCTTCAGATCTGGATTCGGCCAAATCGAATTGGGACAGTGATCTGAATCCAATGAATTGAATCGCTGTCCCCGATTCAGGCTGAATCTAAACTGAATACTGCCCATTTTGCACACCCCTACTCAAGCGCTAGCCTCTTCCCAGTGGGGAGCCACACTGCAGGGCTGGCAGAGCTGCTGCAAAGCACAGTGGCACTGCAGGGGGCTTGGAGGGCTCTGGCCCAGTCAGGACACTGGTGGTTCAGCGCAGCTTTGCCTGCTTGCCACAGCTTTGCCTGCCCCAGAGTGCAGCCCCCCACTGGGAAGAGTCTCATGCTCTGCGACATTATGACAGGGGCTGCTGCTCCCTCCTGCTGAAGTGGCAGGGTGGGGGCATGGCCAGATGCTGGCCAGCAGGGCCCCTTTAGGGAGGCAGGGGACAGGGGTTATTCCCCTTCCATCTGGCATCCAGTGGAAGGGACAGCAGGGGACTTATTCCCCCACAGGAAGCAAGTGAGGTAGTGACAGTGAGTAGACCTACCTGCCAGTGGAGGTAGAGGGGAGACTAGCTCTCCTCCTTGCTCCCCTCCGCTTTGGGGGCCATGGTGCCCCGCTGCTGCTGCAGTGAGGGGGAATGCCCTGCAGACCTGGCTCAGGTCCTTGTGGGTGGGACAGAGAGGAGAGAATTAAACCCCTCTCTGGCCAGTTAAACCGGGACTGGCCACGCCCCCCCAGCACACAGTGCCTGCATTCCCCCAGTCCTGAGAGACTTTGTCCTCTTACAAACCGGTTTAGCCTAGGTGGGTCAGACTAACCTGCAAAGGTCGAATCAGCTTAGGGTCTGGCTTTTTTTAATGTCTGTCCCTAGCCCCTCTGAATCATTTTGAGTGGGGTTTGTTTAGAAACTGATCATTTGTGCCTTGAGTATTATACCTGAGAGAGAGTTTTCCTGCTGAAGCACATAGGATCATAGCAAAGTTGGGCTGGAAGGGACCTCATAAAGTCATCTAGTTCAGCCCCCTGCTCAAGACAGGATCATCCCTGACAAATCCATCCCAGGCAAGTTTTTATTCTAACCAGCTCTTGAATAATCCCATGGATCCAGATCCCACAACTTCTTTAGAACATGCTCTGCAAGCTCCTGGCTCCATTATGTCTGCTCGTCCCACAGAGCTCTGTAAGCACCACAGCAGCAGATCTGCGAGGGTTGCTGAGCCTCGTGTGCTCTTTCCCATAGATGCACATGTACACACGCACACAATTAATGTCTGCATGTACAAAGAGCCCCACATGGGGACAGAGTCCCACTGCTCTGTCATGGAAGGCACATGGCTATGTTGTACAGTGGAAGCTGCCCTATCAGTTTGATTTGCTGGGGTTGAATATTTATTTCATAGCAGCAGCCTCAGGAAATCTCAGCAGTGCCATTTAACTCTTGTAGCTTAATCCATTATCAACTCCTTGGTGCATTTTTAACACACTAATAAATATGATGGTTCTTATGCTGTGAATATATGTAGAGCGAAGGAAAAAAATGTATTTTACTGCTGTTGTTGTTTCTGAAAGTCATAGTAGCTAAGCAGTCTGAGAGGAATGATAACTTTTCCAGCATTTGGAGCTTAGATTCTATGGATGTGATGCAAAAAAGAATTAAAATATTGGGTGTATATGAAGAGAGAGAGAGTGTGTGTGTGTGATGTGTACACATCTGCTGCTGTGGTGTACTTGTGTCTGCGTGTAATAGTGAACTGTGCATGTAAATGCTTATCTTTCTTTGGAATAGTGTATCCTGGGGCAGATTTTGAAAAGGTGAGGGGTAGGGCATGAAGGTAGTGTGGTAGAGCATCACATACAGCAACTCATTTTTCTCCAGTTAAAGAGAAACTATTGAGCTTTACTAATGTGCTAGGAGCCTATCACTGTATTATTCAGTTTAGGTCAAAGGAGAAACGCACATAACTATATTGGAAGGTGTGCTAATTTTTTAGATAATATATTAAGTTTAAAAAATGCAACTAAATAGGCAATAGTGGTCAAAATAGTCAAAAGAGATTGTTTCATTGGTCCTGTACTTACAGTTAAATGGTCATCTCTTATTCAGATTTGTAAAACAAAATCTACTCTCATACAGTGTGTGGGGTTGTGACCTAGAAGGGAGACATTCTCAGGAATGGCCAACAGACAGCAACGTTGTAAACGAAAGGATACAGGTAGTCCTCAGACTTACAACACATTTGGTTCCTGAAAACCATGTTGCAAATCAAAACCTCGTAACTTGGAACCAATTTTCCCATAGGAACAATGTTACAAATTGGGGATTGGTTCCTTTATGACGCTTCATACAGTTGTATTCAGCTTGTAAGTCTGGTGTGGTAGAAGAGGAAGGGGCAGATCAATGCCTTGGCAGCCAAGGAGGGATTAGGACAGGGGCTGGGGCAAGCACTGCCCAACTGGGGCAGAGGGGCATGGAACGAAGGCGCAACTTGTGCGGGGAGTGTGGGGGTAGCTTCTGTCACTGCATGCCACTGGTTTGAGTGGGTATGGTGTGAAGCGGGGAGGGGAGGGGCATGTGCCCTGATCTGTGTGGGGCAGGCAGGGTTGGCACTGCACTGTGGTGCATTCCAGGTGGGCGCAGCGGTGCTGGGAAGTGGGTTCTATGTCTTGCAGTCGCTAGACCAGCCAGGGCAGTGGGACATGGGATGAAGCCATGACTTGCTCTAGGTGGGCGCGGCAGCAGTGGGAGCGAGGGCTGTGCCCCGCTGCTGCTCACCCAGCTGGGGTGGGGCGGGTTCAGCACAGAGCTGTTGAGCTGCCTCCAGATGGAGAGGCACAAAGTAGTGGGAGCTGCCTTCCCCCTCCACATGCCCCAGGATGAGCTGCAGTTCCATCCTGCACCCCCCCCACTGGGCCAGTGGCAGCAGAGCATAACTCCAGCTACCAGTGCCACCATGCCCACCCAGAGTGCAGTGTGGTGCAGCCCCGGCCCTGCTTGTCCTGCACAGATCCGGGGGCACATGCTCCCCCATGACCTCCCAGACTGCCAAAACAGATGTACCAGCTGGCCACAGCTATTTCAAGCTTGCTGAAGTTGAAACTCAAAACAGGGTGTCTGTTTATAAAGGTTGTAAATACCGTTCACTGGAACTTGAAGTCATAAATTGAGGACTGCCTGTAGTCTGCATAATGAAGGATCAAGATCATTTTAAAAAGGAGAGAGGGTCATTAACACCTGTGGAGTAGAGAGAGATTAATAGGAGTCAGGTACATGACAATGAGCTCATTAACTCAATTGACTCCCTCACTGCTGCCTGAGTAGAAATGCTGCTGCCTTTCCCAGGCTGTTGGTTTTGAAGTTTGAGTGGAGCAGGAATCAAAGCAGGGTGGGGGGTGTGCAACTTCATCACTGCACTCTCAGATTTGCCCTGAGTGTGTCCATTGGCTATGCACATATCATGTAAGAAAAATCAGTTAAAAACAGAGTGGAAAAGCACCAAGAGGAGATTAATACCAGCCAGGGTAACTAGCACAGCTCCTACAAGAGCTGGATGTAGGAACAGTTAGCATAACTGTTCCAAGCAGCTGTGGGAGTAGGAAGCAGCCAAGTGCTTGCTTTCAGTTCTATACACCTTCCATTGCATAAGCAAAAATGGTCAGTTTGCAAGGCAAGAATTAGCCATGGCAGCAGAGAATGGCAATAAATGAGTGCAGCTATATTGTACAAATGTGGGGGAGAGGGCCCCACCTGTACTTAGACCCCTTGGACCCCTCCTCTCAGTGCTTACCCCCATGGTCAAGACCAAGGCTTCATCCAGTTTTGGCATTCACGTTTCAAATAGAATGTTGAAAAAATGGAAAGGGTGAAGAAAAGAACCATGGGGCTGGTTTGAGGGCTGGAGGAGCTACCCTTCAGTGACCGGTTTCAGGAGATGTGTCTGTTAAAAGGCTCAAAAAGTTGATAGGGAGATGATTGATAACAGCATACAAGTACTTTCACAGGGCAAAGACATGGGGAATGGAAGGGGCTTTTAGTCTAGCAGAGACGAGCAGAACAAGAGCAAATGGCTGGAAGCTGAAGCTTTATGAGCTAGAATAAAGCATGTATTTTTAACTCTACAGACAATTAACCAATAGGACAGACTCTCAAAGGGAAAGTTGGCTTGGCCTTCTCTTGATGGATTCAGATCTGGACTGGATGGCTCTGGAAAATCCATTTGGCCAAGCAAAAACTGCTAGGCTTAACTGGTGAGAAATGTAACAGCCTGTGTCATGCAGAAAGTCTGACATAGGAGGTGTCACAGGAGGTGATCTCTGACTTTAGGTCAGATGAGGTGATTTGATAGTTCTGTCTCGCTCTAAGCTCTGTGAAGATGCAATAGAACACTGCACAGCCACACTCCAGTTGGCCACGTGTCCCGACCACTGCATGTTGACACATCAAGTGTCATTCATCAAGAAACCTAAAGAGTCTTCATCATCCACCTCTGCCCTCATCTGTACTGAAATAAAATAAACCCATTTCAGTTTCTGGGCCAGAACCTTGTCAACAAAGTACTTTGCCTTTTTGTTATGAAGTCATCTGTCACATTTTGGCAGGTTCGTGCACAGTCTCAATTTAGTGAGGCTGCTCAGCACTCTTCTATCTTTGCAACTTTGATCGTTTTGTTGAGAAACAAAATAATTGCTCATGTACAAGCTTCGTTAAAGATCCCAGCTCTAGCCCACAGCTCTGCAGGAGCAGATGAGAATAACAGAAGGAGCTACGGTCTCAATCTGCAGCAAGAGAAATTTAGATATTCAGAAACACTTTCTCACTAGGAAGATAGTAAAACACTGGAACAGAGAGGGTGTTGACTCTCCCACTTGGAAGTTTTTAAGATCTAGCTAGACAAACTTTGGCTGGGATGATCTAATGGGCATGGTTTTTCTTTGAGCAGGGGGTTAGAGTAGATGTGACCTCTTGAGGGCTCTTCTAACCTTCATTTTCTATCGTTCCATGACTGCCACTCGCTACCAGATCCTGAATTCTGGTTTTAGTACATACAGTCACTAAAGGAACTGGGTGGGGGCTTACTTTGGTTTCTGGATCAAACCTTAGAAAAATTGCTGGCACACACAAATGGTACCTTGTTGTATAAACCAGGGACCAGAAGAAAGTTTGTTTCCAGTCTTTGCTGCTACAGGACCAGCATTCTCTGTGTTCAGACAAAGACTTCTTGCATTAGTGAGTTATATACTAGGAAGCCCAGACCTGGAGGCTGCCTCAGGTCAGCACTAGTTATAGAATCACAGACATTGAGGGTTGGAAGGGACTACAGGAGGTCACATCTAGTCCAAACCCCTGCTCAGAGCAGGACCAGTCTTGGCTGGGATGATCTAGTTGGGACTATCTAGCTGGGTCTTAAAAAACTACAAGGGTGGAGAGTTCACAACCACTCTGATAACCTGTTTCAGTGCTTTACTGCTCTCCTCATGAGAGAGTAATTCCTAATATCAACTTCCCTGGCTGCAACCTGAGTGAGAGAACTCAGCAAGGGTACTGATAGCACCACTGTCCAGCAAATAGTGCTTAGAGATTGTTAAAGCACAATTAACCCTTAAATGGAACGTGAAATATGAACACAGACAACTTAGTGTCCTAAATTCAAAGTCTAACTTAATTAGTACAAGTACAATCTTAGCAGTTTCTATATTCAGGGAGAGAAATGTGCTTAGTACAGTGATCTCACCTAATCCCAAGTGTTACTTTGCTCAACAGAAAAGATAGCCACTCAGTTCCTGAAGCGAAGGGTGCATTGTTGGCTGGGACGGTCCAGACAGGTGTTGAAAACTGGAATTATGATGACAGTGATGACGACAACAACACACACTTAACTTTCTTGCTCCCCCCTTTTATGCTTTTCTTTAACTTGACTCTTGTGATGACTCCTTGATTTTGGATTGGTCTCTCTGCAGTCAGCATATTATCCATATTTTATCCTGTCAGCACATTCCTTTGTTCAACATCATGAGCACACCTCTTAATTTGTCCTTTTTCCCGTGTCTTACTCTGTGCATTGTCCACTGGCCTCCTTTATTGCCTTTCATTAACCTATTCAGTCATTTCATCCCTCTGGTTAGTGCCAAGTTCAATTAATTTGAGATGGTAACAAAACTATTACTATGTTGTGCTAGAAAAACTTCTCACAGTGATAGAAAAGGAAAGAAACATAATGTGAGCAAACACAAGGCCATAAACTGCTTGCAAGAGGCAAGGCTAGTTGATATCGCAAACACCAGCAAAATGAAAAGTTCTGATAACAGTGAAGCTATACAGAACTTTAGGGTGAATATAAAAGAAAACTTTAAACAATACTGTAATTCACCACTCTGTAAACAGGTGCAACTTTAAAGCATAAAATATGACAAGCTACCCTACAATTGAGGAGACTGCAAAAAAGATAATTCATTGCATGCATATAAAGAGAGGTGAGACTGGTTCAGCAGATCTGCTGTGGGTTTCTCATAGAGGCAATATCCTATGCATGCATGCACACGTGTGTGTGTGTGTGTATACACATCCAGTGAACGCAAGTTGTTTATTTGTCAATACCTGAGCACTTCATGTGTCCTTGGCCATTATCTTTGTGGTAAATGGCATTTGTCTGTGGGGTTTACATAAAACATCTATGGGTAACAAGTCCCTTTTGCATTAATAATTCCCAGTGTATCATACTCTCCCCTAGCCCAGTGGGCTGGCACTGACAAGGCTGTCAGGACTTCTGTTCTTGGCTATGGCCACTTACCTGCTATGTGACCTTGGTGAGCCACCTAGACTGTGTCTTGGTGTCCCCACTCAGAAAATGTATTGCTGGTGTTGCTGCAGGAGTTGTGGGACCCTGTGCAAACACTGCCACCCAGAAGAGCTCATGCTGTGACAACACTGCAATTGGTCATCCCAGTGGAGGGCAGGACTCCCGCTGCCCAGCCCGACCATAGACTGAGGGTACAGCCAGTGTTCCCCAAAGGAATGGAATTTAGTGGGATCAGGGCCAGCCTGAACAAGACCTGTTGTGCACCTGAGAGGACCTGGGCTTTCTTCTTGCTCAGGGACTGGTGCCAGTCTCCTTCAGGGCACCCCTCATCCAACTTCTGCAGAGATGGGCTAGCAGGAGACAGGGCTTGTTTCTGCCCTTCCTTTGGTACTGGTTGACTTTGTTTCTCTCTGAGGGCTATTTCAGTGGCTACACCCAGCAGGCTGTGGGGTCCGAGGGTCAGAGAGTGCTTCTGTTTTGAACCAAAAGCAAGTATCTGTCCTCCACCCCTCCCTTGCTGCCCTGCTTCCAGACAGCTTGGATGCCAGAGATGGAATACGACGTGACGGAAAGCTTCATGGATCCTTACTGATGGACCTGACTCAGTCTTGTGGACCTTTCCTGAAGCATGTGTGCATCTAACCAAGTGGCAGCTGCATAATGTCCTGGGTGGGTGGGTCTCTGCAGGCTTGTCCCATGTCACAGTTGTGCTAGAAGGAAAGAGCAAGCACTCCATTGAAAGGACAGTATAAAGGGCTTGGGGGACTGGCAGTGTAATGGGAGCACCCCTACCTGAAGCCCAGTGACATGAACTATTGAGAGATGCTGATCCATAGATGCTACACCTACATGGTGGTCTGTGGGTGCCTTTAGGTGCATGTGTCAGGTTGGCAAAGCAGGTCCTGGACTGGTAGGAGCCTGCATCTCTTCATTGTTGTCAGTGGTGATATGTGAATTTGTATGAAGCCAGGGGTGGATCCAGGATTTCCCAAAGTGTGTGGGGGGGGTGCAAGAGCAACAGCCCAGGCTGCAAAGTGGGCTGTACTCTCTGCTCGCACCCCCCTCTGTCCCCATTAGTGTGGGCAGATTGCACTGGAGACTTTAAGTCCCTAAAGTAAGTGAAAATCTCCCCTCCCTTACCCTTCCTGCTGAGAGGCAGGTCCCCTTTCTTCCCCTTTTTCCCCCACCCTCAAACTCCTCTGCTGGTTGCTGCTGCTTTCCCCACTGCTTCTGGGCAGGGAAGCTCCAGAGCCAGTTGGGTTGCCTGGAGCCTGGGCTTAGCTAGGGAGGGGAGAGCAGCAGCAGGGTGGCAGGAGAGTAGTGCCGAGAGGAGGCATGGGGAAGTGGAAAGGGATTCCCATCCATCCCTGCTATCCTTGTCCCCAGCTGATCCCAGTGCATGGAGCAGAAAGGCTCTGGTACTTTCCCACCCCAGACAGTGGGGAAACTCAGGTGTGGGGGAGAGCAGGGAAGGGGCATGCCTCTGAGCAGGGAGGATTTTTCACCTGCTTTAGGGGTTTCAAAAAGTCCCCTGGGGCTCCTGTGCTGCAATGATCTCCAAAGAAGGCGGGGGGTGTGTGTGTATTCTCAACACTGCACGAGTCCCACAGCTTTCAGTCGCTAGGGGTGGGGTGGGGCAGAGGAATTTCTACCGGAGGGGCAGCAGCAGGTAGTTTAGTTCTTCCTTGGACTTGAGCTTAGAGCTCCCACTGTGCTAGCAAATGTGAGGAGGCAGCGACATGGCCTCATTCTCCACAAGGGAGCTGGGAGGCCAGCGTGCTGGCACCCAGGGCAGTGCTGGCACCCATGGAGCAGAGCGGAGAGTTGTCAGTAGGCTGCAGTGGCTGGTGACAATCACTGACTGTCCTTTTCTTTCCTGCCATAGAGCCCCCCAGCATACCTCTCGGGTCTGTATGGAGCCTCTCCGGCTGGCGCGTTCCCACACCAGCACTCCGTAAGTGCCACACCTCTCCCTGCCATGCCGGCGCTCTCCCCCCACGCTTAGCCATGATGCTTCTCTGCCACGGGAAGGCCAGGGCTGTGCTCCTTCTTTGCAATCCCTTCCCTTCAGCCTGCAGCTTTGCAGCTGGTGTAGAGGGAGGTGGTGCCCTCCCGGCAGCAGAGACTCAGCCATTGGAATTGAGGCTGCAGAGTTCCCAGTGCTCCTTGGCACAGCCTATGTGCCTTCCTATGCCTAGGTGTGCATTGGCGCTAGTGCCAGGCTCATCCCCATAACTCTGGGGTTTTGTTGCTTGCTCTTTTCACTGGCCACACATTTCACATAGCCCATTTGTGCCAGCAGCCTAGAGAAAACAGCCTCTGTCTTCTGGCCTCTGGGCAGTCTGGTCCAGAGGGTGGGGTGTGGGAAGGATACTTTGTGACACAAACAACTTTTGCTTGCTGTGGGGGCACATGAATCGCCTCTCTGGTCTTACTCTTCCTGCTCCTTTTGTTGCTCCTAGCTGCTTGTGTCTGCTGCCTTCCCACCTCTGCTAGAGCTCATGCCCTTTCCAGGTTTGCTGCTTCCCTACCAGGAGCTTCCCTGATGATGTGTCAAGCTATGGGCACAGTACAGCGTGGGCTTGCATGTTCAGGCAAATATTTGTGCTCCCCAGACACTTCATACCACCCCAGTGGAGAAATGGACTGGATTTGGACTCCTGTGAAGAGCTAGATGGAATGTGGGAGATGTCTGGAAAGAACAAGAGTCAGGTTTCCAAAAGCAGGAGCTTGATGTTCATTCAGTTCCCAGGCATCCCAATAAAGGACCAGTCTTCAGAGGCAAGCAGCCAACACTGGCAGCAGTGCAATCCCCGAGGGAAAGGAGCAAACTTTAGGTTAGATTCTGGGCCCCTTTGGCATGAAACTGGGCATAGCTCTTTGGAAGAGAGGAATCTGCCCTGGGTCCTGTCTGGCACCTGCCAGCAGCAAGTTTGCATCCAGGTTTGTTCCAGTGTTATCACAGAGGTTTGGAGCCTGACACATTTGAAGCAGGCCAACCCCTAGGGCAGAGTCAGCAGGACCTCTCTATATGGGGAAGTTACACTGATCCGAGGGGAAGGCTGTAAAGTGGAAGTGCAGGGAGCATGCTGGCCCAGATGCTATTGTGGCTGTTTAGTCCAGACCGTGGCTTTGTTCCAGTTTAGTGTAACTCCTAGTGTAACCTGCCCTTGCCAGGAGCCACTGTGGTAGAGCTGAGGCAGAGCATCTTCTGCAGCTCAGCTTGGCTTCTAGTCCTACCAGTAAATATGGATCCACACTGCAGCTCACAATGGGATAAGATCGCAGCCTTGGCCAAAATGGGAACAACAGGCATTTGCAAACCCAACCTCTCATGCAGCCCACTGTTGGCAAGGGGGTCCTGTGAACGAGGACAGTCACAGTGTTTTCTTCAGGCTAGGACATGCGATGTTTGCTTGTAGGTGCTGTTCGTTTCTCCCTTGCTTCTATGCTATGGTGCTGTTGGGAGGCAGGAATGTAACGAAGAGGGGGAGGTTAGCACGGAGGCTTCCTTGTGTGGGAGGTGCAGCCCTGCTCTCAGTAGTTCCTCTGGTGGGGGAGCAAAGAGGGCACCTGGGGAGTCTGTGCTGCAGGGCTGCTGCAGCCAGTGTGTAACTGGCCAGTCCCCCAGCTGCAGCTACAAGAGGCTTTGCTGCTCAAGAGCGACAGCCATAGCACCTGCTGCCAGCATGCAGAGCCAAGGCTGTTATGACTTCACTCCCCCTTCTCCCTCCACCTCTGCCAAAGGCAACTAAAGGAGTTTGTTATGCCTCTTTTGGGAGACCCTGACTGGTCAAGAACAAGGCAGTACAGTTACCAGCTGCCAGTCCTAATGGATATGACCTGACCAACCCCTTTGTCCTGTAACTATGCCTGTAGCATGGAGGACAGAGGCCGTGTCCTGTTGCAGGTAGTTATCACGTCACTGACCTGTGCACAGCATTTTAAAATGCAGCAATTATTGGTTTCAAACAACCAAAATGTTGCACAGGGCCATGGAGAGGAACAGTGCAGGACAAATAGGGAAGACAGTGTCTCAGGCCAGCACTGTTGTCTGGTGTGAAATGCTTCTGGAAGATTCATTGGGAGTTTGATTAAAAAGTAGCAAGTCTATTGAGTATGAGCCAGAGTCTGTGCTGATGTTGGTGGTGTACCAGTGTTGGCCATGGGTGCCCAGAAAGCCAGGGCACTTGTGGCTTTTGAGCAAGCACATGGAACTGCCTCCACATAAGATCACTGAAATGAGGAGAAGCAGGGAAAAGTGAAGCCCATGCAGAGTAAGAACCATGCACTCTGGGACTGCTCTTGCCACTTGCAAATGACATCTGTACTTTGACATATGACAGATGGACTGTCAGAACTGAGCTGGGATCTCCTCAGCTGTGGCAGGGTGAGATCTCTGTCACTGCACCCCAGTGCAGAAGCTGGTAACACTGTTCCCTTCCAGCCCTTTCTCCTGCCCCCTCTCTTGCAGCCGTGCAGACTCTCTTCAGGAATTTGCAGTAGGGTGCTGATCTGGGCTGATGAGGGAGGCAGCCTGTCCTTACTGCCAACCCAGCCAGCCAGCCACAGCAGAGCACTGGGAGGGGAGCTCCCACACTGCTAGGAAGGATCTGAGTATCACACGCATGAGCAAGTGAAGAGCTATGCACAGCCTCGCAATTGCTGGTGTCGTGCTCATAGATCTGCTGTTCAGTAGCAACACTGAACGTGAGTGTGGTGAGACCTGGAATTAGGTGCGTGTCTGTACACGGGAGCAGGGAGCTGAGTTGATCAATATGGCTTTTGCATTCTGATATCCTAGGTAAGTCATTTTGGTGGGCTGATCTGAGGATCAGGCAGGCAGGACCATTATTTGGCCTCCCAAGGAGCTGGTGGAATGACATGGGAATGGCTGTGCATCTAATCACTCAGTGCCATGACCAGCCATGGTTGCTGATACAGCAAATGCCCTGGGGTACCTCTGGCAGGGATCATGATGTGTTCCTAGCTGTGTGTTCCTTATGCATCTCATAGCATCTCTGGGACTGGCAAGGTGCATGATGGCTGTGCCTGAGGCAAGACAAGCTCCCTTGTCACACTGGAAAAGAATCTGGTGAGGGAGGCAGTTCTCGGACATCTGGACATAGTGGCCTGTCCATCCGAGTTGATTTCTCAGGAGCAAGGCTTCAATGCTGGTGGACACAGCTTCATGAAGCATGCTCGTGCTGGTCCAGCAATCCTCCCATTTGATCACCAGGATTTGATGCCAGTTGGTCAGCACGACTTAAAAACCAGGACTTTCATCAATTTCCAAAGATCTCTATTTTCTAAGACACATTGTCACAGCTTGTAGAAAGCAGCACTGATGCGGTTGACCTGGTGCTGGACTTTTTCATTGATGATAGCCCATTGAAAGCGGTGGTTGCCAAGATACGGAAAGTGCTCCACATACTCCAGAGCCTCCCTGTTTACGCAGATAGTGCAAGGGACGTTCAGCTGCCCTGAAGAGGGTTGGTGGAGAACCTTTGTTCAGGTTCTCTTCCCTGATGGAAGCCTATCCATGGCATGTTTAGCGTGGGGACTTCAGTGCGCAGTCAAATCCACATGGTCTTGGCAGTTGGTGACTGGGTTCAGTGGTATGTTGAACCACAATGGCTGAGGCCACTTTTCCATTGCAGCCTTCTTCCACCTTCACAGCTGTTGGGGTCACAGCCTTCCTTCACCTGCTCCACTGTTGAGGACTTCTTAGATTACTCTTTGTTTGGAACCTCCCTCTTAATGTTACTGCCATGGGGGTAGCCCTACCAGGAGCGTGACCTCCAGACAGCATCACTCTTGGGGTCGTTGGAACATGCAGATCTCTCCACCACAACAAGGTGATGATCCTTAGAGAGGGAAAAGTGAGTAGGGGGGAGTCTGAAGAGCAGGAGTCTGCTGCAACAAGGTTCAGAGAGTGCTGGCTTCCATGAGTCCCAATCTTCTCAGTGCTGGGGATTTCAGATGGGGGAAGACAGAAGTGGCATTTATACACCTGCAGTGTGACATTTCCTATGAGGCATGACCCCACAGTGTTGAGAAATCCTACTCACCTCAGGGCATCATTCATGGATAAGCTGGGAGACCAGGTCCAGGATCTGTAAGAAAACAGTTATTTTTCCTGTTGCGTCTTGTTGGTGCTAGTGGTGGCAGCCTTTCAACATGAGGATGACAGTCTCCCGGTAAATATTTGGGAAGTCATCAGTGAGTCTGTAGATGACTAACGAGGTTGATCTGAGATCTGCATGTTTGAATGCAGATGTGGCAAATAGTTTGAGGAGGAAGGAATGAATCCAAATGATGTCAGGTGAGCTGTTTCCCTTGATGTGTCTCATCTATGCTCAAAACCACTGGGGTGATTCAGTGCTTCAGCCTCACATTTCTTCAGATTGCCTTTCAAAGTATCTTGGAATCTCTTCTTTTGCCCCCCTCTACAGTAGCAACCATTGGTGAACTGGGTGTATAAGGCCTGTTTTGGGAGCCATTTGTCTGGCATTCTTATGACATGTTCTGTCCAATGAAGCTGGTGCCACACAAACATGGCTTTGATGCTGGTGGTGGAGTTAGCTGGAACAGGTATTCATTCTTCTGTCCTTCCAGTTGATATGGAGGATTTTCCGAAGATGTGTAGACTCACAGAACAGAGTGGCTAAAAAGGAGCCCCAGAGGTCGCATCTAATCCAACCCCCTGCCTGAGGCAAGATCAGCTCTGTTCAAACCATATGGCTGATAGTAACATTACAGAGCTTTCAGGTGTTTCCAATATGTTATTCAAGTTTCACAACCATGCAGCAAGGTGAGGATGGCAATATCCTGGTAGATAAGAGGTTTGATTGGGTCCCAATATCATGGTCGTTAAAGATGTGATTTCAGAGATGTCTAAAGGCAGCACTGGCAGATTTTATCCAGTGTTGAATAGCGTTGTCTGTTTACTTTTTGGGAAAGGTGGCTACCCAGGTAGGGCAGTCTCTAAGGATTGACCTCTGATTCTAACAAGTGGAGGAGCAGCTTGTTGGTTTGCGTGGGTTGGTAAAAGATCTTGATTTTCATTAAGCTGGCAGTGAGTCCAAACATTTCATACACTTCACAGAAGCAGACAAGTGTGACCTGAAGCTTTTCCATTGCGTGGGTGCACATTACAATTGTCAGCATGTTAAGTTTCAGTGATGAATTTGCTGGTTTTTGTGGATTTGGAACATAACCAGTTGATGTTAAAGAGATTCC
Organism: Caiman crocodilus; assembly: GCA_030014935.1. Taxonomy (NCBI): domain Eukaryota; kingdom Metazoa; phylum Chordata; order Crocodylia; family Alligatoridae; genus Caiman; species Caiman crocodilus. Next base: position 29,334 of record JAGPOW010001603.1, on the reverse strand, counting down.
CATCTGGGCGATACTGGATGCTGACCCCAGATGAAAGTCTGTATCACAATTATTCCACATCTCATTGGTGATGTGGCATCTTGATGTGTTTCTTTCTATCATGTGCCCTGTTTGACTTCTTTGAGCTGCTATGGTAAAGTAGAGCCAGATGAAGGCATTCAGGAGAGTTTTGTCACTGATTTCAAAGGAGCCAGGTTGGATTCTCCCTCTCCTGGTTGACTTCTCTGAGTGTGTATCTAAAATAAAAAGCCTGTGCAGGGACCAGTTCTTCTGAGACTGCTGTCTCTCAGTTGTGTACAATGAGTATGTGGCTTAATGGGTTGTGTGCCTACTAGTATTATATTTTGGTATTGTCAGAGATGGGGTCATAGGCAATCCAGGTCAGTGGTTAGGACAGAATTGAAAGTTGGGGATTTGAACCAGATCCAAAGTCCAAAGAGCAAGCCAAGATCAGGGGCCACCCATGAGGGATCTGACAGGAAGACACAGGGTAAGTCCAAGCTAAGGATAAGGCTGGGGCTGGGGGAAAGATTCAACTTTGGCATGGACCCTCAAAGAAACTTTGATCAGACACTGGCTATGAGCCTACCCAGGCTTTTTGTGGCTGGCTCTGAAGAATAGATGTCACAGAGGAGCAGGTTTAATGCAGGGCATGCTTCAGACAGGGTATGTGCTAAGCGTGCAATTATGCAGATACACTGATACTTGGCCATAATTGCAAACACTTTTCCCCCTTGAAAGGTTGCCAAGCCCTTTAACAAACCAGTGAATTTAGGTAGCTGGCCTTTTCAGTTAAGCTTACAAGGGGGTATAGTTATCTCCAGTTATCTGATAGTTATCAGAGCCTCCCCCCGCCAGCCACCTCAATGCCTCATTTCATCCTAACTGGTGCTGAGTAGTTCTATTGCTGCTAGGTGTAGGTGTGCAGTCCCAGGCCCTTCCTTGTTGCAAGTGTCTTTAGTGCAGGGCAGCATGACCTGGGACTGTCCCACCTGCAGGCATGTCCTGTAAGCAGATGCAGTGACAGGGCCTCAAGTATCTCTCATCTCCTGGGGCCTTGCTGGCAGGAGGGGAACACGCTGTCCAAGCATTCTCTCCAGATCTTCTAAAACCTCTTCTGCAAACCTTGCTTTGGCTTCACAGGTAGGGGGCTGAGACTCCTGTCCCCAGGCTAGGTTTAAAGAAGTTTTTTTAAAGCCGAGAATCCTGGACACCAGCTCGGGGTGCAGCCTCAGCCTGCCGCAGCTCTGTGAAGGGCCTTTACCTCCATGTCTTCCTGGCTGCCTCGGTGCCAAGATCAAGAATTTTCTGCTGCAGCTTGGGCACAAGTCTTGGGTGTGCGGCCAGAGTCACCACGGTGCTGGTTAGGAGTCAGCCTGGATGCTTAAATTGGCCCCTTTGGCCCTCACTCCACATGCTTCATTCTTGGTGGCTCTGAGCACTGGGGGCAGCAGAACAGGTTCACATGGCTGTGTGGGTGGAGGTTGTTTGCTCACCTGCCTTCCAGGTTGCATTGGTGCTCTTTCCTGCACTGTCAGTCCATGCATTACACCATGCCTGCAGATTCCCTGCCTCTCTGCAGCAGCTCTGTGCCCTCCATGGGTTGCCTGTCCCCTTAAAAAATCCTGGGGCAGATTCAGACACGTAGGTACCCAAATAGGATGTGGTATCTCTGACATCCAAGTCTTTATAACCAGCCAACATCCAGGGGTTGTTGCTCCCACAGAGAGCTACTGCGTACATTGGAGGAACCCTGGAACCATACGTCTCCTGTCCCCCTCCCCAGGTGGTGGGAAAAGCTCAAGTCCTTTATTTTCCTGTCCCTGAAATACCTTTTTGTCATGTCTCTCCCTCCCAGCTACCGGAACAGGAGGTTGTGAATTTATTCATCCCAACACAGGCTGTGGGTGCCATTATTGGGAAGAAGGGCCAGCACATTAAACAGCTGGCAAGATTTGCTGGAGCCTCTATTAAGGTAAAGAAGCATGAGCTTGTGGTGGTCACCCTCCCCTCCCTGTGCTGCCTGTCTTGCAGCACCCTGCAGGAACTCCAGATGAGTCTGTACATCTTCTGTTGCATTAAGATTGAGCCCAGTGAGGTCATGGAAGAATTGGTGTGCTGGGACAGGGAATTCTCATTTCAGCCAAGTGTGCAAGTGTGATGTGTGGTGTCATGCAGTTGTAGCCCCCAGGTTGGAGCACAGATGCATCTCCCTTTTAGTTTGGAAGCTCTCTGGTAATCCCATGCTTTCGGGCAGGGCTGTTCACTTCACGGCCCGTGGGGTTAATATGTGGCCTCAGGCTTCCAGTCTGGGCACTGCTACCCCCCCGAACACTCCAGTAGTTTCTGCCACCGCAGTCCTTGGGCTCCCCCTCCATTCTCTGGCTTGCACTGCCTGACCTCACCCTGGCGGTGGGGTTGAGAGAACCTGCAGCTGTGGGGCTCAGGGGGACCCCATGCAGCACAGCACAGGTTGCCAGCATGGTACAGTATCGGGTGCACTGGGAGAGAATTGCATGGTGCGGGGATGTTGGGATGCAGTAACTCTGGAGTTGGACAGTCCTGCTGATGACTTGTTGGGGCCAGGAGGGGATTTTTTTTCCCTCCCAAAGGAAGCGGGTACCTCACCTTCCTCTGAAACACTGGGACACAGCTGAGGCTGGAGGATTTTGCCTCAGCCTCCTGGTGCTCCTGCCAGTTAGAAGATGCAAGGCCTTTCTGGTTTTATGCCCTGCTCAGCATCAAACCAGTTGCTAGCTTTGGGATCAGGAAGGAATTTGTTCCCGAGGTCACATTAGCCAGGCCTATGGGGCACTGTGGTTTCTCATGCAGTATAGGTCTTGTTCTGTTCCAGGATCCTCTGAACATGCATTGACTAGTTATTTCCATGTCTGGCATGGTTATAAAGGAGCATGGGCAGTTATGGCAGAGCAGGGAGGGTACCAACATGCATGCCCACCTAGAACTGAATGGTACTTGGAGGGTACCCGCATGTGCCAGTCGGACTGGATTTTCTAGAGCAGCCTGACAGCCAGGTGGAGAGCTCCATCTGTGTGTTCCCTGCTGTCCAGCCCTCTTTCTAGCTTGGGAGCAGGTTTTGTTCTCATTGCCCACCAGTGCCAGGTAGGTACTGATCCCTTTAGGCCCCTGCTCCCAGGAAGGTCCAGTATCAAGGGGCACAAAATGTAATACCTGCTGGTCAAATTGCTTTGCAAACTGTTCCTCCCTGGTGCTGGGTGTGCTCTGCTTACTCCCAGCCAGACCCTGGGGCAAAACAAGCCAAGCCTCTGGGTGCAGCCTTCAGTCTCCTATAGAAGAAGCCCATTCCTCATAGGCTTTGTCTGTTGAACAAAGGTTGGCAGTGGGGACTACCCCCTTCCACTAGCATGCAGCCCTTGAAAGAGCAAGAGAGAAAGAGGTGCTGCTTGCCCATTTCCCTTCACTGACCATCCCAGTTTTCAGTGTCCAGAGATCAAATGCTTTCCCTCCACAGCTAATTTCCTACTCGTGTACACACACAAACGTATGTGTGTCGCATGTGAAGCAGGTTGGGGCCCAGGAAAGCTGCTGGCTGCTATGTACCAGGTAGCTGATACTCTTGCGCAGCAGCTCTGGGATGCATAGAGATGCTTGTGCACGCATATGGACTCAGACGCACGCAAACGCTCACACGCAGCCAAGCAGGGGGCCCATGGAATGGGGCAGGTAGTGTGTCCCCCATGTGGGGGCTGAATCAGGTTGTGGTGTGGTCTGAGCAATAAAGCTGGTCTCTCAGCATGAGTTGTAAGCGAACTTAGAAATCTTCCCCTATTTAGGCCATTGTGAGTAGCATGACAAACACAATTGGGCTGTCTCCTTGTTTTCTTTTTGAGACAGCAGTGCTGGTAGGTTCTGTTTCTGCAAACACTGCCCACCATGAACAGTAGCCCAGTTCAGCTCCCCCTGAGGTCAGTGGGAGATCATCCCTCTCCCTGAATTCAGTAGAAGCCAAGAAGTTGCATAGCTGACCGCACATCGCAACCTAGAATCAGAAAACGAGGGTTGGAAGGGATTTCAAAAGGTCATATCTAGTCCAACCACCTGCTCAGAGTAGGACCATCCCTAACTAGATCATCCCAGCTGAAACTTTGTCTAGCCTGGTCTTAAAAGCCTCCAAGGTTGCAGATTCCACAACCTCTCTGGGTAACCTGTTCTAGTGCTTTACTACCCTCCTCATGAGAGAATTTTTCCTAATATCTAACCTCAGATTCCCTTACTGCAACTTGAGCCCACTGCTCCTTGTTCCATCATCTACCACCACTGAGAATAGTCCAGCTCCATCCTCTTTGCAACCACCCTTCAGGTAGTTGAAGGCTGCAATTCACCTCCCCCTGCTTCCCCTCCGCCGACGGTATTCTCTTCTCTTGGCAGAACAGGTACCCTATTCCAGTGCTTCACTACCCTCTTTGTGAGGGTAGTAATTTATGCTTAAGTTTGTCTGGAGGGAAATGGCATTTGTTGCTCAGCTTCAGTTCAGCACCACTCAAGACTGTTATCAGGCTTTCAAAACCCCAGGAGGGACTTCTCTGCACTCACTACGTGCCTGCACTCTCGATCCTGCAGGCCTTGCTGCTTCTGAGCTCAGCAGGAGATGCTAGGCTTGAGAGGGCCCATGGGTGGGACACTCCTGTGGGCGGATGCTGGGGCTGGGAGGCATCACTGGGGCTGTCCTGATGATTCACACTTTCCTTTCTGTTGCTGGCAGATTGCCCCAGCAGAAGGGCCAGATGCCAGTGAGAGGATGGTCATCATCACTGGGCCACCAGAAGCCCAGTTCAAGGTCAGTGCAATGCAGGCATTTGTGGAGAGGGGTGTTCATGATCTGTGGCTTTGTACAGTGTATCCCAGTGCTCAAATTTTCACAGGCCTGGAGAAGCCAGGGAAAACTGACCAGATATTAAGAGTTTAGCTCTGAAAACTTTGGTCCAGCCCCTCCCCTGGCAGTTGGCTCTAGAGGCAGAGAGAGGTGGGGAAACTCCTACAGCCTGGGAGATAAGGGATCTGAGTCCCAGGTTGTGGCAGGCCTGTGCTCCCACAGCTAGACTGGCAGTGGTACCCAAGCTTGATGGCTTAAAGCCAGCTTGAGCAGGTCTGTGAACCAGAAAGGTCAAGACTGAGCAGCAGGAAATCGAGACTCATGTGGCAGCTCTAGGAGAGTGTTTGCAGTGCAGGAGGCACCTGCCTGGCTAGAGCTGATTTTTGTCTCTGGCCAGGTGGGTGCCCAAACTCTGCCCTTGCTGGTCAATGCTGTCTGGCATACCATACCTACCTGTGCTGCCAGTCTCCCCACCCATTGTCTTAGGGACCCAGGGGGCCTGGCTCAGGACAGAGGTCTTCAGTAGGGCAGAGTTTCACGGGGTGTCACAGTGCTTCAGCACCTTTGAAGACTTTCTCCCAGAAGCCCAAGTCCCTTTGGGCATCTTGGCCTCCCAGTCTAGCCAAGCCAAAAGAAAGCAGTATTGGTGCGGGCTGGGGGCAAGGCCCAGAGATGCTAAGGGCAGGATTTCCCCAGGTGCCCAGCACCCTGGAGCTGCAGCTTTGGAAAACTGGGCCCCTTCAGGTAGATGCTGAGGTCTGAGCACTTCTACAGTATGGCCCAATCTCACATACAGCATAGGACAACTGAAAATTGATGTTGTCTTCAGAGTCCCAGCCCAGTGCTGCCCACTAGTCCACTCTTCCACCTATCCAATGTGGACAAATAGGTTGACATCAACCATGACAGGGGCCAAGATCCACTCTCTCCCTGCCCCTCGGACACAGGCGTACCACAGTGTCAAATGCTCCAGGAATTTACTGCCTGCTCTTCCTTTCCAGGCCCAGGGCCGAATATTTGGAAAACTGAAAGAAGAAAACTTCTTTAACCCAAAAGAAGAGGTGAAGCTTGAAGCCCACATCAAGGTGCCTTCCTCTGCAGCCGGCCGCGTGATAGGCAAAGGTGGCAAAACGGTATGTCAGCCTGCCAGCACAGAGTGGCAAGCCCAAGCAGGGGCTGTGGGAGGTGGGGCACTGCACAGACACTAAGTTTTGTTAGGCTGTTGCACCTCTCACACACGGTGTCAGCTCTGACTGTATACCCTGCTAGGAATTTTGTTTCAAGCTGTGTTCTGGTCATCCCCTAGGTGAAACAGGATTCTGGCTGTAGTTCCTTCTCACTCCTTTCCCCAATCCTGGACTCTCCCAAGAAGCTGAGTTCTGGGCTGCAGCACATGTGGTAGCATCACCCATTCGAGAGCTAGGCAGTGTGGCTGCTTTCGTGGCCTTTTCTGCTAAAGTCTGTGCCACAACCTTATACCCTCAATTCATCCCAGCATTGTGCAGATGCTGTGCATCTTCCAGGGGGATGGTGCGGGGGCCTGGCAGTGCTATCTTCAGGCATGGAGAAGGCAACAGTATAAGAATGATGAACAGTGGTGATCTCACGATACTTGCAAAGGCTTTCTGGGGAGCAGGTGAGCATTGGAAGAAAAGATAACACAAAAGCAAGGGACATGTCTGGGCTCAGTCAGGGATGGCTGCAGGCTTTGCAGCTGGGCCTCCAACCAGTTCTCTCTATCAGGAGGGAAGTTAAAGGTCCACTCAAACCCCTGGTTGACAGATCAACCCAAATCGCATTCTCCCTAGCAACATTCAGCTTCATGCAAACAGGCATAAAAATCCATGGGCATTTTCCAGCAATGGCAAGAAATTGACACCAGCTTGCAGCCTCATCCAGAATCCATGCTGGTTTCTGAGCTGCAGCCCATGGTTCCAGCTTTTGCTGTGTATTAGTATGAATGGCTTCACTCTGTCCCAGACACAAGAAACATGCTGAATTCTTCCCTGGACTTGCTGGCCACATGGTGGCACTGTCGAGCCATTAGTCATAGTGCCATGCCTTCTAGGGTTGCATCCTTCATTAGAGAGGGGATGATATGCTTATGTCCCATCCAACTGGGACCCACAAATGGCCCCAGTAGTGGAGTTGATCCCATTTAACTTTTCAGGGCTTTGAACACACATGTGTGCAAGTGCCTAGAGGAAAGCTTAACTAAGTAGGTTTTGCACAGAAACTGCACACAGCCAACACTTCTTCCATCTGCTGCTGTCCAGGCCATAGGACCCTGAGCCTCTATATATGGACCATTGCCCTGGACTATGCCTTGCATGCCCCTAAGGAACCCTGCATAACAGGGCACAGTTCATGGGAGGGACACTGCCTTTCCAAAACCTCCCACAAAAACCAGAACTGACTTCAGCCAGCTCTGATGCTGTTGGGACTGCCAGGGCTGCACTTTCAGACTCAGCAATAGTACATGAAAGCACAGAAAGGGCTCATAGTTCAGTGTGAGCACCATGGGGAAGGACCCTTGGTGAGGTTCATACAAGCTGCTTCTCTTACAGGTAAATGAACTGCAGAACTTAACAAGTGCGGAAGTTATTGTCCCACGTGACCAAACTCCTGATGAGAATGAGGAAGTCATTGTTAAAATCATCGGGCATTTTTTTGCCAGTCAGGTACAGCTGTTTGATTCTTTTATTTTTTGGGGGGGGCAGGGACAGACTATTTAATTCCAAAGAAGGAATCTGCCTGACCCTGGGCAGCCTGAATCAAGTCTTTATTCTCTGCACACATCCTTTGTCCTTATCCCTGCCATAGAAGTATGGAATCTCTGGCTTCTTATAGGCACTAAGCAGTCATTGAGTCTCAGAATCATAGACAATAGGGGTTGGAAGGGACCTCAGGAAGTCATCTAGTCCAACCTCAGGAGGTCATCTAGTAGGGACTCAAAGCAGACCAGCCCCAACTAGATCATCCCAGCTAAGGTTTTGTCTAACTGGGCCTTAAAAACCTCCAGGGATGGAGATTCTACCACCTCTTGTAGAGTCATAGAGTGGGGCTGAAAGGGACCTCCATAGGTCATCTAGTCCAACTCCCTGCCTGAGGCAGGATCACCCCTATCCAAACCATCCCATCCCATTCCATCCCATGCCCAAACCATCATCTAAATTCTACATACCTGGTCTTCTACCATTAACCAGTTTCAAGGCATGTAGCTTGGTGCAGTCACTAGAGGCCCCACACATTGGAGGCCCCTGCTACCATCTGCAAGTGAACATCTGTATTGTAGTGACACCAAAGTTTCCTATTTAAAAATGGCTAAGTTACAGTTCTAGGAACATTACCTATGGTGGAAGCAAAGTTGGCTGCATCAGAGTGTGGACACCCCTGCAGATGGTTGTCCCAAGCAGTGGCTCAGGATGTGAAGCAGGAGAAAGCCAAAAGGCTTTGCAGTAGGGGGAGGTCAGCCCATGAAAAGCATGTTCAGTTCCACCTACTAGTTCCCCTTGCAAGCACCTGGCACAGGCTGGGGGGCTCAGGCCTAGCCCAGCAGAGCCTGGGAGAACTGATTGGGTCTTGACCGCTACTTCTCTTACTTTGTCCACAGACTGCACAGCGCAAGATCAGGGAAATTGTACAGCACGTGAAACAGCAGGAGCAGAAACACGCTCAGGGGGCCCCTTCCTCACACCGTAGCAAGTGAGGCTCCCACAGTGCCAGCCAGCAACAACTGATGAATGTAGCCCTTCCAACACCTGACGAAACGACAGATTGGGGAGCAAACCAAAGACCATCCTGAGGCATGACAGTCTGCCCAAGGCTGGGCTCTGCAGAGGACTCAGTGCGTGGGGAGGGGAGGGGTTCAGATCCATTCACACTGGAGAAGCCGCACAGCGGGGCAGGGCAGCCTGCCCCATCCCGGGCTCTGCAGACTCTTCCAATCCACAGCCTCCATGTTACTCTATTTACTACCGACGCTATCCCTTTAGTTGGACTAACATAGGCAGAGATTTTTGAAACCAACCTCTTGACAACTCTTGTAGGAACCCTTCTCTGTACATGTATGTACATACTAGATGAGAAGATTTTACATTGCGGGGTCCGCAGTGCACACAGCAGCATTCTCAGTATTAATATATTTTAGAATTAATATATCAATAACTAAACTAACTCCAATTTAAAATTTTTTTTAAAGGAAAAGGTTAATTTTTTTATTTTTAATTTTGTATTTGTTTTCTTTGGGAGGGTTGTTTTCATTTTTGGGGGTTTTTTTTTAAATTTTTTAGAAGAAGCAGACTTTTGTAGACATCTGAGGAAAGAACCTAGTATATTTGGATCTCTAACCTACAGTAGACTGGAGCTTTAGGATTGCCAGCAGCAAAATTCAAGGTGGGTAAGCAGTGGTGATTTCTCAAAGGGCGTTAGGAAGAGCAGCACAAGCCATGTGCCGTTTGGAGTGCCTGTCTGTGCCAACAGAAGGGATACCGTCTCTTAAAAGAGGAATCTCTCTCTCTCTCTCTCTCTCTCTCTCTTTTTTCCCTCTGTCTCTCTCTCTCCAGCTCACTCACTCTTTTCTTGTTGCTTCATGGATACCAAACTGGTTTTGCATCCTGTCCTTTTCCCTCTCTTCTGCTCTCTCTTTTGCTCTCTCTCAATTCCGCCATCATCAAACCAGTGCTCTAAGCAACACACCGCAGAAAACAGAAACACCCAGCCACAGCTTCCACTTTGGTTATCAACAGCCCACGTCACCATGGTACCTGTTCTAGCATTTTGGAAAAAAACCCCAACCAAACCCAACACACACACATGAAACCGCAATACCCCCCGGGGCCCCACCTGAGACTAGCCAAGTTTAGTCTTCATCCTTCCCGCGAGGCCACTGCCACCAGGATCAGGGAAAGTTGCGTCTTTCTCTTCTCTATTTTTTTTTGTTAACTGGGGGATGGGAGGCAAGGGGAATTAAAACAGTCATTGACAAGAGGTTGTTGGCCCAGGGCCTGAAAATTGCAAATTTTGTTAAAAGAAGAAAAACACACAGACACACACATGAAAAGAAAAAAGAAAAAAAAACTACCTCAGGTGTTTTTGTACCTCAGCACCTTGCTCTTGTGTTTCCCTTTTAGAGATTTTGTATGCCTTGTAAAACTGATAGTTGGAGCATTTTTTTATTTTTTTAATAAAAACAAGTTGGAAAAAAAAATCTAGACCAAGTCAGCTGCGAGGCAGGCGGGAGAAAGCACCCACCCAAGCGTGCATCGATTCTTCTGTACTCTCCTTCTGCGAGCTGAGTGCCAATGGCCTTTCCTTTGGATAAATCTTGAAAAAAAAAAAAAAAAGTTTATAAAAAAAAAAAAGAAAAGAAAAAATGCTGATTAAAAAAGACAAAACAGAGAGAGAAAGGATTAGAGAAGAACTCCTGAGTTTTGATAGGGTACATGCCATTAGAAGTTTCTACGCTAAGGGATGAACATGTACTGGTTTACGTGAACATACCATTGTACCAACAGACTGCAATGCCAGTTTCCTCTACTGCAAACAGTGTTATGTGAAAAAAAAAAAGAAAAGAAATATATCCAGCTAACCAGAGCCTGACCTTGGTATTTATTTTGTTTTGTTTAAGTGGCTAGGACAGTGATGGTGGATACGTGTAGGTCACCAGCCTGGCTGTGGGTGGGGGGGATGATGGACCATGATGGGGTGGGTGAGGCTTCTCATCTGACTCCGCTCCTGACTGGGGCCATATACCCTATCTAGGCCAGGCAGCCAAAAGCCCCAAGAGAAGAGCCACAACATGCTCCAAAAGCAGGTGGCGTTAGGAGGGGTAGAAAATGGCTTGTGCCACAGCCTTGGGGTGCTCTGTGGGGCTCTGACCCCGCAACAGAGATGTGTGGAGGACCAAGTCAACAGCTTCCTGGGTATTTCAGAAGAAGGAAGCCATTTGGGACACCCCAAAAGGCTGAGTTTTGGACATTTTTTTAGCCAATAATAAAAAATAAAGTTTTTGGCTCAAAACAACCATTTGGTTTTTGACTCTGCAGAGGCTTTAAAATCTTTAATAAAACAGATGGCAACATTAAATGCTTCACACACTATCAAAATGTTAAGTGTGTATTTCAAAAAAATTTGACTTAAACTAGTGTGACTTTACTTATTTATTTTTTTGGTCCCCGTTCTGGATATGTCCAAGATCCATCATGAAGGCATTGAAAAGCTTTGGCATCAACCTGTTTCCAATTTTTTTTTTTTTTAAACAAAGCATTCAGCTGAGGAAATGTTCTTCCAGGTTTTACCCCAGAGCTTTTGGCCCAGAGCAAATAAAGCATGCTGCAATTCTGGGAACACTCTGGGTGAGTCCTATCAGCCTTACATGAGTGAAGGCATTCATCAGGTCAGTGCTTGGGCATGGTGAAGGTGGTTGACTGCCCTGGATCAGCTGCATGGCGCTTGGCCCCTTTTGTGCCATTGTCATTGAAGAGGGTTTTGCCCCTCCACTCTGATGTCATATTAGTGGGCAGGAAGACCTTTACCCCAGTAAAGACTCTTGGGGAGGGGAGAGATGGGGTGGGGAGGTGTGAGGGCAGAGTGGCCTTCTACCCAGGAACTCTTGAGCATGGCATGCAGTAATAATCTTTTATAGAAGCAGGATGATGTCTGCAGTGCTTTCCCCATGGCAAGTTGGGATGATCTGTCATGTATTGTGTCAGGGTTGACAGTTGTGTTATTAAACATGTAGATCATGGATTTGTCTGGGATGGTTGGGATGGGAATGATCCTGCCTCAGGCTAGATCAGGGGCGGGCAATTATTTTGGGAGGAGGGCTGCTTACTAAATTTTGGCAAGCCATTGAAGGCTGCATGACAGGCAGCTGGGGCAGATAAATATTAATTTTCTAAATTTTTTAGGGGCCCCATGGGCCAGATAGGATGGCCTGGTGGGCCGCATCTGGCTCACGGGCAGCATTTTATCTGCCCCTGGGCTAGATGGACTAGATGTAACCTCTGGAGGTCCTTCCAGGACAATGGCTTTATGGAGGGTAGAGGGGGGAGGTGTCTCTGTGTGTGCTGGCATGGGCCGCTCCTTAAGACTGATGTGCACCATTTATCACGTGCATGAGAGACTGTCCATGCATCCAGGGGTTGTCATTGCTTTAACTAAATAAACTGACACCACTTTTTGTGCAAACCAAGCCAAAATAGGCTGAAACTAAGTGCTTTATGGCCACACACAATTTACAGCAAATCAATCTACCAAAACTGAGAGCACGGCCATCACCACTGCTGCAATGACATGGCTGTCACTGGAGGGGTGGGTAGGCAACAGGCCAGCACTATACCTCCCCAGGAGCATAAGAAGGACCATCTCAAGCTCAACCTGCCACCCAAATGAACATGAATCATGATCCACATATCCCCAGAAAGAGGGCAGCTGTGTGCAAGGAATGGGCACCAAAGGTGCTGAAGGAAGAGGTCAATGCAAAACTGGACAACTATGTTTCAGTGACTTACTATCAGCAATCAAAGCTAACACTTCTTTTTATCACTTTCAAGTTGCCAAAAGTTTAAAAACAAATCCTTTATTCAGCATGGCTTACCGGAGCTGGGGGATTGTGTTTCATATCTGAGTGAAGGCTCGAGGGTACGTGAGATAGCAGTAAAAGATTGGTAGATCATTTGTCTCCTAAGAGTAGCTTAAGAATGTAACATTGAAATTCATTTTTGCTCATATGCAAACCCTATGGCATGTGTCTATGCTCAAACAGCAGCATGAGGAAGGAATGGGGGGAAGCATGGAGGAACACATCAGTTTCTACAGGCTGGAGACAGCAAAGGGAAGCAAGGAGAGTAGGTCCAATCTCCATGCTCCGCTCCGGGGACTAATGTGAGCATGTGTGGACTCAACCTTCCACAGTGCAAGGAACTCAGCAAGGTAGGAAATGGCCTACTCAGCTCAGGAGGATATTTTCAGGTGAACAGGAGCTGTAGAAGGGGGAGAAATGGCAGGTGGAACAGATGAAAGGAAGGAAAACTGACCTCAGCAACACAGTTCACCATAGGAGCTTCTGCACACAGGGAAATGGCTACATCTCATTTTACCACTGTAGTTGAAACAATGGAGTCCACATGGACCCTTATTTCAGGATGGGACCTTTTCCCAGTGTAGTTTATATCCCTCCCATTGCACCAGAACCTCAGTTGGAACAGGTCACTTCTAGTCTGGGTTAAGACTGCTCACACAAGGAGTTGTACTGTGGTGTAATTCTAGGAACACAGTGATACCAGTGGGTTTCTCCATCCCGATGAGCCCATTTTACCCCTAGGTCTCACTGGGACAAGCAATTTTATTGTCATGCACACAAGTTTCAAAGCAGTAGGAGCATTTAGCATATGGGTTGTTGCACACAAGGACCCTTAACTTGCACAATTCCTTCTCTGGCAGCCCTGAGAAGGTAAGGGGATTTTCAGAACAAATCTCTGCATGCACAGATACAAAGGTCAGATATTAAACCTGATGCTTTGGTCTCAGGATGATGCTTCTAAAAAGGTGCCCTGTCCCAGCACAACTAATAGTCTTGCCTACAGAAAGCTACAACAGGCGGGACTGGAACCTCTTGCACACATGAACTGCTCAACCAGTTGGCCACCACATGTTTTCTGGCACGGCTGAGTTGCAAGCCACTGTTTGCAAGTAGACAGAGCTCATATTGATGGGTGAAGGTACCAAGGGAGATGGTGTGCACAGGTAGGATGACAAGAGGAGAAGGAGATTGCACCCAATAGCAGTGATGAACCAGACAATTAAAGCACCCCCTGACTTCAAGTCTTCCCTTGGCAGAATAAGATGGTTTACAAAGCACTTATGTAAAAGCAGTCCTGGCCATGCTAGAATAGTCTGAGATCTGAGAGTCAGGCCCAGGAAGGACACATTGCATTGTTGCGAACCCACATAACTGTGGTAGGGCAAGTGCTTAGTGCAGTCTTAGAAGAGTTGCACAGCTGTTTACCGTATTTTCCTGAGTATAACCACCTCAAATCAAACACCCACCTTGTTTCTAGAAAGCAGACTGCAGAAAAGAAAGGCTTTTCAAAAGTCATGGCCAACTGAATGACAGAGAACATCCCCCCTGGGAACATCGAGTGTCCAGGAATGTGGTATCAAGAAGTTTCTTCTGTCAGCTGCCTCATCCAGATTGTCACCTCCATTCTTCCTGGACACACTCTGTTTCCAGGAGAGCTTACTCTGTGTCAACCAAGGTTAGGCCCCAGACTTTTCCAAGGGCAGTACCAGGACTGCTACATCTTTATATAAGTTCCCATAAATAAAGCAGAGTTTCCACTTTACAACTCATCAAGATACTAACAGCAGGTCACTTGCTGCTTTAGGCGAAGCTACAGTGCTCAGCCAACAGCTATGGCCATGAGACACTTAACACAAGACGCCTCCATCTTGGCAGCTGTCCAGTGGCACAACCTTGCTTTTGTTCCAGGGAAGAAAATAGCTTCCCTGCTTAAAGCACACACCCTAGTTTGAAGGGGCTGGTTTGGGGAAAAAAATGGAGTATTCTATATGTAGGAAAATACAGTGCACAGCCAGTTTGCACACAAGCTTGGGTATTTGCAGTAGCATAAACTCTATGTTGGCTAAATTTGCCCCCCTGAGCTAGTCAGCCAATGCAGTCTCTCATTTTAATTCACCCCAGTATCTCCATGAGGTATTTGCTAGTCAGGGTTCCAGCTTGACAATGCATACATTTCAGGTGTGAAAAGGCAGCAAAAGAACTTGGTCTTGCTACACAGCTTATTGGTGGCTTTTCTATTTTTTTTGCAACCTCCTAATGGAAGGAAACAGGCAGATTTCAAGGAAGCAAGTGGGAAGTATCTTTGCTATGCAAATATATATATATATTTTAAAATGGTAACTTCAAATGCATCCACATTCTCTTGCTAGAGATTTGAGCTCAGGTAAGACTCCTTACATAAGTGAAACACACATTTTAATACAAGAAAGAAATATACAGCTTGCATTCAATAGATTCTAAAAACAAATATTAAACTCCAGGCATAAGGGATTCATTAAGATTTTGTTACAACTGAAGAGATTAAATGTCATCTTCATAGGATCATTGCAAAACCATTTTCAGGAATCAAACAGATCTTCTATTCTCCAAACAGAGAAAACAACTCCTGAAATCACAGCAACTGTTGGTGGAGTATTTCCCACACCAACTTCCTGCGGAAGTAAGGCACTTGATGCTAAAAAAGATTTAAAAAAACAATTTCTATTAGATATAAAAGGCATATCTACACATGCATTTAATGTGTAGTCACTTACTGAGGTCTAAAAACATTGACTGCACAGTAAGCAGTTTTTAGACCGGCATCTACAGGTGTAGGCATTATAGTGCAGTAATGCTGTGTGTACACTGACTTGGTTACTCCACACATACAGTGTCACTGCGCAGTAAGGCATCTACACATGCCTTACTGCACAGTAACTAAGCAGGAGTAAATCTGCTACTTGCATAAGCAGCAAGTATGAGTTCCCACTTTTATATAGAAAAATCATAGGGGTTAGGGTCACAAGCCAACAGGCCAAAGGGGGGAAACAGGTAAAAGGTGAAGAAACATCAAAACTGTAACAGACACTTAGCACCTTAAATTCCCTCCCACACCTCTGGAGTTGTCCCCAAATAAGCCTTTAGCCCTCAGAGCACTAAAATGGCAGCCTGCAGCTGCCCCCAAGTCTGAGTCCAGCTCACACAGTCCTGGCTGACCAAGGCAGCTAACTGAGCCAACTCCACTGTGTACTCCTCTGCATAGGGCCGACCAGGGTTCATGTGCAGGCTGCTCTCCCTCTTCCTCTAACTCCAGCCTTAAGTATCCTCCTCCTTTTTCCATGCCCCCACCTCCCCCTAGCTTCTGGGGGTTTTGGGAAGTTGCAGTCCAAATTAACAAGCTCTGCAGACTCCCCCTGGTTCCTCATGCTCTTACATATGTTACATTCACATTATGCATTTTTATGAACAACCAACATTCGCCACTTTCCATGAAGCTATGTTTGATGCTATTAGATTTTCTTCTCTGCTAAACACATAGAAAATGTGAAGCCCAGGTAAATGTCAACTGTAAATGGCAGCACCTGGGTCAACAATTGATAGCTAACAAGCCTGGAGCACCTGAAAGCTAACATTCACCCAGGAAAGATCCTGACTGAAGCCTCAACCATACTCCTAATCTCTCTGCTTCAGCACCTTGTCTCAGAGGAGCTGGACAGGCTGTTCTTGGCAAATGGGCATCAGAAAGAGGCCAAGCAATTACATGGTGGCCAAAATTTGGGTGGGCTTCTAAGGGACATGGTGCTTTCCCCTACCTTGGGGGGGTCTTTAAGAGAAGGCTGAATAGGCATCTGGCTGGGGTCATCTGACCCCAGCTATCTTTCCTGCTTAGGCAGGGGGTCAGACTCAATGATCTGTTGAGGTCCCTTCTGAGCCTAGCATCTATGAATCTATGCACAGCCCTGCAAAGGCTCATCTCTTGCTACTACAATAGCAAGGCCAGGTCTACACAAGGGGTTGGCTGATAGAACCCCAGGCGAGTCACCAGAAGGAAATGGATCTGCATGCAGTTAGACAGCTCTGTAGTGGTGGTGGATGAGGTGTAGACAAGGCCCATGGCCACAACTCACCAACTCCTCACCCCTTCCTCGACGCTGTTGCCCCAGAGACTTTATGGTCCAGGAATTGGACAAGAGGTAAGAAAAGAAGTTACTTGCCCAAAGCATCAAGTTATTTATGAGCTTCGCTCACCTGAGTAAAAATGATGGGCTTGTCCCTGGAGATACAGTCCGCATATTTACAGGTAAATATCCCACAGTCACTGCCATTCAACTGTGGGGAATCTCCTAAGACTCAGAGAAGGAGTGGGGACAGAAAGAGCAAGAGAGAGAGAAGGTTACACACAAGTTCCTCCATCCCACTTCAAAACTGTTTGTTGTCAGGCACAGGTGCAGGATTGCATATCCTTAGTATGTTCCTAGCATATTCATGGGCCTACCCCAGCACACCAAGTTTAAACCTGTGTAACTACACCAGGCCGATGCTTCATGCTCCCATGTCTCCTGCATTGCATCCATAAGGATGTCAATTCCTGCCTTGGACACTACCCAGCACAACAGGGCCCTGGTACCACCTGGAACTTATAGACTCCACCAAAAACAACTTGGAGTGGAGATATCGATTTAATTCTGTCCCTCTCACCATCACTTCCTGGTGTCTGTCTCTGTAGAGTTCAAGCTAATGAAAGGCCAGCTTTGGCATTGGATTTCAATGGGACTTGTGGAGAAGAAATCCTGTCTCAGCTTGTTATCCAGCTGCTTAGACCAAGGAAGTTAGAGTTCTGAGGCTGCAGATAGACACCACTCTTGCCACACCAGGAAAATATTTGTGGTAGCCCAAAATGGGAGTGAACAGATGTCCATGCCCTCCACCACAACCCCAGGGCCCAAAAATGTGAGCATGAGGATTCCTATGAATAGTTTGTGTCACTTCACTGCTGTGGATGTCTGTTCAGTCATGGGGTGATTCTCACAGCCTGGAGCTGCTTGTGCTCTCCAGCCACCCCAGGCTGGGGATGCTGGGCTTCACGGTTCACACTGCAGAGCAAAGCAACCCCCTGGAACTCCCTGCTCTGAGCTCACAGATACAAGCTCCAAGTCCAGATCAGGCACCCAGAGGTGCTGTCCTGCAGGATCAGGTCCCAGGAGCCCCACTGCCCCAATCTTGCATGACACATCAAAGAACAGCTGATGAATGAGATCTGTCATGGAGTTTATTATTCACAGAAACTGCCATGAATCTTCAGCCCAACCTTCTGACATTCAGCAGATGAAGCATTTCAACCAGCTTTGCTTACACACCAGGCTTGACAAGTAGAATCCAGCATCGCTACTTAGTCTTTGCAGGGGAAAGGGGAGGGTATGAAAGTGGCACTCTATGCATGATGAATTAGAACTGTGCTTCTTGAACTGCGTGGCTTGCAAAAGGTTGTCGTCAAGTTGCATCAAATGATTGTCAAGAAAAATCAGCCATGTAAGTCCCACTCAAGCTAGAACTGTTTCATTAAAAAAATGCACCTTTCAAATAAGCCATGACTTAGATCTTTGGTTCCCAAGGTGACTTTATGCTGTGGACAGCATTGTGTATAGCTGCCATAATACAAGGACATTACCAAGCTGTCAAACTCATTCAGAGCATCATCCTAGCACAAACACAAAGGTGATGCATAGAAAACCAGATCCTGGACAGAAACTTCCTGTAACCACCAGTGGTGATCTCTGTCCCTTAGTCCATAAACTTGCCTCCAACTGTTACACTTCAAAGACATTGGTGGACAAACAATGCTAACATACATGTGAGTTCATGATGTAAAGGGTTCCCTCTGAAAGACAGATCTCTATAGTCCTCTTGGTTTTACTTTCTTTCAGTAGGTACTGGCTCTGCAAAAAGTTAAAGAAGTGTCAGGCATCTTCATGTGTGAAGCCAACAGTTTGTATAGCTCTTGGATGGAATATCTCTACAAATAACCTGCCAATGACTACAGGTGCTAAGAAGAAAGGCTGTACAATGTGGTATCATTTCAAAAGGAAATCTGTACAATTCTAAAGCTTTGCATATGACAGCTGAGATTTCAAATCACAAGTTAGTATGAGCTCAACATTATCTATGAGGCTACTGTATTGGACTACATCTCCAATTCAAACCAAGAAGCAGGGTTGCCACCTGTCTGGAAATGCAGGAACAGTCCATAAAAAAAGGCTAAAATCACCTGTCCATAAGGTCCTTAAAAAACGGAGCTGTCCATAAAAATTAAGCACCCATGAGCTTGAATGGAGCTCTAATGATTGATGGAGGCTGGCAGTGAAGCATTGATGGACAGACAAAGCAAGACAGCACTACCTGGCCCAAGCGGGGGCACAGAATCCTTCAGGGAGCTCTGCCAGGGCTTTGTGACCCAAAGGAGTCTCCATAACTTCCTCCCCACCAGCCATATGCTGCCACTGCTGTGCCCTCTCACCTACCTATACTATTGCCTCACAATCAGGGTCACACAGCCCCAGGTAGTACAGAGAGGGGATGTTGCAGGCAGGACAGAGTTATGGTGCTGATAGGGAGAGAGGCAATGGGTGGGGGTCCATGCCAGGATGAGAGGAACAGGGCTGGCCAGAGTAAAGTTGGGGGATGGGTTTGGAGGGGGAAGCAGCATGGAGTACAGTGCAGTTGTGGGTATCAGATTCTGGGAGGGAATAGAAAGTCCCTAGAGTGAGAGCAGCATATTTTAAAACCATGGTTTTTGGTGAAATTAAGCATGGTTATCAGTACAAAATTTCTTTTTACTATTGATCTGCAAACTGTTTACTAACCAGCAAACTTTTATTTACTATGGTTGGTCTTCAGCCCCTAAGTTAGTCCCTGGTTTAACAGCCCTGTTGCTGTTGTGCAGGACCTGCCAGAATGATTGAATTTACATTGTAAAAGATATGTCGATACAAACCTAGGTTAGTTAAAAAGTTTGGTTGCCAGTAAAAAGTTTGCAGGGCATCAGTAAAAAAAAAAAAAAAAAAAAAAAAAAAAAAGTTCCTTGGGTTGGCAAATCTGTCAGGAAAACAGCTTACAAGCAGGTGCTCTTTGTTCTAAGCTGTTGTAAATCTTTTCCTCAGAAATCACTTGCTAGCTGTGGAAGTGGAAGTAGAATTCAGAGGTGGGGGGTTGTAGACTCTAAGGAAGGTGATGATTCCAGGTGCAGAGGGACAATGAGTGGCAGGCACAATACAGCACATATTCTACATACTAAAAACTGTCTACAACTTGTCAGTGCAGCATATGTGGAGTTTGTGGACTATATTATTTTCTGTTTAATGAAGCTTGGAAGGTGACTTAATTTCAAAGAGGTAAAAGAGAGGGTGAAGGCCCAAATGCTTCAAGTGGACTACAGTAACTTAAACCTTCTAACGGGACTTTACTATAAAAAGGATGGGGACCACTGCTTTAACTCTGTGAGAGTGTTTAAAACTTTTTAAATCAGTGGCCTCCAACCTTTGTATGGTAAAAATCACTTTTTGGAACTAAAGGGCATCCCATGACCTACTGAGCTCCCTCTCCACCCAGTCTCTCCTATGCCCCTGGATGACCAGATCTTCCCAGTCTCAGCTGGGCCATGGGCCACCACCATGTGAATCCCCACTGCCGAGCTCAGCAGTAACCACATGTGGTCAGCTGCAGTGGGACTCAAGGCACAGTGCCAGCAGCCTCTGCCACCTCTGCAGAGATGGGAAGGGAGCCCCACCCTAGGCTCCAATCCTCCTACCACCCAGCCTGGCTGGGGACCCACTTACCTTTCCCTGCTCCTGGCTGGACTGCACGGTCGCCACTCACCACGGGGGCCTCGATCTGGCCTTTGCCCCTTCCCTCCGCCACAAATTGACCTGCTGGAGCTGGGGGTGGTGGTTGTGCATATGCATGCATGCTCAGCTGTCCCCCAAGCCCAGGATATACCAAAAGAGGCTCCCGGATCTACCTGTAGATTGGGATCCGCCGGTTGGTGACCACTGTTTTAAAGGAACTGAAAGCCTTTCCATCAACATGATCACTTTTATAACAGGGCACAGCTATGGCAAGCTTTGCCAAATGAGTATGTCTTCAGTCTCCCCTTGGATTTAAAGAGGCACAGCCTGACAGATCTGTAGAACTTACTGTGCTTGGGGTTGAGTCTGATAACAAAAGTACAGTACTGGATCACAGTGCTGGAACTGGTTACCAATTCAAACCTTTTCCAGCAGCAGCAGGACACTGCTTGATTAGAGTCCACTAGTAATACTGTCTGTTCAACAACTTGACATTGTTTCAGTCTTGAGCAGCAGACCCATAACAGAAATTCACTATACTCTAAGGGCCAAGTAATAGGCCATGATTCCACCCTCTCAAGACCAAAAAGACACTGGGACCAGCAGAATGACTGGCACCTCACTCTGAACAACAAGCTCAGGGGTTTCATCATGGCTATGATGCTAATCTTGGCACTGATATGGACACAGGTCCCCCGGTAAGCACAGGCACCTGCAATGCTCTGCAGAATAGTGATTTACAGGGCACTCAGTTGTGCCACAAGACACCTGTACAGTCCCAGGATTCCAGCTGCATTCTCAGCAGTGAGCCCATTGGGAATATTGCAGAATATAAGTTACTAGAGTTTCTTGGGGTAAAATGAGAGTAAATACATTGGGAATGGAGATTTCTGTCTTCCAAGGGCAAGTCTTGTGCTAATAAGAAGTTCCCATTCCAGCTAATGATTCAGGAAACTCCTTTTCCTAGGAGAGAAGTGTCTGAAATGCATGCAGGAAGCATTTGCTCACTACAAAGTTTCACATATCTGGTGGCCATCTTGACCCAGGGAGTCTAAATATTTAATGGTCTTTCGTCTGACATCTATCACCTGTTATGGAAGGACAGGAATTAACCATATCAGACTGAACTGGAAAAGAAAAGAAGCTAAAACCAAAAGGCTTTTGTTTTCAAAGGAAGGGCCAATTTGACTCATCAGTAATTCCTAGTGCACCCAGAGATGAATCTGCACCAAGATGAGGTCCTTACCGAATATATCCACATTTTTGTCCACCTTCCCAATACTTCATAACCTCCAGAAATTAGTTCAGGGTAGAAAAAATACCGAAAGCATGAAGCACTGAAAAACCCTGCTTCTTATTTCTCTCCACCTGAAGATTCATGTAGAAATTGATCACCTGCACATGACGGAACATATTTAATAGAATCATAGAAAATGAGGGTTGGGAGGGACCACAGGAGGTCACATCTAGTCCAACTTTCTGCTCAAAGTAGGACCATCCCCAACTACATCATCCCAGTCGAAACTTTGCCTAGCCGGGTGTCCACAACCTCTCTGGGTAGGTAACCTGTTTCAGTGCTTTATTACCCACTTTGAGAAGAGAAAAAAAAAAGGAGGTCATGTTGGATTTCTTGTCTGCCCAAATTTACATATTTCTGCAGGATCAAGGCAAGAATCAGAAAATAGCCTTGTAAACAAGTTAGAATGAAGTTTGGGGCATATTGTTTAAACCATGCACAAGCTAACTAATTCCCATTGGATGAGTTTTACCTCATTATTCAGCCACTAATGGTTCCTTAGAGTCTGGATGTCCCTGCTCAGGATCTCAACCTGCTGGCCATGGCCAAGTACATTCTTGATCTTTCTCTTCATGTCTTGAAATAAGCAATTCCATGAGGTGACTAGTGAGACCACATTGAGCAGGCAAGTTTGCGAAGTATTAAACCAGGAAATACCTGTGTAGGATCCATTTGATGGACCACAGGGCAATGCAGGAAGCCAAGGACATGAGCTAGTGCTGTTTTGAAGACCAGCTGTGGCAAAATTTTCTGCTAATATGTGTATTCATCCAATCCATAGCCACTAACAATATTCTATACTTCCTGGTTACTAAGTGGAATGCCTACAATTAGACTGTTTTAAATATTGTTTCAATCACTTGGATTAGGCAATACTTTCTCATATCAGAGCCCAGATACAGTCACACGGACTCTTTAGTTTGGCAGTTTGCTCTCAAAGACTAAGCATTATAGAAGTGCAAGAGATTGCACACAACACCAGTCCATAAAACCTAAATCTGGCACCACCTGAGTTTGGGACTACCCTGTGCCACTCATGCAAAGAACGCTGAATGAGCAGGAAATACTGTGCAGAACTCATACACGAGCAAATGAAAGAGAGCACTGCTAAAGGAGTGGAGAGAAAAGCATTTTCCAAACACAGTAATGCAGCTGTTGTGATTTGGAGTCCAGACCCAACCACCACATAGCGCTCTCTGTGCCAGGTAGCAGGGAGGAAGTGCATTCGTAAGAGTCTGAAATCTCATGAACTTTAGAACATACTTCAGGATCCCTGCAGGCATTTTCAGGGAGACAGGGCTGACAAGGGCAGGATCTAGGGGGAAAGAAGTGGTGGCTGTGTTAGTGCCAGCTAGAAAATAATATCTGTATTTTGAATTTGGTCGCATGCCACAAGTGAAAGGCAACATAAACGCAAACATGTGAAAATACAATACTTTGGGCCCTTGTACACATACTTGGCATTTAGTCACTAAAAGTGTTTCTGGTTTAATTTTTCTTTCTTAGTTTAAGATGGCTACATAAGTAACATGGGGGTGATTTACCATGCAATGGCTTATTATACTATAACAAATAAAATGCACTAGGGGCACATCAGAACAATTTTACCTTTCTACCCTTTCAGTACTACTTTACTGCCAGGTGGTGTTTTTTAATTTTAATTCCTGTTGCCAGGGCAAAAACTTTAATCTGTGGAAACAATTTTTGACTGAGTTGGAGTGGACAAGACATGGGAAATCCCCTGCGCCTTCTACACCGGTGATGTGGATCTGGAGCATTAGGAAGCTCACAAGTGATGAGAAGAAGCAGTTCTTTATTTTGTCACCCTCTCTGAAGGCCAGATGACAGTGAACTAATGAGGAGTGGCTTCTTTCCCACAGAGCAGAGGACTGAGTCCAGGGACAAAAAGCTGCCAGATTTCATCTTAAAGGGGCACCCCACTGGACACACCTACATTAGTATTAAGTCTGCAATGAGTGAAGCAAGCCTCGGTCAGTCAGATCCTGATTTCAATTGCCCAGAGGTTAGTCTGGAGTAGCCCTCCAGCAAATGAACCAAGTAGCTACTCTACAACTTTAACTATGTTACTCAGGTTAGGGGCTACCCATTTAAATTGACCTTAACTCCCACCACATTCTGTGAATCTAAATATTTACTCACCCTTGTAGATGGCTAGATGCAAGCTCAACCCAACAGACTTCAGAGGAACACAAATATAATGATGAAACGGATGAATACAAATTTCTGGTTCAAAGAGAGGAAGCAAAAGGGCATGGTACTTCTGTGAGCTGAGGAAGGCATTCTCTTTTCTTTTCCAAGCTTGGGCATTTCTGTTCTTCGACCTCAGGGGGCATGCAGGGGGCCTGCTGCATGAGGCAGGGGCCAGGCCTGACTCAACTGACACCTCCTTCAAAAAATCAGCCTCAGACCACCTCTGTTGGAAGGAAGGAACCTTAGCAGCATCATTTGTTAGAGCACCTTCAGCTTCCTTTGTGCAAAAATGAAGTTTACTTTTTGCCATCTTTAATTTTCCCTGAGTCTTAGGAAGGGCATGGGTACCCAAAAGCTTGCAGAAAAAGATTTTTTTTTTGTAAGTTCTTATTTGGTCTATGTGGTGGTGAGAAGCCCCCACAGGCTCTAAGTGGGCTGGGGGGAACTCTGAGAGCCCCTGTGGGGAACAAACAGACTGCCCACACCCCAGGAAACCTGCCTTTTGGTGCATGGCTGGAGCTGGAACTGGAGCCACAGCCATGCAAGCCAGCATTATGCTGGCTCTTTAAACAGCTGGTCCCGAGGCGGGGAAGCCTCAGGTTAATTGTGGCCGTGGGAAGTTTAAAAACCCTGCCAGAAGACGGCAGGGGATGTGGAGCAAGGGAGAAAGCCAGCAGGGAGCAAACTGGGCAGGCAGGGACTCTGGTGGCTGGCAGGAATGTTGCTGCAGGTGCTGTGCCTGAACCTGGAGCAGGGTGAGCAGCATCCCTGAGCTAGGCTAGGGAGGATCAGTCCCTGGCTGCCCGGATTTTGGAAATCGTAGGAGCATCTCTCTTGCTGAGCGAGAGAGAGAGAGAGATATGCAAGATAACACTTGCCTAGCCCTCTGGCACCAGGGTGTGGGGCTTCAGGTGCCTTAACATCCAGGCAACTAACCGGTGCCGAATCTGACACCAAACCCCTTACCAAAGCAGCTTACAGCGAGTGAGGGAACAGTGAGACCAGTGCTCAAGCAGTTGGTGAGTGGATGGGGTGTAGGGGAGGCGGAGCCCTGAGAAACATCATGTCACAAAAAAAAATGTGACTGCTCCCATCACTGGGACACCCGGGAAGAACTCCACTGAACCCCTCCTTTTTCCATTAACATCAAGTCATGGCAGACGAGTTTTGGGGCACTCTGGTAAAGGGGGATAGTGTGGTACTTACCCTGCCCACTAGGGATGCTACAGTTTAATAAAAAGTATCATCTCTGAACCAAGAGTTCTAGAGTTTTGCATTTCTTTTTGTCTCAGACTAACATGGCTACCAAATATATACCCGAAACAAGGAAGATGCTGAATTTTAGCTGAATTTAAATTAAAATTCATTGCTGAACCACAAGAAAGATTTCTGTATCTCCCTGCCTTTCTGCCATCTAATACCATCAGGGAAGGAATCCTGCCTTATCTGCACGTCAAAGAGCAACTCACAAAGACACTGTCATGGACCCAGAGAAACAAACTTCTACCTTCAGCTTCCTCTTGTGCAAAAATGAAGTTTATTTTCTACCTATGGGGACTTTTTACTATCTTTAATTTTCCTTGAGCCTGAGGAAGGGCAAGTGTGCCTGAAAGCGTGCAGAAAAAGATATATATTTTTTTGCAATTTCTTAGTTGGTCTAATAAAAGTTATCATCTCAGAACCAACAGTCCAAGAGTTTTGCATTTCTTTCTGTCTTAATCCAACACATTTTCGAGAAACACAAAGATAACCAGCAAAAAGTTTAAATTATCATGAATTTCTATGTGGTTTTCTGGTTAAAAAATGCAAACAAAAGGGCCCAGTACCTCTGTGAGCAGAGGAAGGTGCTCCACATACTTTTCCAAGGTTGGGCATTTCTCCTGGTCTACCTCAGGTGCAGGGGGGTGCTGCCAGGTGAGGCAGGGGCTGGGCCTGACTCAACTGAAACCTCCTCTGAAACACCAGTCTCAGCACTTCTCTACTGAAAAGAAGAAACCTTAGCAGCACATATTCTGCTGGGATGCATTATTGCCTGTCTTTGTGTTCTGTTTTCCTCAGAAGCTGCTTCATAAACCTTCACTACACAGAGCATTTTATTGAGTGCAATTGCAGAAAAAAAGTGAGTTAGACTGGCACACCAAGAAACTGTAGGTCACAGGTGCCTCTCTTTTCCAGTATTTTCCATTCAAACAACCACACTCCTACACAGGCCACCTACCATAGGCACAAGCATCAATGACACACTCAGGTAATGACATGCACACTTTATAGTTGAAAGCACAGTTCAGCTTCAAGATACAAATTTATCCAGAGATGAAACATGCAGGGACTCCAAGCATACCCTGTAAGGTAAGAGCAAGATGACAAGAGATAAATATTAACTATCCAGAAGCACTGAAACTTTCCAGGAGCCAGTTGGGAAGAAGGAAAACTGGTAAAAGGAGAGAAAGCTGAAACCATGACCAGAAGTGACAGCTGTGTCTGGGACACCAGGACTAGTGAGATGCAATTTGACCTCAAGTCTAATTTTAAAAGACCCTTCTGTTGTGCAAGACCCTGACTTCTTTTCCTTCAATCAGTTCCAAGCCACCCAAGTTTGTGTTGCCACTGGCTAAGGTGGTTGATGCAAAGATAGGCCGCTGGTCAGAGTAGGTCCTGAACATGTAGGCTACTAATACACTTATTGTTCTCTTCCATTCATATTTAAGTCTCATAGATTCAAGTCACAGACTCTGCTTGAAACATGGCAGCTGTGTCAAAACCATGCTTCAGATGCCCAGATTTTCATGTAGACACAAAAAAACCCCCTCTCTGCTGTTGGAGAGACATGTTCCTCACAACAAGATCTTCCAGTCTGCAAACAGGTCTCAGCCAGTAGCTCAACCAACCAGCTGTCCTACTTCCACCAGTGGGGAGAGAACAGTGAAACACAAAAGCAATTTGTGTCCCTACCAGCTAGCTACTTCACTGTCTGCTGTACAAAGGTCCAGACAACAGGGAGGCTGTTAGTGTGGTCCTTCCAGATGCTTCATTTTCATTTTAATATTTGAAGGGGAGGAGAATAATATATATGCAGCAAAACCTCCAGCTTTTCCCCTGGAGGATGCAGCAGTCAGGCTGGAGTGGATTTTGCTACCTTGTATCGCTCTCCTCTCTGTACAGCAGAAACATTAAAACACCCCAGCTGCTCCCTTGTGAAACCTCCCCTTGGTGAAACTGCTCTAAGTGCATGGGTGTCTGCCCGTCAAGAGGATGCTGTACAGAATTAAGATGTCTTCCTTCTCCTAGGCAGATGCTGGGAACCAGCACAAGAGCTCTCCTACCTGCTCACACTCTTTTTTGCAGACCTGAGTGGGCTCTTGGTTTCAGGACCTCTGCTACCTGCATGCAAGGATGAGAAATGCAAACTGAAAACAAATCAGCTTTCAAATTGGTACCAGTGAAGGAATGGCTCACTCACAGGTTTGACTATGAGGAAGATCTAGGACTCAGCCAGTCATTTACGCAGGAAGTAGTTCATGTCAAGGTACTTTTATAACAGGTCTTGTTCCCCAGCTAATTCAAATGTTCTCTGCATAGGGTAAATCTGGGGAACTCTATGGTGCCTCATTGTACCCTGAAGGACCTTCCAAAGAA
This sequence comes from Caiman crocodilus, assembly GCA_030014935.1. Taxonomy (NCBI): domain Eukaryota; kingdom Metazoa; phylum Chordata; order Crocodylia; family Alligatoridae; genus Caiman; species Caiman crocodilus. The sequence goes on along the minus strand of JAGPOW010001603.1, from coordinate 1,930 downwards.
GGCTTATAGCTGCTGTCACAAACTCTGCATGATTTCAGGACTACCTCTAGCAGGGGGGGAAGAAAGGACATCCACCACAACTAACTTTAACAGCAGAATGAGAACGTGTGGCTGGGACAGGACTGCAGTAGATGCCATGGGACAGCTGGAGATATAAGTCTAGGGTGTTCTGAAAATTCATTTTTCTTTGGTGTTACCAGATTTGCTCATCACTTTGGGGTGCACTTATTTATTAGGGGTACACTTCTAGGGTATTGGTAATTCTATCAATGTGCTGCTTGTGTTACTTGTGTTTCTAAATGGAGCTGTATATCTCCCTTCTGCAAGTCCTCACCCCCAATAGAGCTATCTTGCAGGACTCAGTTTCAATGGGGCTGGGTCCCTCCAACCACCGAATCAGTCATACACACAAACGCACAGAAATTAACGTGACATGCCTGACCTGGCCGGGTTGATCAGCATGGATGGGCTGACACCCTTATATGCTAAGAATCAGTTCATCACAGCAACAATTAACTGAAGCCAGACACAAGCACACAGGCGAACAGAATCCCTGTGAATCTAGCTGGGTGTCCAGCTGACACTTTCATGGGCCAGCATTCAGTTCACAGGGGCATGTCTGAGTCAAACTGGGTCAATCAGCCTGTACAAACTGATCCCTTTATGTATTTCAAACTCAACACGTCCCAATCTTTAGCTTCTTGATGAGCAGACCCCACAGTATTTTTGGGCTTCACAGGGATCTTTTGCTTAGGTAAAAGAAGCGTTGCTGCAGAGCAAGTGGGGAAGGAGAAGTAGAGAGGGAAAAATATACCCAGTTACTTCCAGTTTGATTATAAAGGTTATTTATTGCTAAATATATGAAATATATAATGGCACTAGTAGTAATAGACATGCAAAGGAAAAACAAACACAAACAATTACAGTATTACCCTGGTTTCACTAAGTATTTGAGGAAACTGAGCTGAAGCTTAACTAATACAGTTCAGGTTCAGAAATTTATGCCTAGAGAGAGAAAAGAGAAAAGAGAGAGAGTATTGGGATCTCACCAGCCCAAGGCACATGGGTTGCAATGTTGACAGATAAAGTTTTCAGCACAATCCTTGAAGAGAGATGATCTGTTTCTTCCAGACTCTCGAGAATACAGCGGCTGATATGAGAGAGAGTTCTCCTCTTGAAGCACACACATTGCTGCTTTTTTACAGATTTTTATACCCTCAGTTTAGCTGCTTCAAAGCATTTTCAATAGTGTAAATCATTGTCTTTTCTCTTGACAAGTCGTTATCTGGTTTGGAACATCTCAAGAAACTGATTGATAATCAGGAAAAACATAATGTTAGGTAGTAACCAGACACTTAGGAGCCAGCTTGAAATTCCTATGGATAGCAAATATACTAATGGGATATCTCATGGTTTCTTCAGAAATAATAGATAGCTTGCAGCATCAGGGTTTTGGGATTTTAACTTGTGAACAAGCCTCAGCTTAGCATGACTTTTCCAGATATTACTATAGTCTTTTAACAGATTTAAAGCAATTATTGGAGTGTTCATAACCTTCGGAGGGGGAGGACTTCCACCAGTCATCCTGGGAAAAGTATGACAACACTTGCAGTCAGGGCTGTACGCCGTGATGAACCCTTTACCATTGTTCAAATGTTGCCCATACCCCCTCTGACTCGGTCTCTTTGCCTCAGCGTTCCCTAACCCGGCAACTGAGTTTTAGTCAATCAAGTTTAAATAGGCCTCCTATAGTGGGACCGGGAAATGTATGGCCCAAGATGCCTATTAAACTTAGAGATGTATGTATGTGTGGGGGTGGGAAAAGTCCTTTTAAATCCAGATTAGAACTGGTCTGATAAATGCTGAGCTGGGTGTGTGTAAATGTGGGTTGATTAGCATTTGGAGCACAGATTCCCCATCATGCAGTGCT
>JAGPOW010001601.1:30402-62657 GCA_030014935.1 Caiman crocodilus | reverse complement strand
CATGGATTTGGTCACCTGGTCATAGAAGGCGACCAGGTTGGTCTGACAGGACCTGCCCTTAACAAACCCGTGCTGGTTGCCCTTCAGCATATAGTCCCCCTGTCAGTCCCTCACAGATGTGGGACTTGAGAATTTTCTCAAATATCTTTCCCGGGACCGAGGTGAGACTGACTGGCCTGTAGTTCTCCGGTGAATTGATCTCTCTAATGCAGTTCTCATGTCATCTTCCACGTCCTCTCACTGGTAGGACAGAAGAGAATACCACCTGTGCACTGACCTCCCTCAGTCATCAGGTGATCGGGGCTTCTCCTGGCTGCATCATTAGTACCCACATGGACTAGGACCATGGGATAGTAATTGGTGGACTGAATCATGGCCTGGATTATTCCCGTCACATCCCGAATCTTTGCTTCGGGCAGGCAGTAGACCTCTTGTGTTGAGGGGTCCTGGTGACAGATGTACATTTGTCAGGTACATTTAATCAAAGGATTTCTCAAAATCAGTTTTGTTGAATCATCATTTGCTAACAGAAAAGTGTTACAAATTATAATTTAAAAGATGATCCCTAATCAAGAAGACTTGAGTTGGTAAATGGGAGCTGGTCCATCAGTTAAGTAGCTAACCAGTTTTTAGTCAGAGACAGGCCAGTTTGGGTCTACAGGGGCTGCTTACTGGTCCAGAATAAAACCAGTTGTATTTTTCTTCTCATTTATGTATGCCCATGTTTACTGAACCTGGTGTGATCACTCATCCACTATCCTAGATAGCCATCTGCATTTTACTTAGGTGTGTGGACCCAGGTATAATCAAGCAGCTTTTTAGCCTTAACTTTCTCAATTTTTGCCTTCCAAAATCCCATTAATTTGTGGACAACTAATTTGGCTTTAGCATTTTGCACACAATTCTGAAAACAGGGCTACATTCATGATTATTTTATATATTTATTTAACACTCACATTACAGTAATGCCTAGAGGTGAACCAGGTTACTGCCCGATCATACCTGGTGCTGTACAAATAAGTAGAAAATGGCAGTTTTTGCCCTTTAAAGCCTACGTTATAAAAGACAAGCCATAACATGCGGATGAAGTGAACAACTGATTCAGAGTGGTTGATGGGTAGAGATAGGGTAAGGTTACTAAATAATCCGTCACATATGTTTCATACCTAAACAGTGCCTGAGGCCCTGGCCAGGACACTATCTACACTCATATAGGAAGAGAAAGAAGTAGTTACAAAGTTAGTCTGAAGTCAGGTAAAAGCCAAGGTAGATGTGCACCAGAAAAGGCAAGCAAATGGGATGCACCCAGGCCCACACCATACCATTACATATTCATAGGTCAACATAATATTGTGTTTTCTACCAACCTTTCACTTTCTATGTCATTGACCATTTAATTCTGATAAGCAGATGAAGAAGCAGGTTTGGAATAATGCTGAGAGCACAGGATTGCAGCTTTCCTATTTTCTCTCAGATCTTCATTTCAGAACTAGTTCATTGGCTGGCTCTAGCATGCTTCCTCCTAGTCTGCCTCTGTCTGCCATCAGAGCGTAGTTTGTAATTACTCTTCTCTGCATTTCTGATGCCTTTCTATGTATCAAAGATATCTATTTCCTATCTCTATATAAATTTCAACTCACAGGCATATGAATCTATCACTTAACTAGAAATGTATGTTTAACTTTTGCCATAGTCTTTGCTTCAACAATGACTTTGAAAATCCTTACCTTGCAGATATGATCTATTGCAATTATACTGCGCTGTATTCAAAGATGAGGACCAAAAGCATAACCTGTACACTCAAGATGCCATTGCTTGCTCCCTTACTTAATCTCTAAAGATTATTCTTCTCCTGGCATGAGAAATATGTACAGGCAGCTGTATAAGCGTATCCAAAGTGGCTGGCCTACTGGTGGAAAATAACATTCCTTTTGGAAGATTACTTTATGTTTTGAGGAAGCAAAAATAACCAAAATTTGCCTTTGTTTCTTGTGCTTGGATTTTTTTGAGTAATCTATTGAGAACTATTTTGTATACATGCAAGGGAATATGGAGTATACACAAGGAGTATGTATAAAATATGTATATTTTGTATACATACAAAGGAATATGTACAAAGTAATATAAGAGCTGGATTTCTGGATTTAATTTAGTGTACTAACTTAGTCAGGAATTTTCTGGCAAAGCAGGGTTTCATATAACAATGCCACCCTGTGGCATAGGAGGGTCTCAGCATAGAATTGTCTAGATTCCAGGCGGTGCCATAGCAGCTAACTTTGGCACCCAGGGCAAAGCCCATAATGGCAGCCTGATCTCACCCAGCGCACAGATCTGGGGAGGCACATGTCCCCCCATGTTTGCCCAGGAGTGCACACAGTGGCAGCAGCCATCCTTCCCCCATCCATGTGCCCCCCCCCCCCCCGACCCCCAAATGAGACTCTGTACCCTGTCCTGGATGGGCAGTGTTTCTTGCTGCCCCTTCACTTTGGTGCCTGGGGTCGTTCCCCCTCTTTGCCTCCTCCTTACCCTCCTTCCTTGCTACGGCACTGATTCCAGGTATCCCACTTCCTGTGTGAGTAATATAACTACTAAGGCAAAAAGTACACAGTTGTATTTTTATCCTCAAGTTATGTTCGAGAATGAAAGTGGCTGTGTGTGCTGTCTTGTGATCTCTGTCCCACTATGAGTGTACATTAGACACTATGCCTAATTATATGCCTATGATTTTTGTTCAGAGTTGATGGAGGCACAGAATAAAAAATAATTCTGCCCTCTACAAATCCAAATGGCAGGTTTCCAGCCACATAAGTGGCTTTTTTAGCAGGTATGCATAGAATGTGGTGCTATTACCTATGTAGTGTAGGCATGCAGGTATAGTTTGAGCATGCTTAGTAGGCTGTGCATTGGCTGGTCATGTACATAGGTATATACATGCATATCATAAGCCCCTGGAGAATGAAGAGAGCTGTCCTCACATGATTTAGCCCAGGAGCTGAGTGGATAAGGCACTTGTTCAGGAAGTAGGTAGATCAAGGTCCCCTTCATTCAAAGGGGGTTTGATCTTCTGTCTCTTCAGCTTCCCAGCACAATGTTCTAACGGCTCCTCCACAGGTTAGTATTATCTAGTCTCTTCTCCAGCATTCCTTTTGAAGCTGAGCTAGTGCCCCTTGCATTTAACATACACTGGATAAAATGCATAGAGAGCAATGGGGAGGTTTCTGCCTCAACAGATGTAGGAAGGTAGGTGGGTATGGAGCCCAATGCGTGTGGAGCTCAACAACTACTTTCTTCTAGAACAGCATCCGTTTTACTGAGCCATCTTTGAGCACATTCTCTTTCTCCTGGTTCCATATACTTCCCTCTTTTAGCTGCCTAAGGGCCTTGTAACATGTTAATGTTAGGTGGCTCCTGGAGCTGTTGGCCTCTGCATTGTCTGCACATTAATACCTAAAACTAGTTTTAAGCACTTGTTAGGTGGCTCAAAGTTACACCACTCCAGGTTAGGTTTCTCTCTGGTCTTGTACTACACTAATGTGTAACCACTCTAGGTGTCATATTAGTGTAAATATCACACTTGCTCTCTCTTCCTCCCACCTGCCTCTGGTCCAGATCAGGACTACTGCCCCCCTACCCTCTCCAGCACCCCAAGTCCCTGCTCACTGCCCCCCAACCCTCCACTCACTTACTTGTGGCTGCCTGCATAGTCTGTCCCAGGGAAGCAGGCGGGGAAGAGTTAACCTGCCTGCCTGGTTATTATTACCCCCTCCTCCTGCTCCCTGGGCCAGGCTCAGCCCACAGAAGAGCAGCAGCCTAGCAGCAATGTGGAGGGGACCAAAGGGCGGCAGGCAGGCAGGTTAACTCTTCCCTGCCTGATCCCCCAGGACAGACGGCATAGGCAGCCACTAGGGTTGTCAACTCTGACTGAAGCTGTTCCAGGAGATTGTTTTTTCCAGTATGATGTAATGTCATGAATAGGGGTGCACCAATGGAGATTTTTTTGGGCTTATACTGATGGCTGATTTTTAGCAAGCCGTATAAACCAATCCTGATCCAATTGCTGATATGCAGCTGGGCAGCTTGGAAAGCAGTGTCTGGCTGGTAAGTCTGTTGTAGGGGAAGAGGTGAGGAGGGGGAAGGGGTGTTGGAAGGCAGATTGAGGCCCCCACGTTGAGGGAGGGAGTGGGGCTGGGGCAGGGGAAGGTGCTGCACAGTCAGGGCAGAGTTCAGGATGGAGCCACAAGCTGCTCATCTGTGGGGGAGGGACAGGACAGGGAGGCAGCTCCCACTGCTGCACACACCCTGGGAGGGCCTTTTTCTGGCAGGAGGCAAGGCTGGGCTGCATTCAGGGTAGACAGCCACAGTGGTGCTGGGAGGGGGGCTATGGGAGGTAGGCAGCTGCAGCCACCTCAAAATTTGCCATAGTCCCTTTCCCAGAGATGCCTGCTCTGAGTGTAGTCCCAGCCCAAGTGCCCCTCTGGAAGAGCCCACCACAGCCTGCAGCAGCAGCCTGCTCTCACCCAGTACACAGATCCAGGGGCACATGCCCTCCATGCCCTCCTGGGGTGCATGCAGTGGTGGGAGCTGCCACCCCCTCCCCATGTCCCCTGGGTGAGCCTCTTGCAGCTCCATCCCATGTCCAGTCCTGGCTTTGCAGCTATTGTCCCAGCCCCAGCCCCAGCCCCAGCCCCACTGAGATATTTTTCAAACACTGGGAGAATTTAGCAGTAGCCATGCATGGTTTCCACTGATTAAAAAAAACCATAAGTAATTATTCCTACTAATTATATGCATTTCTTAGGTTGGGGTGCTAAACCCCTGGCCTGTGGGCTGGATATAACTCCTGGTGCCATGTCATCTGTCCCATGACATTCTGCACAGGTCTGAAAATTTGGTAGTGGGGGAGCAATGGTAGCATTTCTCTGCTGCCAAACGTCCAGACCCGTGAAGAGTGTCATGGACTGGATGGCATGGGCCTGTGTGCAGGATTGGGTATGCAGAGTGTTGTGTGGCCTGATTCTGGTGCATGGGGTCCTATCTGGCCTCAGATATTAGCTCAGATTTCCTAAGAGACCTTAATATATATAGTTTACAAGTTTAACCCCCAGCTGAGCAGTCTGCTTCTGCTCAGTAACATACTTGACCATGTCATGACGGTTTGGCATGTGATCTAATGCTTTTCTGAATAGAGATGAACATAAGCACATACATAAATATTTTGTGGAAATGAAGAAAATTCTTTTGTATTCAAAAGTAGCAATACATTTTGTTCCATATACAATTTGGTGACACCTTTCACACTATTCACCTGAGGTTGGAATTGTGTTTTTCCTACATTACAAGGCATGTTAATACTGGCCAAATGAATAATGCTTCAGTACTCTGTTGCAGTTATATTTATATCTTGCAACCTTGAAATCTTGGTTATCAAAAAATTATAGATTAGGAGAACATATCTGAAGAAAGAGTCCTAGAACTATACAGAGATAAGTCATACACAGCAGTTATGAGAGAGGAGATCTCTTGTTGAAGTGTCAAATAAAAAAGAAAAAAATCAATGGAATCAATTCTAGCAGCCGCATAGTCCCTCTAGAGGAGAAATTATAGCTTGAGTGCAGCTATTTCTTCAGTCTCTCGTCTGTGAGAAAGGTGAAATTTCAAGCCATGGTATCCTTCAAACATTATTCATCTCATTAGTCATCTTACTGTTATATTTGATATGTTAAGCTATGTGCCTGCATTTCAATTTTTACCTTACCCACAAGTGAACAAGAATAAGAAGTTCTTCTGTACCTGACTTTCCCTCTGTGAAACAGCATCAGAAATATAAACACATTTTGTGAATAGTTTACACTTTTTTTCTTTTGCTTTTGAAGACTTTTTCTGGCTTCCATGTAATTGGCAAATGGGACCCAGAACCAGTAGAATTATTTTATGTTTCACGGTCATCGTTGTAAAGTAATTTGAAACTAGCCGCTTTCAGAAGGTGGGAAAAAAAGCCCAGACGTTTGGGCTTCAAACATGTTTTGGTGTTTTTCCTTTCACAAATGTAGTCACAAACTTGACTGAGGATGCACCAGGCCCAAGCACTGCTTTGGCATGAGAGGAGCGTGAAAAAAGCCACTGCCACCATTAAAGGCCACTTTCTAAGCCAGTTCCTATAGTTAGGGTGCTTGAAGTCTCCTGCTTGGGGCTCCTGAACTACAATCAAAGATACAAGTTAGCGAATGGGAAATGTTGAGCTGTCTTTCTCTTTGGGATCAATAGGATTTTCATAGTTATGTGATGGACACATATGGGTTGGGCAGTTCATGCTAAAGATGGACCTTGGCACCCTGCCAACTAGGACTGAGCAAATTTGCTCTCCGTCAGCTGGGCAGCAGAGGGCAGGAGATTGCTCATAGCTCCTGGGAGCTGCCTGCTGCCAGGGTGGGCTCAGTCACTGGAGCCCAGGTGGGGATAATGTCCCCTTGTTCTGGCAGCAGGGAGCTCCCAGCCCCCACCCTGCTCCCACCCTGGGCAGACATCTACACATGCACCCATCTGGGAGCAGATTTACTGCTCCTGGAAGCAGCAGGCTCCTGCTTCTTCAAGCTCTGCACCCTGATTTAGTAATTTACTCTGGAGTAAACCCATCCAGCAGCATTTGCACATGTAGTTGTGCCCATTGAGTACAATAATCCAACCAGTTGTCTGGCCACCTTACAATATATTAATCTATAATGTATAGATTGTGCCTTGGTTTTCCTAATGTTCTCCCTCCATGCCCTGCAGTACTCCTATACTCTTCCCTTGTACTATGACCAAATTTCCTCTTGTTATAGGATTCCTTTTTGGTTTTCAACTCATTGATATTATATTTAAAGTGTGGTTCACTTAGGAGATAAAATAAGTATAATATATTCTAGCTAAACATCAAGAGCATTCCTGCCCCACCCCCCAAAAATTAATGCAGTTGGCAGTGGTGGTGCATAGCAGCAGCAGCTACCGCTCATCGATGTGCTGCTGGAGACCCCCCCTATTCTTCAGCCAGGCACTATGGGACTTTCCCTACCTCACTCATCCAAGGGGTACAGCCCAGGAGGGATACCCATCGCAAGGGGTACACTCCTTAAAACAGGTTGACACCCCCTGAAGTAGATGAATGTTCCTTCCTAGGAAAAAAAGATAGGAAAACGCACAGAAAATCAAAATCCACATAATTATAGGTACACAGACACATACCAACCACGTACACAAATACTTTAAATCATTGATATGCACCCTAGATCTTAAGTCCAAGTTTCTACTGGGAAGAGCTACTCAGTAGACTGAAAGGATCTTGACCCTTCAGCCTTCTGATTCAATATTAAGATTCACAGAAGCCTCATTGTGTTTTAAAGTACAGACAGCTCTCCTAAACTTCTTTTCCCCTCATAGCTGCCTACTATGGGATTCTGCCCACCTGGTCCCTGAGTTTGTTAAAGTCTGCTTAAAATAATAAAGCCTGCTTTTCTGAAGGCCAGAGTCCTTAATCTGCTGCTCTCCTTTGAACCTTGAACTCTATCATTTCATGGTCACTCTCACCCAAGTTACCTTTCACCTTTGTATTCTCAACCAATTCCCATCTGTTTGTAAACAATAAAGTTGAAGAGAGTTTTCCCTCTAGTTATTTATGACATACTTAAGGAATTTGCTGGACTTCTTGTGCATAGCTGTTTCCCTTCCAGGAAATACCCCAGTATTAAAGGGTGCCTGTAAATGTGCTGGGTGGCTTCTCTAACACATAATTACAGTATGTTGGAATAGACTCGAATAATTGAGTCTACTGAAGTGTGTTAATTAGCATGCTCTAGCTGTTGGCTCTGGATTTAGGACCTAGAGGCCTTGTTCTTGGGGGAGACCCACCCTCAGAGCAACCATGACCTCTCCATTCAATAATAGGCAAATTTATTGATACACAGTGATAACAGAAAAGAAGCAATACAAACAATCAAGCAGCTCCATATATCTACCAAATCCTAGAGCTGTCATCAGAGTCAAAGTACATCTAGCCAGGATGCAGTCTTCACTCTGAGGCTTTCTTAGGTGTCAGATGTCAGCATGCCAGCAGTCTGGTGGTGGGATGTCAAGGCCCACACCTGCCCTCTAGTGGGGTGGATGAGAAGGGCTGGTGGTCAGCCCTTTGTTCATGGTGGCCTTGGGAACCCTTCCCCGGAGATGGAGACAGGAATGGGGAACCTCTCAGGGAGAAGGCTGGAGAGGAGGAGGAAGAGGAGGGACTGGGGAGGAACAGGGAGGGAAACCTTTGTTACTCTCAAGTCGCTGCTTTTGTATTCTCCTATCCTGATGACTCTTCATCTGTGGCTATCACAGGTTGGTCCCTCTCTTTGGTCACATGTCCGTGTAGCTTTCTGGGCCTTTTCTTAATTTGGTCTGTTCCCCCAAAACCAGGACTCGGGCCCTCCTGGTCCGGGGCCTTGTTAGCTGGTATCATTTTATCTTATGTTATGGGCAATATGGTACATACTCCCTCTGATCCCAGACTGTTTACCAAAGTGTGTGCTTGTTGGCCTTGTTGTGTTAAACAGCCTGTTTGCTTCTTGGGGCCATGAGAAACTGTGTGGCCCAGACATTTAGAAATCAATTAACTCCTGCTGCCCATCCTGAACCAATCTAAGGTGCATATATATATATATATATATATGTGTGTGTGTGTGTGTGTGCGTGTGTGTGTACCTATAAGCCAATTCCCAAAAAGCAAACCTTTAAATACTATGTGTAAGGCAACGCCAGCCAGCCTCTGCATCTTGTGTATCAGCATCCTCATGCTTCAGAATGGCAGTGGGGGAGCTTTAACTAAAGCTTCATTGAAACTGATATGCAGGGAAATGGATACATGAGATGCTGTGGGCACTTTAGTTAGCGTGACTCTTGAAGCCACTCTAATTAAAGCACTCCTCCACCCCCAGAACATGTGTAAAAATACCCAAAGTTCCCCATGAGAACCAAGTCCTATGATTCAGAAGTATATGTCAGTTGTTTAAAGAAGGTCCATCTCTTCCTCTTTGTTTGAGAGCCCATAGCAGACACCCACAATGACACCTCCATTGCTGCTCTCCCTTCTAAAATTTCTATGAATAATTGTCCTCTGCCAAGCCTTTTTCCCATCCAGGGCAACTGCCTATTGTTGGAGCTACCAAGTAGGTAGGCTGTAATCAGGGAAGAACCTGGGGCCTTCCACTACTGGGGAGGGTGAGAGTGCTCCCAGATTTGGGGTCCAGGTTTAGGGTAGGGGGTTCCTTTTGATCTATGGCTATTTGGCAACTAGTGATCCCTTAGCCAGGCTTAGTGTTGAGATTTGTGAGCTTTACATGACAGTCCCTGTAGTGGGTCTGCTCAGGGTCTCCTCCCTGGGGATACTGAAGCAGCTCAAGTTAGTGTTAGGGTTAGAGAATGGTTTAGAGCTATCTTTCTTCTTGGGATTGATAGGACTTTCAGAGTTATAGTTAGTAGATAGGTGGGTGTCTTAATAGGTGGGTGTCCTAACTAGTAAGCAGGGTGGACCCTGAGGCCTTTCACCTGCAGTGGGAAAGTCCCCAGCAGGGGAGTTAGGGTTTGGGATTTGTATGGGTTGCTTTGTTTTTGGGGCTAGCAAGGGATATCTCAGCTGGCCTTACTAATCAGATTTGGGGCTTTCCAAGTTAGTTTCTGTAGTCAGTAGCTCAAGCTATGGTTAGGGTTAGAGTTAGGGTTAGAGAATGGGAAAGATTTAGAACTATTTTCTATTTGGAGTTGTTAGAGTTCCCAGTGTTATATTTTGGACACATGGTAATAGTAAGCAGGATGGACTCTGGCGCCTCTCACTTAATCTTGGGACTGGCTGTACCCACATTGGTGTGGTCAGGGTTTGGGATGGGATGATTCCTTTTGTTCCATTGCTGTTCTCACAGCTTCGTCTTTCCCAGCTGGACTTACCAGTTGGGTTTGCGAGCTGTATACAGCGTGGAGTTGTCTTTTTATGTCTTTAAATTCATCATCATGTTAGACAAATAAAGTTATCTGTGGTTATAAACTGAAATGTACAACTTAGAGAAAAAATGAAAAAGGGCATATAAAGATAAATCGAAGTGTTAGAGCTTGAGTAGGTGTAAGCACTATATTTGAGAGATGTAGTTAACTGAGTTAGTCTGAAGTCAGGAGAAGGCAGAGCAGAGTTGCACCTTATAGATGAACTGACTCAGAGATGTATAAGCTTTTGTGAGCAACAGGTCACTTCACCAGATGCTATGAAAGGACATGCAGAAAGCAGGCTATTAAATAGAAGAGTGATTTGGATACAAAATACAGAGAAGGTGGAGGAAGAGCAGGAAGGAAGGGGAAAGGGTATGGCTGAGAAGCAAATAGGGTTGAAGAGAAAAGCAAAGCAATAAAGCAATAGTGACATGAGGGCTCATAAAATCTAACCCAGTTAACATGGTAAGAATCCCTAGTCCCTGTTTAGACCATACTTAACACAATGCAGTCAGTAGATGATTTCTTGACCTGCAATTTCACATTCAAGTGTTTTTTAACCAGGACAGTTCTATCTTATTTTAATTAAAATTGCAAAAAGTTTTCCACAATAATGATCGATTTGTAATTGCTTATAATTATCTGAAACTTTCACCTTTAGGTTTCAAATCCTAACATTTCCAATTGGAGCTACTATTAGGTTTGATTTAAAACTCAATGATGCTCCTGTGAGTCTTAATATTAAATGAGTAGGTTGAAGGGTTAAGCTCGCCTCAGTCTACTCAGAGCTTCTTCCCAGTGGAAACTGAAGATGTAGGGTGCATATCAACAAGTTAATGCATTTGTGTATATGGTTGGTATATGTCTGTTTACATATAACTATGTGTAGTTTGATTTTTTGTGTGTTTCTGTTTCTTTTTTTCCTGGGAAGGCACTTTCATCTACCTGATGAAAAGGTTAACATAAAGTGGTGAATTAAAGGTTTGTGTGCAGCCTTAGCTTTGGATTTTCCTGACTTCATTCTACAACTTTACAGTCGTATATACATTAACTTTTGGGGGTGGGGGCACGAATGCTCTTGATGTTTAGCTAGAATGTATCCTACTCTTTTTATCTTCTGAGTGAACCACCCTTTAAATATAATATCTTAAAAACTGGGGTGACATATACTTAGTAATACTATTTCTCCCCCATACTGATTTAGAACTGTGATGGTCAACCATTTGGACCCATAGACCACAAGTAGCAGGGTTTTGATCTGCATGCCACATATCATGGGCAGTATTGATTTGTAGGTAGGATCCAATTTATGGCTGGCACTTAGGGTTGGTCCTAGGCACAGTCCAGCACTGATGCAACCCCCTGTGCCAGCCCAGCACTGTGCGCTGGACCTGACCCTGCAGTGCCCCCATGTTCTGACACGATTGAGACAATGGGGCTATGTCATCTGAACCACAGGGCTCATCACTGGTCAAGAAATTTGGCAACAAGGGATCAGTGGCAGCATTAGTTGCTGCAGCTTTCCGATATAGCTAGTAGAAACTGTGGCAATTAATGCTGTCACCACTCCCATATTGCCAAATGTCTGGACCCCTGGGATGCCTTATGAGCTGGATGACATGGCCCCATGGGCTGGATTCAGCCCATAGGCCAGAGTTTGAGCACTACTGAGGTAGAATGTTTGTCTTTCAAAGATGAATAGAAAAATGTAATTTGAGTTGTACACCTAATTAAGTCACCTCATAATTTGAAATCCATTTTTCTGCCTTTCATATTTTTTGGATTATTTAGATTTCTTTTCCTGTCAATATCAACATTTGGTACATTCACAAACAATCGAACGTATGTATTTTGTTGCCAGTTTTTAAAATGTAGAGCAATAAAATAAAGAGTTGCCTTAATGTTGACTAAGCAAAATGTATTTGCAGTGTGGGCAGAAGAGTGCCTTGTCTATTTCTGAGGGGAAGAGCATCCCATCTAAATTAATATAGTAGAATTGCCTCATAACTCATCTCCACAATAGCAGTGTACCATACTAGTGTGAAGAGCAAAGTTCAATACTGTACTCATTTTGCAGATGTAGTATCTATTCATCTATTTTGGTTTTTCATATCATTTCAAGCAGTCAAGTTATAATGAGACTCAGATTAAGAACCCTACCTGAAGAGCATGCTAGGTAGACCATAAACCAATCGTAAAACTTAAGCAAACCCTTCAAGAAGTTATCATAATGCAGAATAAGCCTGAGGCTGAACAGTATTTCAGAAAACAAGGCACAGTCAGTTTTGCTAGTGAAAAGTTAAGAATACTGTGTATTATACCATGAGGAAAAATGTTAGCCTGGAAAAAATGGATGAAGCTATATCTTTATTGGTAGTTGTTTAATCTCTTCATTCTTTTGTTTACAGGCTAATTCCTTGAAAATAAGGCATTCAAATCTGGTTTTCATATTTTAAAGCATATGTTTAATTAGTTATTCTTTCTATGTCTACACACAAAAATTATCAAAGAAACGTCTCTTAGGGTTTGAACCTTCTTTTGAAGCATCTGTCATGGAATACTATCAGATATGAGAGACCTGGCTAGAGATGATCAAAAGTTTGAATTTCTCATGGGAAATTCCACTTTTCTAATATATCTATATCTATATATATGTAAATAATTATATGGAATTATAGAATAGAAGTGTGCCTGTATGTGATTGAAACGTTTGAAATTTTCTGCACAAGAAAAGTGTGAAAAAAACAGCATGACAGTCTGCATAGTATGTCCATCCAGGACTTGAGGATCATAGAAGCAGTGAGATCCTTGTCTCTAAGTTGGATTTCCCAGTGTCATGGACTCCTGTGACTCACAAAGTGATCCAACTGAACCATGCCTGTCTTTCATTAGAAGTCCATCAAACCAATACGTTTCTGCCAAATATGTTGTTTTGAAGAACTGCCATATTCTGATGAAAACTAGTTCATCAAGACAAAAAATCTATTTGGCAGTTCTTTTGGAGTATCCTCATCTATGGGAATTATATTAAGAAGCTTTCCCTATCATTCTTTTAAAACTGTGCTTTTCATTCCATTGTGATGTTAATTGCAATATAACAGAGACACATACCAAAATGTTAATTATCTCATAAAGAGGAAGAATGGAATGAAATAGTTTATTTAATCTGGGGAGGACTGTTTATCTGTATCTGATGGGTATTACAGTGGGCTAAATGTAATCAGTCACAAGCAACTATAGAAACAGAATGTGATTGTACACTTAGGAAAACAAGCTTGCAATTCCATCTTGGTTTAACAAATACAAGATTCACTTGAGAAAGGAAACTATGTGGTGAATGCATTACTTGTAAAAGGCATTGCTTTTGTAGGATATAAATCAGTTTCTCATGAGAATTGCTTCACTAGGGTTTAGTATTTTATTTTCCAGAGCAGAGGTCCTTGTTTTTACAAATGATACTTTTTTGAACATTTCTAGACAAACGCTTATTCTTCCTGCCAGCAGTGGAGAGACAGTCAAGGCAAAGAACACCTCAGCATGCTGTGGCAAGTCCTGGAAAATCACAGAAATGCCCATTCAGTCTCCTGAACATCCATCTGAAACTAACACTTCTAGCACAATAGCACTGAATATAATGCTATTGCTGTGCAATAGCAATGCTTAAGACAAATTGTGACAAAAGACAAATTTGGACAAAATATTCCTCAGAATCTTCAAAACAGTCTTCCAAATGGCCTCAGGCTTATAGACCTGGCTATTGCATATCTGGTACTGTATATGCTATTTTGAATATGGCTAGCCTTGAGGCAGCTTTTTCTCAACTAGTTGAGTTGCTAGACAAGCAGAGGAATATAGATAATGAATGAAATAAGACAAAAATGACACCTTTGTGTAAACCCAACACATGGACTAATTTTAGTGTCCTGGGAAGTCCAGTTAGCTGTATTAATAACTGGTTGAAGAAGGATATCTAAAAAAGTAAGATAATGGCAAAAGACTAAAGTGGAAAATTAAATAATGATGTTATGAAGAAAGGCTTTTGAGCATCTAAAGCTTGAATATCTTTAAGATTGGAAAGAAGGTGGTGGAGAGGGATCTAAATATACATATCCTGGAGAAAGTTCATGTAAGGATCTGAGATGGATCCATAATCCATAGACGTACTTTGAAACCAAAAGAAGTTCAGGTGAAGCATCCACAAATCCTTACTATTTCTCTGAATTACATTGATAGACATTATTAGGCTAACAAATGAACTAATTAGGAAGCTTTATATGATTTAGGAATAGGATGAATTTCACAGGTTCACAGAAGTTTAGAGCTGGAAGGGATCTCATAAGATCATCCTGTCCAGCACCCTGTTCTAGGCAGGAAAGACTGCTGGGGTCAAATAACCCCAGCAAAGTGTGTGCCTAGTCTGCTTTTGAAGATCTCCAGGGTAGGTGCCTGCACCATCCCCTCCGGGAGTCTAGTCTAGAGTCTGGTCACACGAACTGTGAAGAAGTTTTTCCTTATATCCAATCTGAAAACTTCTTCTTGGAGTTTATGACTGCTGTTCCTAGCTTGCCCCTGTGGCACTTTGGTTCATATAGTCCCTGAAGCTCTCCCCTGATTTATTTGTAAGCTGCCAACAAATACCCCCAGAGTCTTCTCTTTTCAAGGCTGAGCAGTACCATATCTGACAGCCTTTCCTTGTATGGCTTCCTCTTCAAGCCTCTAATCATTCGAGTGGCTTCTCTTTGGATTCTCTCAAGCTTTTCCACATCCTTTTTGAAGTGTGGAGCCCAGAACTGGATGCAGCACTCCAGCTGTGGTCTCACCAATGCTGAGTACACTGGGAGAATAACTTCCTTAGTTTTGCTTGAGATGCATCGGTTCATGCATGCCAATGTATTGTTTGCTCTGCTAACTGTAGCATCACACTGGTGGCTTATTCATTTTATGGTCAGTTATGACCCCCAGGTCCCTTTCGGACATGGTGCTAGCTATTGTAGCACCACTAAGCCTGTAAATTTGTTGTGGATTTTTCCTCCCCAGATGGAGCACTTTTCAGGACAAGAGAATGTAGAGTGACCATACTTTAATTTTGGAGACTATACAGGAAATATCACCCATTTCAAATGGTGAGTTTTAATGAAATGGGATCTTTTAAGGCACTTCTGCTCTTCTGCAATAGGTTGCCAGACTATGCAGAGGGGAGAGGCAGGTAAATGTATATCATGCCAACATCTGCAGCCCCCTTCCTCCATGAGAACTATGTAGTATCTCTCCTGTACAGAAGTAAACCCATGACTAGCAGGGAAGGCAACAGCATTTAATATGTTACAAAGGAACTGGACCTTAACTCCTGCAGCAAAAATCTGCATAAGCTCTATTAATATCCTTTATTTAGCTTCCAGGGACTAGCAGAAGGAATGGGAACACAAAGCAGGTGGTGGAAAGCCAGTGTTGGAAAGGCATGCCAGCCAGCCATTCTGTTTGTGGCTTGGGTAGAACTATGATGCGTGCAGATGAAAACAGGCATCACACGTTTGGCCCCTAATCCAGAGAGTTTGGTTCATGCTTTTCCCATACTTTCCTGACCTGGGCACTTTCTCTTGGCCAAATCTGAAATCCTTTTTTAGACAAATCTCATATTGCTTTAAGGCATATTTTCCTGAATAAAGTATCAGGACCAAGGATTTGGGCAAATATTTTTCAAAACAAAAACCATGGAAAGACTTAATGTATGAGGCAAAACAATGGACTGATCCCAGCCTTTTGAGTTTCATTAGTAGTTTTGTAGGTCCCCTGGGTAGGTTGATTAAGAATGTGTGTGTTTCCCTCTGCAGGAGTAGAAGAAGAGAATGAAGAAGCATGGCATATGTGCATTGCAGCGCTGGCTCACACTTCTGGAATAAAAGTTGGCACCTGCTAAGTAGTCCCTGCTGATCCTGGTATTGTTATGCATGACTTGCATGTCCTACAGGAAGCAGGGGGCTGGATAGAATATCAAAAGGGAAAAGCAGGGCAATGCCAAGATCTGCAACAGAAGGCTGATTGAAAAACAGTCTTGTTGACAAGCTTACTTTTGTTTGACTATAATGACTATCTTTTATATGGTAAGTTTAATTTGGATTTTTACCCCTCAGTTCCACTCTACCTTGTTATTAGGTGAACCCACTTTTCATTCTTAATACTTATTATCATATGGGAGTACAAAGCATAGGTTTGGCACACGACACAAGTAGAGGTGCTGTTGCTTGCCTGAATAGTTTACAATACAGCAGTTTCACACAAAAGAAGATAATCCAGTATGAAAATCATATAGGGGCTTCGTCCTTCTCTCTTTGAAATCTGTGGCCAGAGTTCCAACAGAAATGAGTTAGGGCCTATAGTAAAACACAGGGGACTGATGAATGTTTAATAAACTATTAACAGATTGCCATTGTATCAATATAAAACTGCTACAGTATTTGCTTGATATTGCCTAAGACAGGGGCAGATAAGGATAATATGGAATATCACCCATAAAACAGTAACAATATCAAGTGTTGTCTGCCTTATGGATTTGCACTGATTTCTACCATTGGTATAGCTATACCAGCACAAACGCACAGAACAGGGAACTGTGTATAAAATCTCCCTCAAAACAGTGAAACTTATCTCCACTTGAAACCAAAGTGAGTCCGTTGGTACAAACTTCACCTTGCATTATCTATATTAGAAAATGCACTAGAGCAGCCTTTTTAGGTGTCTGAACACTAATGGCAATCCTTGATATAAGAAAAGTCCTAACTGGAAAATACTTTGAATTTCAGAAGCACTTTTCATATAGCATCTCAAGTGCTCATGCCATGTCAATCTACACAACACCATGGTGAGTTAGGGAGTCATATTATGAGACTAACATATATTAAAAGTACAGAACACCCACACCTCAGCTTTCCAGCTAAGGTTGTCCTAGAGTATTTTAAGCTCACCTGGTGGTATTGCTAGTTTATACAGTTCCCCAGTGTGTGCTGGGCTCTTTCCAAACAACAACAACAAAAAAAATAGCTTTGCCTGATACAGCTGCCAATCAAAAAAGTAAGAGCAATCAAAATGGGGTAAGACGTGGAGAGAGGGAAAGTGAGAAAAGGGCTGTACAAAAATGCAGTGTAATTATTTAGACATAAATAATTCATCTTATAGGTGAACGGATCGATGATTCCACTATATATATCTGTAATATATGTAGTTATAACATCATAAGGATTGAGGCTTGGGATATTCTCATTAGACATATTGTTTCATTGTGAACGTTAGTTATTCAGATTTTGGAAAGTGTAGTCACACTAAAGCGCCCTGAAGCTGAATTTGTATTGTTAAGAGGCAATATATTTTTTCTTTTTAAGATATTTAATTAGGCCAAGCAATCAAAATAACCTTATCAGAACAATGACTGATTAACAAACACCTTGAGAAGTGCAAAGACTATGCCATTAAATACTAAACTTCACTTTATAGGGTGTGTTAGACCCCGACTCCATGCGGTACCCAATGACTAGGGATATGATGATCCAGTCCCTCATGAATCCTGTTACTCATTAGCAGAGCAAGCAGGGAGCAAACACTACTTGCATACATTGTTCGCAACAGCTTTATTCAGAATGGAGACAGCTTCGGACAAGGGGCCCTCACAGACACACAGCCCATGAACCAGGGGACCTGCATTGGACATTAGTTCTTTTCACATTTTATACACCTTGGTTCATACATATTAACATTTACTCTGCCGATGTTCCTCCTTTGGTTCCACCCATTTCTTCTCCCAGTTCAATCTCTGCCACTGTTTACTCTTTGCTTCCTTAGCATAGTATTGCCTATACTTTTCATTCATTTACATGCCTTTCTGCCAGAAGTGCATGCATAAGGCCCTGAACTAGGGTACTCTCGGTTAAGCACTGTTTTTTTCTGGTTCTTGCTGATGTCTTCTTCAGCTTCAGGGTCTTGCTTCTGCTTTATCTCCTGATGATAGCTGGTGGTCTGCATCTTGTTCTTCTTACATAATGGGCTCTAACACTATGACTTTGTTTAGAAAACTGCTTGCCTAGGCATTTGCAAGGTTAGTCTTAATATATCATTCTGCCTTGTGACTAGCAGCTCCGCTAGACACAGGAAAAAAACTTATTCAACTGCACACTCAGTACTCCCCAAAATTCATATCATTACCCTAACAGTGTGCCTAACTTTGAAAACACAGAACTAGTTCATGGAAAATCATAGGGTACCCACAGATGTGCTTGTTCACTTTCTAATCACAGAGCTCCAGTGTCACCTCACCATATGTGTATTAAGTCCCCATGTGTTTCAAAATGGCCACAGGGTTGTCAAATAAGGTGTAGATAGTGTCCCACAGACATTTTGAAATATGTAGAGGCTTAATATACAGGATGGTGAGTCATTTTAATTACAGCAACTGTCCTGGAACTGCTCAAAATAAAAGCCCCTCTCACCCCTGAGCATGTGTGTAAGCAGCCATAACTGAACATTGTTCATGTGCCTGAATTTTTCCTGATTCTATGATACTGGCAGGCATTACAATGTCAGACAATGAACTTCCCATCTCAAAGCTTTAAATATTGCTTTTAATTGTATATATAAAAAAATTGTATATCATCTGTTACTTGTGTCCCTATCCATTGAATAGCTCTACGTTCTCAAGCTGTCACTCAGCCAGCTATTCCTGTGCTGTACAAAGAGGAAACACGTGCCTGGCAAGCATGTTGCTACTGGGGTTTAAAGTGTGGGGAAAGTATTGCACATTATATACATCTAAGCCAACTAGCTGGTTTCTCTGGCAAACTGGAAAGTTTCTAAGGTTCCTTGACTCAGGTTTAATGTTCAAATGATCAAATGTGCAGATTATGCATGATCACATTGTAACATGTATGTATAGTAACAATATGATTAGTATGAAATTAACAGAAAGGGTTGTGGGACTGGATTTGTACTGGCAAAGAACAAAATATTTTCTTATTTGTTACTAGTGTCAGCCCCCTTTGAAGTGCCTTAAATTCATAGCTTCACAAACCTCTGCTTTTTACTTTGGGGCAAGAAATGTATGTGAGCTATCTTGAAATATGGCAGAAACAAGACATGTTAATTCTACCAAAATACTTCAAGATCAACTGCTATTGATAATAGGTAATTGATAATTGGTAATTTCACCTCTGGATAAGTTGCACATATAGTTACCTTGTGATATGGAGCTTCTTTGTGGTGAGGGCAGAATAAGAACAGTAAGTGGACCAGTGTTATCATTTATCATTACTTTCTGACTAACTTGGTATATGAAATAGGTTCATCCTCTTGCTATCAATTAGATTTTAAATGGAGAGCCACACTGGTTACTTCTTGTCCCCACATTAAAACTTCTGGTGTTTTCTACTGTGCCTTCTGAGCCTGAAGTGACAGTGCTAGTGTAATGTCACCACCCAATTGATGACGATCCAGAGAGTGCCTGATATAGGACCTTTTCCCTAATTCACTTGCCATGTCTTGATGTTGTTAGAATGTTTAAGGAGGGATTCAGTGATGTAAACAAATACACTTCCACTAGGTGCACTCATGGTTCAAGCACGGTTGACATTGGGCTTCCGCCTCCCCTATACCCTGGCCACACACCTACCATTAATGTTGAGGCTTTCTGATTCCTTTATGACAGCTTTGACTTTTTTGAAACCACTTAGTGGTCATTAACTTATGTCCAGTCTTCCGGTGTTTTGTGGGTTGCCACCAGAGTCTGATGAATTTCACCTGGCCTTCTCTGGGCTGCCCTCCTATTCCCTGCCTCTCAAGATGCTGTGTCCAGAGCTGTCCCTAACTAGTGGGGTCCAGGAGACCCTGGCCTAATGGGCTTCTACAGATCACAAAATAAGGAAAAAAAAAAGAAAATCTCTATGGAGGGACTATCTCTAAAGGGCACAGCCTACCCCTTCAGATTTATGTAATTTATCTCCCTTCCCTTGGGAGATAGCCCCTGAGCCACCATTGATCTAGCCTGATGGGGCTCTCCTGCCCCATTCTAATGGGGCCCCAGAGGCCTGTGCACCTTGCTGCCTCAGTGCTCTGAAACGTCTTCTGCCCCCGGCCTTTGTTGGCCCAGTGGCAGCCATACTTCCTATTCTCCAGCACTCTCAGTGCCTCTTAAACGTCCCGTGGCAGTACCTGCAGCTGACGTCATCAGATGAGTGCTGCTTAGCTTGATAGGGAGCTTATAAACCAGCATGGCCATGCTACATGTTGCCTCAGCTCCATATCTCCCTGCCCACCCAGGAAAGTTTTTCATTTCCCCCAGGATTCTCTTCACAGTCTGTTCGGGGTCGGCTGGGACTCCTGGGGTATTTGTGTGCTGTGCATGGTCTTGACCATCACAGTTAGAGTTGAGAAAATAATGTGAAAAAGAACTATCTTAAGAGCTAAATTCAACTTCATGTTGTAAATTGAAAAAGTAAATTGAAAGAGAACTGTTCTGGCTTCTTCTACAATTCATCAACCCAGATATCCTAGTAAGACAGGGAGAGACAATGCATTCAGGAAATGGAACACATTTAGAGCCCATATGTCCACATGTTGTCATTTGCTCCCCCTGGGCGCGTCCATACATGCAAGCATGTGCACTTGCAGCAGCTCAAATAGAAGCAGTGCAAATTTGACTTGGGGCTTTTGCCTCAGTACACGTGCTTGGACATGCACTTTGTTGTGGAGCAAATTGCACCACTTAGGGCAAAATAACCCTGCTTGGCTCCTCCTGGATCTGCAGCCAGGGGGATATACAGCCCAGGGCCAGTACCTGTGCTGTCCCCAGTAGTCTAAAAAGCTGCCCTTGCAAGTAGCTCAGGGGTACTCACTCTCAGAAGCTTCTGGGGTGCAGACAATTTGTACCTGGGGACACTACGCTTTGTGCCAGCCAGACTTCTGAAGCAGCCTTGAGAGATCTTTGCACCCTTTAAC
This sequence comes from Caiman crocodilus, assembly GCA_030014935.1. Lineage (NCBI taxonomy): Eukaryota > Metazoa > Chordata > Crocodylia > Alligatoridae > Caiman > Caiman crocodilus. The sequence goes on along the minus strand of JAGPOW010001601.1, from coordinate 41,690 downwards.
CACTGCAGCAGTCTGGCAGTGGGGGCTGCTGCCTGGCTGTGAAGTGCTGTGCACCTGCCAGACCTGGATGGGGACTGCAGAGCCAGTAGAAGCATCTACCCCTCTGAGCTAGCTGCCAGTGGGCTGTGGATGCAGAGTTAGCCTCTGTGTGGCACTATTGCCATATGTGCCCCCTGCCTGGCCATCTTGGCAACTATCACCCAGAAGATGTTCTGGGTGTAGAGGTCTGCTTTGAACTGTCAAAGCATGTCCTCCTGGCCCATTTGGACAGGTCAGCCACAGCCAGCTGGGTCCAAGGTGCCAGCTCTGGGCAGGCAGGGTTCTGCCACTGGCCCCCCTAGTAGGATATCCAGGGGTCTAATTTTCTCCCTGTGCTGTAAGTTTGCAGCATGGGAAACATTTTTTTCGTTCCCCCACTTGCCTCTTGCCCCACTGAGATGGGGCAAGAGGCATGTGCGTGGTCATCTGGACATGCCCCTGAGGGCTGGACACTACTAGTTATAACTCTGAGAGGTGCTTAACCTTCTATTAGTGTCATATAAACTTACTAGATCCTATACTTATGTTTGAATCCATCAAGGCCATCCAAATTAAATACACCAAATGTAGGACATATAGATCACAGAATCATTTAAAATTATGTGTTGTAAGGGACCTCAGGAGGTCATCTAGATCAACCCCCTGCTCAAAGAAAGACCACCCCCAACCATATCATCTCAAGCAAGACTTAGTTTAGCTGGGTCTTAACAATGTCCAAGGATGGAAATTCCAAAACCTCTCTGAGTAACCTGTTCCAGTGCTTTACTACCCTCTTCATGAGAAAGCTTTGCCTAATGTATAACTTAAACTTCCCTGCTGCAACTTGACACCCATTGCTTCTTGTTCTGTCCTTTGCCACCTGAGAATAGTCTAACTTACTTTGTCTTAACTTATCAGAAGAAGAAAATATTCTTCCTCTATAAATAAAAAGACAGTCATTGCAGAGATGTATTTTTTCAAAGCAACAAGTTCTGCTTTACACCATAACTCATTTGCTAATTAAAGACAACAATATTAACCTAATTTGCTGAAAATTTTATTTTACTAGACTTAGAACTTGTAAATCCACATTTGACCAGTTCCACAACTGGTATGTATTGATTTAGTTCATTTTATTCCAATGGAAATGAGCCCATTCATACCAGCTGGAGATCTAGCTTATTACATCTAAGTCATGTTAAATAATTAGAAATCTTACTATAACCAAGCTAAAACAGCCTGCTGGAATCTATTTTTTTGGCTCTTTTCATATCTATCTATCTATCTATCTATCTAATTCCAATTTCCCTAATTTCCTTCTGGTTTCTCTTATAAAAATAAAATGTGGTATTCATCCAATAGAAACAGCAGTCTCTACTTCAGTTTGGTTTTGAAAAAAGTCACAGTACATAATGGTGCTGCAATAAGTAAGTGTGTGATTGGTGTGTGTGTGTGTGTGTGTGAGAGAGAGAGAGAGAGGGAAGGAAAGAGAGAATGAGAGCTATATACAGGTTGCTTTCTGTGTCCATGACTCACAGTTCTATCTTTTGGAATATTTTCTTCTTTCAGAGATTTTTCGGGTGAAAAGCAGGAGTCATGCCAATGATGTAAGCTGAAAAGAATCTTGCTGCATGAAAAGTAAAAGACAGATAAATGAAAAAACCTGAATGCTTGATTTAGAGGCAAATTACAGTTGTCCAAAAACAAAGGTGATAGATAACACAGAAAATATCTACAAAAGGTTTTAGACATTTTACTGCCACTGTAAGTGCCTACATCCAAAATGTAGGTCCTCAAATCCCTTGTTCAGCTGCCTAATAACCCCGGAGGTACCTAAGATCCCTGAGAAGAATGTAAATTACCCTTAATAGAGCTCTGTGTTATTATGCCTAGATTGCTCCCAGTAACTGAGAATAGCTCATTTAAAGCTAGCTTGAGTATCACTGCATTGCACTGTATTGTATCTAAGGACCAGATCCTATTCCACTTTTTATGAGCCAAAATGCTACTCATGTACCAAGTGGAATCCTATTCTACTTTGTGTCCCTGAAAAAATGTTACTATGTCTACTTTTGTAACACCTTCATTTTAGTTTTAAGATTTAGCCACTAAAAATAGGCAGCAGGAGGACCCATCCATTTTTTGCATTAATGTTTTTTCAGGTACTTAAACAGGGTTTAAGTTTCACTTACGGATCCAGGATATGGAATGGGATCTAGTCCTAAATTTCTGTGAATCAAATCTCCTCATTGCCACTCCCTAACATGGCCAGAACTGCTTGAGTTTGCTAATGCTGATAGCTAGATTGGAGGCCACTGGCTTGCAAAGAGATTTCATGTGGTCTGGCATGCATTGCATACCAAAATGATACTGTCACCAAAGTTTGTATACCCCACCTTTAGTAAACTTTACGTGAGAATGAACCCTCTAATGAGTAGATTATCTAACAACTCCTGTTTCTGGCCTGCCTTAGGACTGAGTTGTGTTAATGTGGCCTTCTGTTAGTGAAAGGTTGCTGGCCCCTGAGCTAGATTGATAACTCATATCTAAGCCCTATCAGGAAAACTTTAAAGAAGGACTGAGAGACTCCTTACCCCAGGATACCCCAGAGCATGGTGGTTAGTACACTTACACTAATAGGAGAAAAGGAATCAAACCTTGTACCCCACATCCTGTGTTAGTATACAAGCTACCTAGCTACTGGGTAAAGGGCAGTGCACTTTCCTTCACCCTGTGTTTTGTGAGGAAGGAGCAGCTTCGTTATTCCACTCCAAGAAGAGGGACTAAGTTGTGCATCCTGAATGGAAAGAAGTACTTAAGGCCCTGAGAAGGGTAGGACTTAAATTTTAAGATGACTTCTACACCTTAGCAGTTGCAATTAGGTAGCTAATAGGCCTCCCTGTTCAGCATCCTAAGTTTTGTGAATTCTATTCAGACTTATCCAGCTCTCCCCATGCAGAGTATTGAGAGCATAAGTGGTCCTTTTCTGCCTTTGGATTCCACCAGACAACAAGGTGCCTAAGAGATAAGTGCACAATTGTGACCAGAGACCTCTCTTGGGTCTTTTTGTAGATTCTCCTCTTCCCTACTCACCTGCCTACACTCGCAAACTACAAACCCTTTTCAGACACTGAGTGCACTGGGGAGGACATGGGTGATAGGCATGTTCAGGGGTGGATTGAAGTGGGGTATGGTGGTACGGATGCACCCCTGTTTCTGGCACCATGCCATTGGAGAAGCAATGGTGGAGAGGCAGAGCTTTATAAGTCCTCAAAATAAGCAACAATCCCCCTAACTTCCCCTCTGTGATCAGCCGCACATTCTCTCCCCTCCCCCTGCTTTCTTTCCCCTTGTCCACCATTGCTGCCCTTTGCCCCAGGTGGAGATAGAGAGGAGCTCCAGAGCTACTCCTTTCCATTCCAGCTGGACTCTACATGAATCTGGACTCTGTCATGGACAGCCGCAACAGTGGACAGGTCCCTGCTTCTTCTCCAGTCCTAAGGGTGTTCTTTGCCAGCCTGGGAACAGGTATGGGGAAGGGAACCTGCTGCCTCAGTTGCTTTGAACTGAACCTGGATCTGCATGCAGCCCAACTATAGCACAGCAGGAGTGGCTGTGGAGCTTACCCACACCCTCATCATCTGGGGGCAGTGGCATGTGGCAGAGGGAGGGGAGGGGAGAGTATGTGCAACTGAGCATAGAGGTGAATGGAGGATTGGAGGAAAGGTTTTTACCTTCTTGAGAGACTTATTTAAGTCATCTGCTGCTGCTCCTGCCACCTGGTCAGGCCACCCTCATGTGTGTGGGGGAGGGGAAGAGGAGGGGTTTACACATGCCTGCAGCACAGGTTATTGCCCTCACATCCACCTTTCCAAAATCCTGGATCCATCCATGTGCATGATGTTGGGATTGTTTTGTAGCTTGAGTTCCTCCTTTCTGGAGGAAGAGGCTACTGATTGTAGCATGTAGGAGGTATGCTGATGCTATGTTAAGAGGGACATATATATAAGAACTTCAAAATGGTACAGCATGTGCTGCCACTAAGTGCAAACCAGTGATGCAGAAACATTGTTACAGGCACTGCCCCTGTTCTCTGCCTCTGACCCAACACAACTTCGGCTGTCCCATCTTCTTTTCTCCTGCCTTTGTTTCCCTCTCAATCTCTAAGCCATAAAATAGCTGTTCTAAGAGAATGCTAAGGGAAGAGTATTTCCTTTACACACTTTTGTATGGTACTCTATTTAAGTAACACTATGGTACACACACACACATTCACACATGCATGTGTGAGCTACAGTGGGAGACAGTCCAATTTAACATATACATACCACTAAAAAGTTCCATCAGTCAAAGTTCTGTGAGATCAAAATTATACAGGATACATAATTTAAATTAATAGAAGTCATTTTGAAATTGAGGTAGGATGTATATTGTCTACTGAAGAAATAATTTACAGACTTGAATTGCAGGAATGAGAGAAGCCTTTTGCTTCAAAGAACTCATCAGCAAGCTGTCCTTTCTGTTTTACCAGTAAGCAAAGCTGAGAGAAAAATAACAGATGGGAATGTCCCTTAGCGCCAACAATAAATGTTCATGAATATAGCACAGTCTCCTTGCAGTGTGTTATGTTTCTAGCAGCAGAAGCTCAGAAAAAGGGTAGGTCTGGGGTGGGCAGGATGAATTGTTGGCTTGGATCAAAGATCTTTTCTTCCTCTAAGATCACTGCACTGACTGGTGCTCTGGCCATGATCATACTGTTTTTATATTCATACTGAATCAACAACAAACAGCTTCACCAGGAACATGGAGTGGGTTTTTCAGGGAGACAAGTATGAGTGAGAGCTAAAGATATCTATGTCTAAAGTCAGAAATTCAAAATTTGGAAAAATTGCAGCTTTTTCATAATACAGTCTAAATCTGACTGTTGCAGCCAATAAATCTGCATCGTGGAAACTGAGGGCAATATTCACACTCGGGACTGTGGGTGCACAAACTACCAGTGGTGATGTACTTTGTATTTTCTTTATACACTGATGTGTACCTGGGTCTGGTGATGCTGTTCTGGGCGCATCTTCAGTACCCCTCTTGACTCCTCAGGTTCCAGTGGGCCTGAGAGTAAGACAGCTTTATGGGCAAATTTTGAGGTCTGGAATGTGGTATATGGGGTTTACTGAGCCCTATCTTTATCAAGGCCTGCTGTTCCAGAGGTATGAAGAAGCCCTAATGCTCTAGAACCACAAAGGAGATTAAGTATTGCAAATTTGAGAGTTGCAGGCCCTTATTTGTAGGTACCTGATTACCTAGGAGTTCACAAGGACAAGTCTTGCAAAAGAGAAAGCAGGGCAGAATGGCACTTTATAGACTGACTAATTCAGAGAGGCATGAGCTTTCGTAAGCAACAGTTTTCATCTTAATAGCATCTGACGAGATAACTTGCAGCTTACAAAGGCCTCTCTAAATTAGTTACTCTGTAAGATGCCTCTTTGCCCTGTCTTCTATCTGGCTTTAGACTAATATGGGTAACTATATCTCTCTCCTTATAAACTAGTTAGGGTGACATAGGTGCCTAAGAACAGGATTCAAAGAAGCTAGCATGCCAAGCAGGGACCTGCCTAAGAAGGAAATGCAGAGGACAAGGTGTGTCTTAAATCTTTCCATGCTCTGGAATTTAGGCTGGAAACAGATGATATCAAATGGAGCAGATCAGCTGTACCAGGATTGGACCCCCATTCCCACCCCTTCCCCCCAGGATCACCTGCCCAAGCCTGTGTTGCCTGTGTTCTCACACTCTACAGTAAACAGATGTCTGCTTCCAATTAGTGGCAAAAAATAATACTACCTTTGTGGCACCTGCAAATTTGGGGCATTTGTGGTATAACAAGGGGCATGGGTATCTGTTTGCTTGGCCTTTATGATGCCATAAAAAAATTTTAGGGAGACACAAAGCTGACACAAGGTGATGTGTATTTCTACCTGCAGATGCCTTATTATGGGCTGCAGGGATGGATGCCTTCCACTAAGGCTTCACAGTTCTGACCTTTACTATGGAAATCTATACCAGTTCACCATGCCAACCTGGAGGAGGAACACAAAACCAGAGGAAGAGGAAGAGATCCCTCTTCCAACCCCTCATTCACTGGGCTTAGTTGCCATTATTCAGGGGCAGTAGGGCACATCCTTCAATCACTCCTATTAATTAAATATTCAAAGAGAGCAGATCAGTGATTGTATAGTCTAGAATGAGTTTCAAATCCCCAGTATGATGAATTTTTATTTACTGATGCAAAATGGAACAGCTTCAACACAGAGATTGAGAGAACCCCCACCGATTGTTGGAGAAATAATTGTTAGGGATGGTGAAACTGTTGGATTAAAATCCCTGTTTCAAATCAGACAGAGTAGGACCTGGAAAACAGGTTGCCTACATCCTAACCACGAGACTATATGGTATAAACGAGAGTTGCTGCCTCCACTCCTGCTTGCGATTGTGTTTTATGTGAGATTAGGTGTTCTCAGAGCATGTGTAGCATATTGGGCCTTTGTGGAAAAAAGACAGAAGATTGGCTAGTTTGTGAATCATTCAGAGATTAGCATTCCTATTGATTAGCAAAAGCAAAGGATCACCAGACCCTTGATGTATGCATGTACATGAGTGAATTTAGTTAAATTGTTCTGAAATATGTATAATGAAATTAAAAATAAAAAAGGTGCAAAATACAACTATTTTGGAAGTTTGACACTAATAAAAGTCCCAAATTGTACGGAGCTACTTCAAATGTTTATAGTCAATATTGAGGAAGCATGAACTCTAACTTGCTTTGATTTATAGGTTGAAATATTCACTGTCTCTCCCCTTGCCTTCCCCAGCTTGGATATATTTCAAGAAAATTCAAATCAAATTCAGAAGTTTAAACTAAGTTTCAGTTTGGACCTAATTCTGATCCCAGGGAGGGTAATAGAAAAACTCAGAGCTGCGGGAGTCGAGAAGAACAAGGAGTCCTTCTTTAAGTATGTAGGGAATGGAAGAAAACAACTGGGAGTGTAGGACCACTGCTCAACAACTCAGGACAGGTGGTTACCAGCACTCAGGAGAAAAATGAAGTCCTGATTGACTACTTTGCTTTGGTCTTTCAAGGCCACAGGCCACTGGGCCACAGGCAAAATCATGCCAGAGAGGTGACAGAATGAACAGGATAGGAATGACTACTATTACCATAGAACTGGTGTGTGATCATTTGAAAAAAATTAGACATATGTAAGTCAGCAGGACAGAATGAACATCATTCAAGGGTGCTGAAGGAGCCAGCTGAAGTAATTGCAGGACCACCAGATAAACTTTTCCAAAACTTGTGGCACTTTGGAGAGGTCCCTGAAGACTGGAAGAGGGCTGATAGTGTGCTGATCTTCAAGAAAGGGAGGAGGGAGGACCCGGGCAACTGTAGGCCAATCAGCCTAACTTCTATCCCAGGGAAGATCCTGGAAAAATTAATCAGAGTCTATATGCGATAGGCTTGCAGAAGGTAGGATTCTGAATGGCAGCTAACATGGCTTTATCACAGGCAGGTCTTGTCTTACCAACCTAATCTCCTTTTACGGTCAGGTAACTTGCCAACTGGGAAAGGGAGAGGAGGATGACATTGTACACCTGGACTTCCAAAAGGCCTTTGATCTAGTATCCCACAATGTTCTCATGAAAAAATTGTAGGACTGTGGGCTTAACTGTGAGACAGTTAGGTGGGTAGGAAACTGGTTGTGGAACAGGACCCAGAGAGTTCTAATGAATGGATCTCTGTCATCTTGGGGAGAAGTGGCCAATGGTGTCCCTCAGGAGTTGGTGCTTGGTCCAGTGCTTCTCAACGTCTTTATCAATGATATGGATGCAGGGGTGGAGAGCTCACTAGCCAAGTTTGTGGATGACATCAAATTATGAGGAACTGTGGTCACACTTGAAGATAGGCTACAGATACAGGCAGACTTAGGCTGGCAAGTTGGGTGGATTGGAATCTAATTAAGTTCAATGTCAAGAAATGTAAAGTGCTCCAGCTGGGAACAAAAGCCCCACTACACACTTACAGGCTTTGCAACAGCAATCTGACCAGCACCATGAATAAAAGAGACCTGGAAATAATAATAGACCACAGTATGAATATGAGCCGGCAGTGTGATGCTGTAGCCAACAGGGCAAATAATACCCTGGCATGGATTAATCAATGCATCTCCAGTAAAATAAGGGAAGTGATTCTTCCACTGTACTCAGCGTTGCTGAGACTACAGCTGCATCCAGTACTGGGCGTCTCACCTTCATAAAATCATAGATTCATAGATTGTAAGGCAGGAAGGGATCTCAGAAGATCATCGGGTGCAGCCCCCTGCACCAAGCAGGAAAGACAGCTGGTGGACTTCAACAAGGATGTGGTAAAGCTTGAGCGAGTCCAGAGAAAGGCCACCCATATGATCAGAGACTTGCATGGCAGGGCATACGAGGAAAAGCTGAGGGGACTTGATAGTGGCTTATCGTTACATCGGGGGTGTACATCACGGGCTCGGGGAACAACTGTTCACCAGGGTACCCTTGGGGAAAACAAGGAGTAATGACTGTGGAATAAGCTCCCTCCAGAGTTGATGCAATCTCCCACCCTGGAAATCTTCAAGAGGAGACTGGACAGTAGTTGTCTTTTCTGCCTGGTTCAGGGGGCTGGACCTGATGAACTTCCAAAGTCCTTTCCAGCCTCACAATCTATAAAATAAGATGAGGATGATGGGGTATTGCTCAAAGTGAGATTTTAGTCTATTTTGAAGTATATTGAAAAAATAAAGAAAATATGGAAATTATTTCCAACCCCCCCCAAGAATTAAGCATCATTAAATATAATAGAATGTGTGTGTGTATGTGTATAAAATTCTGGATTGAAGATGCTGGTTTGGAAAATAAGACATGCCTAATGACAAAAATCAATTATGGAAACCAAAATAGAATGGTAGTGGGAACAAAAATGTTATCAGACTGTAAAAGGGGAAAAATGGAAAGTGAGCTAAAGTTATATCAAAATGTATTTTGGAATTTAGTACCCAGTTATTCCAAAAAGCCTTCATATTTTTTATTTTTACAATAATTTATAGATTCATATTTTCCAATGCATATTGGAAGTGCTATAAACTCACTGTAAATATGTAGAATCATGTTTCTAAGAATAATTTATCATGCTGCCACTGTAAATTCTTCAAAATGTATTTTAATAATAATTTGGGTGTGCCTTAAATTTTAATTTTTTTCAAAGGACTGTCAGCTTCTTCTGGATGTACGCAAGGAAGCAAAATTAATTTAACAAATAGATGTAACCCAAAAGAAATCAAATCAGATTAGATGGGCTGTCCATATTTTCTATACAAAATACTATAAAGCTACCTATCACTGTTACTTGTACCTATTAAATATAAAGGACACAGAAGATGAAAAACTGGTGATAAAACATTATATAGGCATTATAGTATACTAGTAGCAAAAAAGAGTAAAGCTTGAGTGGTTTATGATATCATCAGGCTCCCAAGATACTTGCCTACCCTTATCGTATTGTTCTTGTTTTAACACTTTCAATGCATCAAGACGCTATGTGAAGTTACAGAATGTATGCTGCTTTTATAGCTAGTGGTGGCCATTTTGGATATATATTTATAAAGAAGAAAATCCCTCCCAGAGCAATACTTTCCATGATATATACCTATATATGTAAACACCTATATGAAAAACAAGACAAAACAAAACCTTCTCATACAATGGTGATAGGAATCTCCCTGCTCAATATTAAATCCAGTGCGTCCAGCTTAGTGCTGCGAGGAGATAGACAATCTGTAAGACACCGAAGACGGCAATAACCCTAATGAATTGACAGTCAAAGATTTGGAATAAACATCCATTACTTTATTAGTTTTATAATTAAATTGATCTATAATACACTAAGTTTTACAACATGTTCACCTACTTTTTGCTCTAAAATAAGTATAGAGTTATAATACAATAAGCTGCTGGAACTTTAATTATTTTTCTAGATGCTGTTGAGTTTGTGGATTCTGTCTAGACTTGGAATATATCTAGCTTAAAAAAGAATACATAGATCATGTTGTCGTTCAGTGAGGGAGGCAGTATCATTTTTTAAAAAAAAGAGACAGGGCCTTTGCTGGAAAGAAAAGTATAATCTCTTGTGATACTCTTATTAATGGGGAAATGCTTTAGTATAGTTTCATACTGTGTCATTCAGAAGTCTCAGTTACATATAGTGTTGACCAGAAGGAGGCACCATTGATATAGTTACAAACTGAAGCATGTACTGATGATCACTCTATAGTGTCTCTTCTTCACTTACTAAGAAAATCCAAAGTCATTTACTTTGAGGTCTTTTTTTTCATGCAAGGTATCAAAGGCTTCTGCTCTGTCATATCTCTCATGAGGCCAGTGCGGGTCAAGGAGGGGAAAGAACTTATGATGGGCTGCTATACTACCTGTCAGTGGACAACATGTAGCAATTCTTCTGCTTTATTTCGCCAGTTTGTAGGGCTGTGCAAAGATTTGGATCACGATTTGGATTCAGAGATGATTTAGATGATTCATAGGCTGAATCTACAAATCCAGATTGAATCACTGGAAGCTTTAGGCTTCCTGAATCAATTCAGAACTCCCATATAGATTTGGAAAAGATGAGGTGATTTGGAGATGCGGCCATAGGGTATAATGGGGAATCAATTAATAAATATTTATAAGGTTGTTGTCTTTTGGCTGATTCAGATGAATCTTGTAGAAATGATAGCCTCTGCTGAGATCATGATATGTGCCAGGTATCAAGGTGATAGGTACAGGGGGGTGTGGGAAAATGCACCTTAATATTCTGAAAGCAAAACTCATGTCACGTGCTTATATTAATCCATAGTGGGGTAAAAACTGCAGAAATGGTAGCTCTTACTAAGATCACAAAGATGCCAACTTTCAAGGAGATAGTTTCATAGTATCTAGGGTCAGAAGGGGCCTAGAGCAGGCCATCTAGTCTGACCCCCCGCCAATGACAGGAACGAGTGCTGGAGTCACAGGACCTCAGCCAAGTACCTATCCAATCTACTCTTAAAGACGCCCAAGGTAGGAGCAAGAACAATTTCCCTAGGAAGCCGGTTCCATATCCTAACCACCCTAACTGTGAAGTAGTGTTTCCTAATGTCCAACCTAAACCTGTTCTCCAGTAACTTGTGACCATTGGTCCTAGTTACCCCTGGTGGTGCCCAGG
>JAGPOW010001601.1:9806-30302 GCA_030014935.1 Caiman crocodilus | reverse complement strand
CTCAGCCCACAGTTTGGTGTCATCAGCAAACTTGGACAACTTGCTTTCCACCCCCTCGTCCAAGTCAGCGACAAAGATGTTGAACAGCGCAGGCCCGAGATAGGTGCAGGAGTTTGGGGGAAACTGTACCTCAAGCTGTGGACAAGCAAAACTCATGGCATGGGTGACACTGAGTGTGTTAAGGTGCAGCACAGTGAAAGCTGCAGGCCTACTAGCCCCTGATAAGGCCAGAAAGTCTTCTAGCTTTCAAGTAGATAGGTACAGGGTTCTGGGGCCCTGCACCTGTAGCTGCTGACAGACAAAACTTGTGTCATGGGTGCTTGTGCAACTGTACCTATCGTGGGGCATGGGGGGCAGGGGGGAACTACTGCAGGCCTGGCTGCTAGGTCCTGCTACAGCCATGAAGCCTGCTAGCTGTTAAGGAGGTAGGTGCAGGGGTTCTGGGGCCCTGCACCCCTAGCTGCTGACAGGCAAAACTTGTGATATGGGTGCTTGTGCAAATGACTGTCTCTGTCTTGGAGCAGAAGCTCTGTATTGATTCTTTCCTCTTAGTCTGTGGTTTCATAGGTGTTAATCCTTGCTCATTAACTCATTATTCTTACCAGCTACTGTGTTACCAATAAATCATGACCAGCTCACTAAACAGGAGCTTGCTGGAGAAGGGCAGGAGAATGAGGAGGGAGCTGGAGACCAGTGGAGGGGGTGGGCGGAGCTGTAGCCCTTTGTGGGGCCTAGGACCCTGCAGGCAGGGTAGTCCATGTGCTATGGTGGTGGGGCTCTGTCCTGTGGGGCAGGGGACCACTGGCGATGTGTAGGGGGTGTACTCCCTCAAAAAAGGCACTGCTGACACTGTTGGTGTTGCCTGTAGGAGGTTGCCACTTGCTGCCACCCCCCCTGCCACCACTGGTGTCTGTGGGCAGTCAATGATCACCACTGGCCACTGCTGTCACTGCCAGTGGTGCCTGTGGGTGCTTGCCACTCGCCACCCCTCCCCCGCTGCTGACTGGTGTCTGTAGGAGCTCCCCACTTACCACTGCTGCCATGCTTCTGCCGCTGTAAGTGCTGCCATGCCCCTTCAGCTGCCAGGGGCATGCGACATTCATGCAGGGGACCCACCCTGCTTAAGGAGTCCCTACACCAACAGTCCCCCCACACCTACCGACACATCCCCCCACATCCCTTCACCCATTCTTACCCCCTTCAGCAAACCCCACATCCCACACATCACACACCCACCATGTGATAAGGAAACCTGAAGCAAACATTAAAACATATAGGTATTTAGGATTTATTTTGTTATGATGCTAAAGACACAGGTAGGCTTTCAAATTTAACATTGTAAATATAGCAATAAAACATTGCCCATCTGATCAATCCCCCTTTCTCTCTCTCTTTTCTTCTAATTGTGAAAGAATGTGGATTTTGGGGTATTTTAAAAAGTGAATTTGGGATGTTGCTTCAGCAGTCTAGCTGACACAAGGGACTAGTGTCCCCAGATACCAATTGCCTGGGCCCCAGAAGTTCCTGAGGTCAAGCAACCCTGAGCTACTGGCCAGGGCAGGTTTTTGTACTGCTGGGCCCAGGACAGGGCAGCTTTTTATACCACTGGGAACAGCACAGGTGCTGGCTCTGGGCTCTAGCTCCCCCTGGCTGCAGATCTGGGAGGAGCCAGGCAGGGTTATTTTGCCCCAAGTGGCACAACTTGCTCCACAACAAAGCATGTCCAAGCATGTGCACTGAGGCAAAAAGCCCTGGGTCAAATCTGCACCGCTTCTATTTGAGCTGCTGCAAGTGCATGTGTGTATAAAGATTTTTCTTAACACTGAGCCTGTATTTGGCTAACAGACTTGTGAAGATAATAGAAGAATTAGCTCCATTCTTGCAAAAAACGACTATTATTTGTTACAAAATTATAGCTTTGTTTTTACTTTCTTCTTCACATTTTTAGATCAATAAGTGGATCTCAGAGACCAAAATAGCATGAAAAGGGATGCTTTTGTGGGGTTCTAGGAAGTTGTTTAGTGTATTGGTAGTTTGAAGATCAATTGTTTAATATTCAGTGGGAGGGTCAGGTGTGCTGTCCATGAAAATGTGATCAGAGGCAATACTGAATTGAAGATTAGTGGGGAATAAAGCTTTCCTGTATATGTTGTGCTGGGTCTAGTGAAGGAGACCTGAATCAGCATGTACTTCCAAAGATGGAATTTTGCTGAAATCTTTCAGAATATGGGATTTACTGGTGTTTTTTTGAGATAGCCAAGAAATTACAATTCAGAATACCAATTAGTGAGAGAAAGCTTATGAGTTTAGAACTCAAGTCAGGTGGTACTATAATTAAAGTCTAATTTCCACATATACAATTCCCTTTAATATATGACCTTTAACTAAATGATCACATATTAAGAGTCAGTACTTTAGCAGGTTTAAATTAGTATAGTTCCACTGGTGCAGATGGACCTATGCCAGCTCACAGTATCTGAGGATTTGGCTATTTCTGGAAACAGAGCAATAATACCGAAGGTGATCAAGGAATCAAGGGTGCCTAAGGAACCTTTGCCTTGATCAAAAGGAATCTTGTGTATAAAATTCCTTAATGGGCATTGTTTGTCTGGCACTCTTGGAATAGCATGGAATAGAATATTACACATTTAAAATCATGGGAAAAATACTTAATATTGATTGTGCTCTTAAAGGTTATCATCATATATGCATACCAAGGGGCCAAGTTACAGAATCTAAATAAAACTTTAGGACAAACTATTTGATATTGTAGTATTTACAACTGATTGAGTACTTAAAGGCCACCACCATGTATGCACACTAAGTCTAAGGCCCCTGGCAGTTGTAACACTTTGATTCATAGTAATCAGTTGATGGGCTCCCCACAGTGTCTGGAAACCACACATTCAGTTTTCAGCCCACTCGTGCGGGGAGCCCAGAAGTTGACAGAAGTATGTGGAAAGAATGATATCAAGAACCACTCTCCCAATACTACACTTCCCACAGTGACCTTTGAACATTTGGGCAGGCTGGGAGCTCAGCATCAGGGGTGAGTCTCCTATGCAAGGCTTTCCATCCACTTGTTGTTTGATGGGAATCTGATAAATTTTACCCCAGATGCCCAAAACTGTGCACCCTGCTATGCATGTGTGGCAGGGCAGGATGCAAAATTTTGGGGATCTGGAATAAAATTTGTCAGATCCTGATCACACAATTGTATTAACATCTGCCAGAGACCTACATGGCAGGGTTTTGGTTATTCCTAGTAATTAATCTTTAACAATTGTGTGTCTAACTGTGAAAACCATGTTTTCTTATGATGTAGTCTGTTGTAGTGCTGGGAAATCTGTCAGTAAGGTACAAATTATTGGCTTTAAAAAAGCTGACTTCAGTAAGCTAAAGGCTTTAGTGACTAATGCCCTATGGGATCATGGACCACTGGGGAAGAGTGTGGATGAGGAGTAGTCATTCCTTTAGGATACAATCCTCAGTGCACAGAAGCTGTCCATATGTGTACAAAAAAATGGGTGGCACATAAGCTGGGAGGCCATCTTTGCTCAACAGGGAAGTTGCAGATCTTCTGAAAAAGAAAAGAGAGGCTTACCAATAAGAGAAGCTAGGAATAGGCCCAAGGAGAACTATATAAGATTTGCCCACACCTGTAGAGGGCAGATTAGAAAAGCAAAGGTGGTGACTAAATCCAGGTTAGCAATCAAAATCAAGGACAATAAGAAGCCCTGCTATAGGTATGTAGGTAACAGGAGGAAAACCAGTGGAAATGTGGGACCACTGCTTAATGCATCTGGACATCTGATCACTGACGCAAAGGAGAAAATTGAAGTCTTGAACAAATACTTTGCATCTGTATTCCATCAGTCTAAGAGTGATAGCTTGCTGAATGCAAATATGATGGAGAATAGTCACAGTAAGGATGATCATCTACCAGCAGTCAATGTAGGGGTGGTGAAAGAACAGCTAGAGAGGCTGGATATCTGTAAGTCAGCAGGACTGGATAAACTAAATGAGAGTACTGAATGAATTAATCAAAGTCATTGTAGGACTGCTGGCAAAGTGGCAAACCTCTTTGTGAATTTGTGGCATTCAGTAGAGGTCCTGATGGACTGAAAGGGGGCCAAATATGTGCCCATCTTCAAGAAGGGGAGGAGAGAGGACCTATGGAACCACAGGCTGATCCATCTGACCTCAATCTCAGGAAAAACCCTTGAAAAATGTCTCAAGGACCCCATATGGGACAAGCTAGTAGAAGGCAAAATTCTGGATGACAGGCAGCACAGCTTTATTGTGGTAGGTCATGTCTGACTAACCTCATCTCCTTTAATGACCAGGTTATTCACCACCTCGATAAGGGAAATGAAGACATTGCCATTTACTTGGACTTTAGGAAGGCCTTTGACTTGGGGTCCCATGAGGTTTTTCAAGGTAAAACTAGGGGACTATGGGCTCAACAATTCAATGGTTAGATGGGTGGGAAACTGGCTGTGGGGTCAGACCCTGAGAATATTAATAGACAGGTTTGTTTCAACCTGGGGGAAAGTAGTCAGTGCCCTCCCACCCCCCGCCCGGGTGGAATTGGACTTTTTAACATCTACATCAGTGAACTGGATGTGGGGGGTCTAAGCTGTGGGAAACTGTGACTATACCTCAGTGTAGGCTGACGATTCAGGCAGACCTAGACAGATTACTTAGGTGGGTGGACCGGAACCAGATGCCGTTCAACATGAAGAAGTGTAAAGTGCTCCATCGGGGGAGGAAAAATCTGCAAAAAACTTACAGAAACAAATTTACAGGCTTGGTGGTGCTATGCTAGGTAGCACCACATCTGAATGGGACCTGGGGGTCATAACTGACCATAAATGAATATGAGCCATCAGTATGATGCTGCAGTTAGCAGAGCAAACAGTATGCTGGCATGCATCAGCTGTGTCCAGTTCTGGGCACTGCACTCCAACAAGGATGTAGAGAAGTTTGAGAGAGTACAGAGAAGAGCCACTTGAATGATTAAAGGCCTGAAGAGCAAGCCATATGAGGAAAGGTGGATGGGTACAGGACTGTTCAGCTTAGAAAAGAGAAGACTCTGGTGGGATTTGTTGAAAGCTTACAGATATATCAGGGGAGAACAGTAGGGGCTAGATGAACAACTGTTCACCAAGGTGCCCTGGCATAAAACCTGGAGCAATGGTCATAAACTCCTAGAAGGAGGTTTCAGACTGGATATAAGGAAAAACTTCTTCACAGTTTGTATAACCAGACTCTGGAATAGACTCCCAATGGGGATGGTGCAGGCAACTACCCTGGAGATCTTCAAAAGGAGACTATATATATACCTTGCTGGGCTTATTTGACCCCAGCAGTCTTTCCTGCCTAGAGCAGGGGGCCTAGACCCAATGATCTCATGAGGTCCCTTCCAGCCCTAAACGTATGTGAATCTGTGATGTTTTATAGGATTATCATAGAAGCAAGGTCCCTTCCAGTCCCAATAACTACAAAACTATGAAACTCCCTTTAAATATGACTGCAGAATTCCATTATTGCACCTATCACTTGCCAAAAATGCAACTCTGGCACTACACATGATTAAATCTATTTTTGTTTTGCATTCGTGGCTAAGGTAAAGAAACTAGATCTAAAAATTGTAGCCTTGGCCATCCAATTCCCTGGAAGATAGAAATAGATGGTGTTTTAGAAACATCAGTGTTTAATTTGTGCTGGTTTCCTTCAAGTATTAAAGGCTGTAGCGTAAGTCTGGCCAGTTTTCAAAGTCTGTGCATTATTAATACTGTACCACTAGGGGGTAGCATGGTGCAAAGCTACCCACTCAGTCACTCCTTTCAGTTTGAAAGCATAGTCACACCATGAGGCAGTGGTAATGTCTGGCTGAGCAGGAGGTACTGCAGAGAGGGCTGTCAGTTAAACCCTGTGTTTGATGCCTTGCACTCACTCCTCCTCTGTGTCTTGATTTTTCTTGATAGACCAAACTTTTTGTTTTTTAAACTTCCTGGAGCTTAATTAATAAACATGACAACTAAGTAGAGCCTGGCACAAAGCCCTTTTCCCATCCAGCACATGGGCATACTAGGGTAATTGTAGTTATTTACATTTGGCACCCAGCTGACTGAACTTGCTGCACAGCACTTTTTTTTTCTTAGAGTACAGAGGCTATTAAATTAAACAGGTTAATGTGGCTACAGCATTTCACCCCCTGCAATCCCCGCAGCAATAGTAAATCTGCCACCTGTTTATTTCCATAAAAATTCAATTACAGCACCACCAGTTTATTCTTCTTATGTGAGCAATTAACTCAAGGCAGTCCCAGGCTCAAAGAAATGTCTGGTCTGCTCCCTTCTGAAGTTGTTCTTTTTTGTTGCTTCTTTGGCTGGTAGCATTTTGCTCAGCATCCACTTTGCCTCACACCAGTGAAAAATGAGAGACTGGGCCATGTTGTGATGTTCTGGCATCTTGGTGAAAGAGGCATGCTGAACTCACTCCCCCCTGCCCAAAATCTGCTCATTCTCAATCAGTGGGTGTGCACTGCAGGGCAAACACAGGAGAGAACAAGCTGTGGTGTTTAGCAAACCAAGACATGATTGCAAACGGAAACCAGATATTTTTAACCCTGTTCTGCAGATCTATTCTAATATATGCAAAACAGTTCTGACGATGAGAATGGAACCTTTATTGTACTGCTGAAATTACCCCTTCATCCATTCTATCTGTGCTGAGCTAGGTAACCATATTCATAAAATCTGCTTGAGATTCATGCAATCAAAGCAGATTCAGTCAAGCAATGATTGAGATGGAAAAGGATATTAACTAGATCCTATAAGCTTTACTTATAAGAGTAGTCATTCCTGGGGTGCAAAGTCCTCCTGAGCTAAAAGAACTACTCATGTAAGTAAGGATTAGAGGATATTGCTTTATATCACCTGGAAGATGAATAAAAACAAAGATCTATAATCTGCTTTATTGATAGATTTCTACATCTATCAGAGACAGAAGAGGGAGAATCTCATGGGGTAAATGTGGGGGGTATATTTGGTAGCTGATGGTCTAATAAAAGGTATCATTTCTGAACCAAGAGTTTTAGATTTTTGCATGGGGTAAATGTTGCATTTCAGTCCTGATTCAACAAGGCTGTTGAGTGTATGCATAATCTTAAGCATTTAATTTACTTTTGTGCTTAACGTTAGGTCCTTAAAATGTCACTGAGTTGGACACTTTTATACAGTACCCTGAGTAAAGACCTGTGCATAGCTGCTGTGCTACATGCGCGCCTTCCTAAATGCATTGGATAGAAGGAAGAGTAATTAGTAACGCCCTAGAATGCAACTTGTAGAACTTGAGTCTGAAGGAGGAAGTAGGCTTAGCATTGTAATGCCTGACTGCTATGCACCTTAACAACTAGTAGAAATCTAGACTTCAAGCCTTCTATATACTGCATGGGGTGAGTAAGGTTCATAAGACTGGGATTCACAGAAGTCAGCAAACTGAGCACTGAGATGCCTTAGCTTGTAGGAAAGACCATGGAGACAGGTCAAGGAAAAATCTCTTCTCATCAGAAGAATTAAGTGGCTATCCAAAACTAGTGGGAGATGCTTATCTTCTCCTGGGATTCACAGCCATGAACCCTGCTCTAAAGATATGTCTAAAGCCAGGTCACCCTTTTCTCATAAGGAAATGGAGGAAGGCAGGGTTTTACTTAGTAGCTCAGCTCACAGATGGGAGACCTGAACCTCACAGGTCAAAATCCCTTCAGTGCCTGCTTAGAGCAGAAGCTTATAATGAGGTCTTTGCCCTCTCAGGAGAGTGCCCTAGTCACTGGACTATAGAATATTCTGTGGGCGTTGCTCTGTCAGTGTTATCTGTTGATGTTGCTCTACTTTGCACATATACATTCATTGCAATAGGGATTTTTTTCATTTAATTGCTGATTCTCCTGTTTAACTGCCTCTTTGCTGTTTAACCCCTCACCTTCCTTAATGTCCACCCAGGTGCATATGTAGCAGATGGTATCAACGGGCATAAAAAAACACATGATTTACTCTTATACTACTAGCAGACCCAATAAGTACCTGTACATTCTGTTCAGAATTTGGATATTGTATGCAAGGCTCACGAGTTCATCAACAGCTTTAAAAACAGTCACATCTACAATGCGGTAAGCCACACCTTTACAGAGGTGAGCAGTACTAGGAATACATGGAACTAGGTTTCAGTGAGGTCAAGGACCATGACAAGTGATCTTGGGTGATCCAATAATATACTTCTACTATGAGGTGCTTTGACGAGGTGGTATGAAGTCCCTTGTGTCTCAGCTCCTTTCTTCAAACTGCAGTTATGTGACTAGGCAGGTAAATGGGGAGGAGGTTCTTTCAGAACAGCTGGGGCAATTAGCAACTGGCACAGCACCCAGGATCAGGGGCAATCCCTACAGGATGCCATACCTGCTCATGTCCTCAGAGAGTTATCTGAGGAGCAATCCCAAAGCCATGCAATAGAAATTCAAGATACTTGGTTAGAATAGTCAGCAGAACAAACTGTACTGGGCCTCCTCAATAACTAGCAAGACCTTTCAATTTGTATGTAAAGTGTGTTGTTATGATGACCCTGAAAAATTCCTATATTAATTCTTCTCTCAACCTCATTTACTAATCTGAAAGGCTACCTTCCTTTTCAACTAGGGGACCACCAAAGCATTTATGTTCTCCATAAACTTTGCCTGAACTTCGAGGCAGAAATCTAGGAATTTCTGGTTGGTCAACCATGTTTTCCCTTTTCTGACTTATGGCATTGACAATCAAACTTTTGCCCTTGGTGTGACCAAAGATGCTATGTGGGCTGAATTCTGACCTGGAGTTCCTCTAGGGAACATTTTGCAGGGCTCAGTTTAAGCACACTTTGCTGTAGGTGATTTTATAGTATGATATCTTGATACCCTTTTCACTCCAGGGGGAGATAATAAGTTTGGATCTAGCAGAAAGCCCCAGAGACTACTCTTTGATTGGTTCCCATTAACATTTCATTTTCTTGGTTGGTTATTAGTGCCCCAGGTAACTACTTTAATTTTGTTACTTTTTTTGCTAATATTGCACATTGTGCCTGAGATGAATGTAAGCATTGCAGGCTGGATAGGGGTAACAATGATGGCAGATTAAAGATTCTCTGTTTGAAGAAGGCCTATGTGCTGTACTGACAGAGATGGCAGCACTTTGACTCCCTCCCCCTTGAAGAGGTAACCCTCCCATCTTCCCAGGACCTCAACAAATGTAGGGCTTGTTGAGGTGCCAAGCACAAAGAAGAGTCATGGTCTCAAAGCCAGAGGCTCTCCCCTCTAGAAACCAAGCCAAGGCTGGCTTCAGGAGGTCCTTCAGGAGGGAGACCAGATAAGGCTTCTGGGGGAGTCCTGAGGCAGAGTGCAGCAGGTTGTCTCTTCTTTAGATTGACCCAGGAGCCAGCTGCCTTATAAAAGCCCATCAGCTCTTAGTTCCAGTTTCCAGTCTGTTTATTTTACATGTGGAAAGCTTATCCCCACAGCAGACAATGCAAGCAACATAAGAAAAAATGAAAATAAAAAACACAAGTAAAACCTCTGGTCTTTCCTCAGACATAGAGAGAGAGGCAACCCAGGCTCTGTGCTTTTTCCTCAGCAAACCTGTCTCCTCTCTGTCCCTCAGCTATCCTCCCTGGGAGCTTTTAACTTCTCCTAGGGCCAGCCATTCATCCCTATCATCTAGCCCAGTGCTCCTACTCAGGTAGGCTATTCCCTTTGTCCCCTGCAGGGTTCAGCCTCTGAGCCATGCACCTTGTTACACAGAGCTTCCCCTGTAAGGGACTGATCCATGACATTTGGGAAGCACAACTCCTTTTCCCAAACAGCTTTTTAACAAAGAAGCAACAAAGAAGAAAATGAACTTACCATCATATGAGTTGATGCTCCATTGAGAAACTTCCATCTGCAGCACCTTGTATGACTGGTCTCAAAAAATGAGCTGAGACCATTTTTGGTGATCATGACTTGTAATAAAAACTGTAACATGGCCTTGTACTGCAGACATAACATTCCTAACATTTCAAAGAAAGGAATGCAAAACTTAATTTCAGATGCTTCCCTGTTCAAGATATCAGTGAATCTGGGTGCAAGGATTCTCACACAGTTATGATACTATAGAGGATGAGAAGGACATGCTCCACTGAGCATATTCTGTCAAAGCTGCTTTATCAAGGTCAGAGGTTCAAACAAAACTATGTAAGAGCAGAGGAAGCAGGAGCATGGCAGTCAGAAGAGTAGGAGCAGATGGAAGCAGTGTAGGACAGTTAATAAGAGCCTGTCTTCTAGGAGAGGGAAGCCACAGAAAGGGAACTGGGAGGCCTTATGGCAGCTGTCTTTATAGGCATCTATGATATTTTAGCTCATGGTGGGATGAGTGAGAAGAAAAGTCCAAGCCTCTGCACAAACTCAACCTTTGATTTCTGTGGGTATAACTCTGGGAATTGCCATTTCTCCAATATCTTATGTCACTCAATGGCCATAGCAAGGGGAACGGCCAACCCCCACCCACTCTGCCCTTGTTTTGTGCCATGCTACATAGGCTAGAAAAGGCTGAAAGGAAATGAAGAAAACAAGGCAGACAGCACACATCACTACCACCAATGTGCTTTATGTTTTGTTAGTTACAATTTGCATTTCATTATTTATTATTTTGTGGTTATAGTTTGCATACAGTTGCTTTTTTCTTATGGTTGCACTTTAAATGTAGTTGCTTGCCTTATGGTTACACAGTGTACAACGGTAACTATTTGTATTTTTCTGCATCCACTTTACACAAATTTAACTTGGTTTTTTCTGATTTCTCTTTGTATGTTGCTACTTAGATATCTATTGGTTTATTTATTGTTTTGTTGTTCTTGTTTGGGTTCCATTAGTTTTCTCTATTTTTGTTTTACTTATTTTGGCTAGGTTATTTCTGTTTGCAAGCCTATGCTAATTTATTCATGTTGCTTGCCAAGAAAAGCTATCCTCTAAGTAAGTGTATTCACTATCCAGCACTTAAAAGTGGGGGAAATGGTGTTCTTGAGGAGGACTTTTGAAGCACTGTAAAATAGAAATCAGTGTACAAAGCAACACCTTCATTTGCTTAAAGGTGCTGGCAGTAAAAAACATTCAAGAAAAACATAAATTTGCTTTTTCTTTTTTACAAAGATCCTCAGGAGCCAAGTGGGTAAGCAGCAAAGCAGGGCACAAAAAGGACATTATTCCACCCCTAAAACATTTATTGTGGGCCAAATCTGGGTTTATGAAAGGAAACAATGGGTATGTCTACTTTGTAGAGGAACAGCAAGGCTGTTCTTGAGCATGACCCACCCATCCATTCTCACTGGACCCCCCACTCTTAACTTAGAAATACATTGTTAAAGACACTGCAGGGCTGGTCTTGTGATATTGGCCTTTGGTACCCTGGATCATCTTCATCTGAGCATATCTGAGATTGGAGCATGCAGGCTTGAAGATGCCACAGCCAGGGTTCACTGCTACCCATTCTGTAGATATGCCCAGTGAGAAGCACCCTCTAATTGCCACAGCTTACAAAGTAACTCACATTCAGAGACTCACAAGCCATCAGTTAGCAAGAGTCCATAATGGCCTACAGGTTCATAATGGCCTATACCATGGAAAGACAGGCTTTCCCCAGCCACCAGAGCTATTAATTAATTCTGAGTCAAGTGATACAGGAATGTAGAGCTAGAAGGGATCTCAAAATGTCATCGAGTCTAGCCCCTGGCTCAAGGCAGGATCATTTCTACCTAAAACACCCCAGCCAAGTATCTGTCTAGCCTGCTTTTGAAAATTTCCAAGGATGGAGATTCCACAATTCCTCTAGTTATCATGTTTCAGTGCTTGGCCACCCTTATAGCCAGAAACTTCATCCTTATATCCAACCTAAATTTCTCCTGCTGAAGCTTGAGGCCATTGCAGCTAATCCTGGCCCCTGGAGCCACAGAGAATAGCCCATCTCCACCCTCTCTGTAATCATCTTTCTGGTATCTGAAGGCTGCTATCAAATCCCCTCTCAGCCTTCTCTTCTCCAAGCTAAATAATCCTAATTCTTTCAGCCTTTCCCCATAAATTTTGCCTCCCAGTCCCCTGATTATTTTTTGCTTCTCTGCATTGGAATATTTTCAAACTGTCCACATCCTTCATGAAATATGGGCCCCAAAACTGAACACTGGACAAAAAGTGAGGCCTCACCATTGCTGAAAAATGAGAAAGAATCACTTCCCTTGAAATGAAAATGAATCAACCCAGGATGCTGTTATCTTATTTTGCAACAAGAGCACCCTGTTTACTTATTGTCTGCTTATTAGGTATCTGATTCAATTTGGAAGAGATTTTGCCTGATTTGGGGACCAAATCTCCAAATCCCAATCAAATTGGGAGACCAGTTAAAAGCTCTGGATCAGTTTGAAGCATCTGAGTTGATCCAGAAAAAGATTCAGAAAAGATTTTGTGATTTGTCCATAGACTAAACAGGCAGCAGACACAGCTGCATCCATCTGGTAAGTCTGTTGGGGTTGGGGGATGGGGAAGGAAGCAGTGTGGGAGAGGGAGGGATTGGGACTGGGACAAGCTTCCCAACTGTGAAAGGGGGTGTGGGACTCAGGGAGAGGGAGCATTAGATTCAGGCACAGCAGTGTTGGGAGTGGGAGTTATGCCCTGCTGCTGCTTGCCCAGCTAGGGCAGGGGTGGGTGGGATGCGGGTGGTGTGGAAAGGGGCAAGCAGCAGCAGGGCATAGCCCCCACTGCCAGTGCTGCTGCACCCACATCCCATATCCTGCCATGCTGGCTAGCAAGCAGTGGCAATGCCCACCCCCTGTGCTGCCCTGTGCCATATAGGCAAACAGCAGAAGTGCCCTCCCCTCTGTGCTGGCTGGCCAAGTGCAGAGTCCCCACTCCCAGTGCTGATGTGGGTGTAGTAGATCTGGGAGTGGGGGCTATGCCCTGCTGCCACTTGCCCAGCTGGCATGGGAGCGGGGTGCGATGCAGATGTGGCTCACTCTGGGAAGAAGGGGGCAAGCAGCAGCAGGACATAGCCTCCGCTCTCAGCATTGCCACGCCTGCATCAGTACTGGGATCAGGGGCTCTGCCCTGTCACTGTTTGCCAGCTGGTGCAGGATGCAGGCACAGCAGCGCTGGGAGCAGAGGCTATGCTCTACTGCTGCTTGGCCCTTTGATCCCAAGTGAGCTGCACCTGCATCCCCCCCACCCCTACTGGACAAGCGGCAGCAGGGCAGAGACCCCACTCCGTTCACTGCCGTGCCTACATCCCATACCCCCCTCTGCCACTGCCTGAGTAATGCACTCCCCACCCTGGCTGGGCAGCTTTTCCCAACCCCAGTCCCAGCCCCAGCCCAAATCCCTCCGTTCCCCATGCCCCCCCTCTCCCCCAACCCCAACAGACTTACCAGCTGGATGCAGCTATGTCAGCTGCCTGTTTAGTTTATGGCCAAATCTCCAAAGCGGTGCCAAATTTTTTGATCTGATTTGGCCAAATTGACTCAGGACAGAGATTTGAATCTTTGAACCGAATCACTGTCCTCTGAATCAGTTGAATCCAAAGTGAATATTTGCCACTTAGCACAGGCCTAATGGTGATGGTAACTCCCAGGTTCATCTGTGCAGTACTGCAGCCTGACCAATCATTCCCCAGTGTGTATTTATCCATGTTTTGTCTGTTCACCAATAGCATTTGGGAGAAAGGGCACAAATGAAAGAAATGATGTATTTAATGTTGAGATTGACCAGGAATATACAGTGTTTTTCAATCATCCCTCAACTGTAGTGGGTTTAGGGTTTCCCATACACATTAACAAAGAGGCAAACAGTATGACCAGGAGGTTGTAAGCAATAATTAAAAGAAAAACTTATAACATGTTTTGGCATCCAGGCAATTACACAATATGTGTGCTGACAATGTAGGCATAGGTGGCACCCCTAAATATTCTTGGGTTTCCTTTAGTCAGGATCAGTACTATGTATTGGTGTGCTTTATGCAGCAGCTGAAGATGTGATTAGATCTTCTATGTAGCCAGCAGGGGCATGATTTCATCAGCCACATCAAGGAGAGGGTAGGCAAGACTCCCCAGAATGTAAATGGGCCTCTGAAACCTGATGTCACTGAGAGCGAATAAAGTGTCACTGGGAACAAATAAAGTTCCAGCTTCTCCCAGCCAGTAAACCAGTAGCGTCTTCAGAACTTTGGCATTATGCATCTTTTCTGTTCTGCCAACATTTGTGTATAAGAGTCTTCCCTGGAGGTCTGGCAGTTCCTGCAGAGTAGTTTGCTGTTAACGCAGTTGTCAGCTCCTTTAGGAGGTTGAACTATGGATGGCACGTGTGGGGACCACATGCTTAGAAAAATAGCTGTAATTTTAGGTGCATCCCTGATGCCAACAATGTAAATCATTTTCAGCGTGGTATCACAAACCTCTACTACTAGCATTACTCATGACCACCAAACTTGTTAGTTATGGATCAGCAGCTATCTTGAGTAGCCAGCTTCCAGACTACAATGACAACCTGCTTTTATATCAATATGGGCTGAAGGGCTGGGGAACAGGATGATCTGTGTCTTCAAGTGAAAGAACCAGAACTGCTAATGGTCTCCCCATATCTGCAAAATGATGTAATCCCAGTTTGTGCTAGTTCTTCTGGCCCCAAATGACCCACCCGCAGCTGGGGTTACATTAACAAAGACACTGTATATTCTTCTACATCTTAGACAACTGATTACCTGCTGCCACTACCGCTCTTTCTGGATGTCTTAATATACACCCTGATTGTGATTTAAATTCCATAAGGCCTTCTAGTGTCTCTGTGTGTGGCTGAATGAAAGCAGGGGTACTGGTCTTACAAACATGAAATTTTCCCCAGATGGACCCAAGGTTGGTGCAGTCCAATACAAGCCTGAAACCTGAACAGCATGATGGGAAGCATCTATGACTTTCATAACCTAGATCCTAGGTCCTAGACTGTGGCAAGATACAATGACTTCCAGATTCAAGACTGCTGAGGAGAGAAACGGTGGTCCATGAGATGATTCCTAGAACAGCTAGTTCTCATGATTCAAGGGAACATGGAATCTTATGGCTGGAATCAAATTTGGACAGTGTTAGATGCTACAGATGGGGAAAAAGGATTTGGGGTGCTTTTGGATTAATTCAGCCCCATGCCTAACTATTGGTAAAGACAGGCCCATAAGCATCTAGAGACTTTAGTAGTAATACTTTATTAACTGCCAGGGAATTAGGGATCTCCATGATTATGGGGAGATGTTAGGAATTTGGATTTTAGTCTTACACATCTAAGAGCCTTGTTAAACATAACACTGTGAGCCATGCGAAGGTCAATCAGTGTTAGTGCTAGCTTGAGTCTGGAGTGGTCACACTTCAGGTCATCAGGGGCTTAGAGGACTGAAAGGTAAGAATCTCCCCTCCCATTCCAGGCTTCCCCCCCACCTTCAAGGATTCCCCTAGTTTTCCCTATCCCCTGGGGCTTCCCACTGCCCCCCTCCCTCTTGTAGTTACCCACACTGTCTGTCCCAAGGGAGCAAACAAAGAAAAATTAACCTCTTTGCCTGGCCACCGTTTCTGGGCTTCTGCTGTTTTCCAGGCTGAGGCCACTCAGAAAGCAGCACTTGCTGGCCATGCAGGCAGGTGAACCCTTCCCTGCCTGCTCCCCTGGACCCCGTTGGGCTACAAGTCTTTCATATGAGTAAAACAAACTGGATGCCTGCCCCAGCATGTGCATGTTTCCCACAAGGCACAGCAAGTAGGTAGAGGAATAGGAGGGGATAACATAACAGTAAAGGTGGGAATATCAGATGGGATTGTTATGTGATCTTGTGGATCTTATTTCATCACTTTGTGCCAAAGAAACCTCATTTGTACAAAGGAAATTGTTGCTGCTAGGTATTGTATGGCTTCGGCCCCTTCTTGGTCAGTGCCTTCCTTCCCAATGATGTCAAGGTGAGACCGCACTCTAGGGCTACCTAGATGGTTCTGGGATCTACCCCGACTCAGCTGCCATGACTTTGATGTTAATAGATGGGGAGGCAGTTCCTTATTGGTGGGCCCAGTGGGATCACTGTTCTGGGTCTTTCTTTGTGGGGCTTCAAACCTCCTCTTTACCCCACCCTTACCACATTTGTGACTTGGGAGAGTTAAGCCTTCCTTGGACCATTCCTCAGGGTGATCTATCTTCCCTCCCTTCCCCCCCCCCCCAAGGCCTGCCTTAAGCAGTGTGGGGTGTCCAGTCTTCAATCTCCTTGAGGCTGGTCCTTGCTCTTCAGGCTAACCTGTGGACCAACTAAACACTCCCCAGCCTGGGGTAAAAATAACTCAAAAAGGCCCTTCGCACCCTGTGAAGGCACTAGTCATTTATCGTCACAATACAGGGGATTCTGGATTCCTGGACCCTTCTCCCTCCCTGGGGAGCAGGGAAGACATGGTGTCGATCCCTCCATTCACTCTTTCCAAAGGGGTGGGGCGCCGATTCTGGGAACTAATCACTCTTGCTCCCACTGTGTGGTAGTCGCTCCTTCTTTGCCAGGTGCCGGATCAGTTGCCTCCTGCCCCTCTTTCTTTGCTCAGCTGCCCATCAAGTCTTGACGTCACTTGCTGCCCTTCCCCACCAGGGTTCTTGGCTGCTCCTGCAGGGCTTGACTTTCGCCCATGACTGTGGCAGCCACCTTTGTCTCCCTACCATGCCTCTCTAGCTAACTCCAGCTCCTTGAGCTCTGCCCTGGGGTCTTTCCTGTCAGGTGGCCCCATCAGCTGCTGGGGTTTCTCGCCCTGAACCCCACTGTGCCATTCCTACCTGGCTCTGCCACCTGTGACTCCCTGCCAGCATCCTGCTCTTCCCTGCCAGTGTTCTGCCTCCCTCCATTTGGCTGCACCGCCTAAGGCTCCCTGCCAGCATCCTGCTGTTCTCCACCAGTGTTCTGCCTCCCTTCGCTTGACTCCGATGCCCGAGGATCATCGATGGCATTCTGTTGCTCCTTGCTTGGCTCCTACGCTCACTGCACGCTGGCAGCTTCCACCTCTCCTGTTCAGCAGCTGGGTGTCTCCCCAACTGCCTTTTGAGCAGCTCGTCCTGCTTCCAGGCTCTGCCCCTGGGGATCGCTGATCTGCAGGCTCAGGTAGCTGGGGAGCCACTGAGCCTGCATTGGCATCTCTCCCCTGTTGCTGCTCACCCTGGCCTCTGCAGTAAGCACCAGGGCTCATCAGGTGGGGTCCTGGGGCATGCTAGGAGGGGGGGGGGTTGCCTCCTCTCCCACAGAAATGATGACAGCTTCCCACTTCATAAAGTCCTTTGAGAGTATTGGTAGAAAAGTGCTATGTAAGAACTAAGAATTATTTTATTTTATTTCATTTCCAAAGTTCATGCTGTTCTTCTGTCTCTCAGTTTGAAAGGTTACTATGGCCTCCCCCCACTCCTTCCCCTCCACTTATTTCTCTTGGGGAAATAAACTGGAAATATAAACTCCAGGAAAATAGAGTAGGCATCTTTGGGTAGAGGTCTGATTTCCATTACATCACTGTTCCTCTCTCTTTGTGATCAAGGGCTTTTACTTTTGCTAAAGGCAACAGATTTAAAAGGAGAGAGTAGGATGGGAGGTCAATATAGAGAGAAACATTGTGTGATGGATAAATGAATTAGATATGCCATCACGTTTTATTCCGGTGTTTGACTGTTAATGCAGACAATGTAGAAATTATAGGCCCCGTGTCATGTATCATTGAAGCGGTAGGGAGAATGTCCCCATGGAGATCAGTGGAGATTAGTGTTTTGCCCTAAGAGCAGAGTTGGGGGAAAGAGTTTATTTGAATTTCAAGACAGACACATATATTGAGACTTATGCATTTCTAAAGAGTGTCTGAGGGGACTTAATGAGAGAATTGATCCTTCAGTGCTCTGTGTGGTGTTAGTCAGGCCTGACTAGCCTGAATGTTAGCACTCTAACATTCAACCAAATCAAAATTTCTCATTCATTTACAAGTGATAGCATTTTACATCCGCTTCATACAGGCCTGAATTACTACACCAGAACCAAGACAGTGACGAATTAGGCCCGTGATATTTTCAAGAGACACTAGATTTATCACTCATATTCCTTAGGAAAAATAAATTCTTTTCCTCAAATAAATATCCTGCAAGGGAATGTTGGCTTAGAAAAATGCTGACTACGATGATAACAGGTACATTAATCTTTCTGATTTGTACAAATGTAGCACTGCCTTGTGTATGAACTGTAGGTGGTCAAAATGCAGATATTTTCAAATGGGTTGCTTTTCTCGTGGGTAACTCAGTAGAACAGTAGTTTTTTATGGTCTTTGTGTTAAGGAGCTCTGCCACAGTCTGAAGGTTGTTGTGATGGATATACCCTTCCATTTTGTGTCTCTCTAATGTGAGGTTATACTAGAAGAATCATATCTTTAATGAACACACTAGTTCCATGTAAGTGCTGATTTATTTGTAAGAGATATTTAGAGACCGAAGAGAATCCCTTACTCCCAAATCTTTTGTTTCTTGGCTCAATATGATCAGTAACTTCCAAGCCAAGCAATATATTTTCTTTCACTTCTATTTTTCAGTGCTTTGTATTAGTATTTATTACATATGAAACAGCATATTTATCCAGGGTGCCTACATCCAACCTCTCCCTTTGGAAATCTCTGTAAATAACTACTTTTTTTTTTCTCTCTTAGAATTATACCCCCAGGTCAGAGAAAAGTTACTATTTTCATTTCAGGATAGTGAGAATGCTTACAACATATAATAGAATATTATTTTCATAAGGTTGCTGCCAGGCCTGAAAAAGGTTTTAGGTTTGTTCTGTAGTATTTTAAATGTATCAGTCATATTAGAATGCTCAAATACCAAATCACATAGCTTAAGTGAAATTGTAGGTTTTCCCCCACTTAATTAAGTATTTCCCAACTAAATCCTAGCACCTTTTCTCAGCCTAAATAACATCTTTCACTAAATTTCCAGCTAGAACACTGTAGCTTTAAGGATTTGAATTGATTTGAATATGGCTCTTAGGGAGGGTGCTGGGTATGTACATCCCCATATGTCCCAGTCCTGGATTTCAGAGTTTGGTCCTGGCTGGCCTTTGACCAGGCCTGCAGCGTTCCCAGCATGAGGCGGGGAGCTGAAGCAGCAGGATCTGTGAAATAGGAAGAGCCAGCAGACAGCAAAATTGCTCTAATATGTTGGCTTAATTAGCGGAATGACTGTTAAAAAGGGGATTGTTAACACCTGCGAAGAAAACAATTAGTCATTAACAGGCCACTGACTCCTTAGCTGCCCCAAAAGTAATAGCAGTGGTGCCCCAGTAATACCAGTAGTGCTCCATCCCTGCCCTTGCCCCTGCCCCTTCCCCTGCCTGTAGCCATAGGCAATGACTTTGTTTTTTGCTGATGGGTGATTTTTTTTTAGCAGGGAAGTGTGTGAGCCCATGCATGCCCAGAAGTAGCTCATTACTTCAACCTGGCTTGCCTGATGTCTGTAAGGATCAGGTGCTTTAGTGGGGCTTTCTGACACTTTTATCTAATAGTTGATTGAAGCACCTGATCTTTACAGAACCGCGTTGAAGTTACATGCTAATTCTCGCAGTAAAGTATGTTTGAGGGGGGTTGTTTTTTTAACATCTGCAAGCAGCCACAGAGATCTAACATGTAAAACCAAAATGACAGAGGCTCATGGGTGCTGAACAGTTATTTTTGTTGGTTGGGTGCTTGAACCCTGGAGCACCCATGGAGTTGGTGCTTATGCCTGCAGCAGCAGAGGGGTGGGGTGGGGTGGGGTGGGGTGGGGGGCAATGTTCTGGATTTCACATTGTCCATATATGGTCACCCTACTCTTAGGCACCTGACAGATGTTAAAAAGAAGGTGCAAAGGGATTTGAGCCTGAACACTGCTGGAGAGCAGTAACAATTGGGCCTCCTGCTATAACACATGCACATGTCAGGAAGCATGATTGTGGGATTGGTAATCACATCTCATCATACCATACTTCCAGAGCAAGGGGTACCCCCTTCACTGGCAATCTGTGGCTTTGATTATTGAACAAAAAACATCCCAATAACATATATGTTTTCTGCTACTGGTAAAGAATCTCATTTGATATGGAATGGTGAATCCTTACATAGTATGCTTTGATATATTTATGACAGGGTATTTTTAATCATGTAGTACAGGGGTAGGCAACATTTTTTGGCTGGAGTGCTGAAAAAACCACAATGTCTACTTTGGAAGGCACCAGAGTGCTGACATGCCGGAACCCAGAGAAGCTGTTTGCAGCCTCCCAGCTGCAGCCGGCTGTGACGGCGCCGGGCCGTCCCTAGGGACCCGAGAGGGACCCCAGGGGGCGAAGGAAGAGGCAGCAGACTCACCGGGGACGGGAGAACTGGACGGTG
>JAGPOW010001598.1:94366-106666 GCA_030014935.1 Caiman crocodilus | reverse complement strand
ACCATTTCCATTGCCCTCCACTGGACTCTCTCCAACGTGTCCACATCCTTTCTGCAGTGGAGCCCACAGCTGGACACAGGACTCCAGATGTGGCCTCCCCCGTGCTGAATAGAGGGGAAGAATCGCTGCCCTCCATCTGCTGGCGACGCTCCTACCGATGCAGCCCAGGATGCCGGTCACCTTCCTGGCACCGAGGGCACACTGCTGGGTCCTGTCCAGCTCTTTGCCCCTTGTCCCCCCAGGGCCTTTTCTGCAGAGCTGCTGCCCAGCCCGTCCCCACAGCCTGCCCTGGTACATGGGATTGTTCCTCCTAAGTGCAGGACTTTGCACTTGTCCTCGTTGAACCTCCTGAGATTTCTTTTGGCCCAATCCTCCAATTTAGAGGGTTGGGTCAAATACCTTTAGCCCAATTACTGGCCCAATTAACACCATGTATGGAAGCAGGATGTTGGCTGCTTCCCCTGTGGCAGGTTCGGGTGTGATGCTTTGTGGTACATCAGCATTGACGGCAGTTTTAAGAAGAGTTTAGACGATGGTTTGTCTGGGCTGGTCCCGTCTCAGGCAGGGGCTTCAACTAGATGTAACCTTTGGGGGTCCCTTCCAGCCCCACTTCTCTAGGATTTCTATGGCAGGAACCAGATATCAAAACTGCAAACCGTATCTTGAGTTTCTTGCCACTTGGGACAAAAGCAACATGACCAGACCCAGAGGATCTGGTGCCATTGCTGCCTTGCATGGCTCCCACCACAGTCCTGGATACCTTTACCCTCCAACCATGTCCAAGGCAGGGCCGTGTCAACATGCACACGGGGAAGAAAGGCCTGAAAAGGCTAAGCAATCGGCCCAAGGTCCCAAGGGAAAGGCAGTGGCAGAGCAGGAGCTTAGCCTCTGGCACCCGCAATCCTATGCTAGGTCCCTAAAGCCTGGACAGGCCCCGCTTCCTCCGCTTCCCACGAAACGGTGCATGTAGATGCATTTCTGCCCCAGGGCGAGGCAGAGGTAATGATGGTGGCAGCAGTCGTTACGTACCCAAGCCTCTGCGAGGCGCGTCTTGCCCTACCCCCAACCGCGGAAAGCAGAGTACGTTCTGAATCAACCCCCTTTCCTCGCATCTCTCCGCCTTGCCCTCACCCTCCTATGCATGCTTATTCACATGCATCTCGTGCTCCCGGCGCTCGTCTCCCCGACGCGCAAGCTCCAGCAACGAGACGGCTAAGGCGACAGCAAGCAGCAGCCTCCCGGCTCAGCGCCGCGACTTGGGCAGCCGCGCCAGGATGGGGACGGCAAGAGGGAGCGGATTCCTGCTTTTCTTGCAATATCATTAATGGGGCACTGAAATGCGATTAAATTGGCTTTTTAATTTTTCTCCTGTTAAACGCCAGATTGTTTAGACTACGAATTCCCAGGCAAGAGACCAACTAGGCACGGCAAACAGAGGAACACGTGGATTCAGTTTGAACGCTATGTCCTTTCCTAGACGTTCGTCCGTGGCTTCTTCTGATATCCAAACTGCTCTCCCTTTGGTTTCAGGGAATTCAGCGATATCCCCGAGCTCAGACCAGACGCCTGAAATGGGCAGTCAGGCAGGAGTCACCAGCCCGCCAGTTAAATCCAGAGCCAGGACTCCCTGGTGATCTTACGACAACCTTATTTGCTTCCCAGAGAGACAGCCGGCCATCTCTGCCGGGGACCCTTATGCCAACTGGTAGCAGCCCCCCTCAAACGTGCTGTGACCGGGGTGCCGGCTAACCCAGAAGCAGCGTAATCGCATCGCCCTCGTGCCTCAGGCAGGCTGACAAGCCCTGCCATGCGATGCAGCCAGTTAGCCTCCCCGCCCACGCTAGTTAGCCTGCCCGCAGTGCTGTGCTGTGCCACGTTGCTTCTGGTTTAGGAGACACCAGGGACGGAGCAAGCTGGAGAGTCCCGCCGCCCTGCACGGAGGTTTCCTACCCAGCCACAGCCACCAGCACAGATCCACTCTCGAAAGGTGCAATCTCTGCGGAAAACCCTCCACCGCGAGACGTGTAGCGGAGACTCATCCCGTATTGCTTTTCTATTGTTCCCTCTCTCCCTTTATTAAAGGACTGCACCCCTCGCTGAGACTTCGCTGCTTGCCTTCGGAGCCGGTAGTCCGCACAAGAACGCCACGTGACTGGAAAAGCAGGAGCGACAGCCCAGACCTAGCATTAACAGACCTGCAATTAAGATGTAGCCGACCACTTCTCGTCTCCACACCAGGCGCTCCCAGTCATTTGGTGCATCAAATTACTAGGTGCCCGACCTCTCACCAAACCTCACACCTGGAAATTATAGGTGCCATCCCTCGGTGCTTCCTCAAGCCAAACAAGCCGCCCCGCAGCAAAGCACCGCAGGCTGAAGCATGTGGCCAGGCTGGGCCGAGCCCTTCTGTTAAACAGGAGGGTAGCTTCAAGACAGACTTATGCAAGCTGCAAGTTTCCTAGATCTAACAGCTCCAAATAGCACGGCCCTCTTCTTTCCCCTGCTCCGGATTTTGGGGGATGTATGCTGTGTAGATGCGATTCAGCTGCCATTAGGTTTCTTATCTGCTGGGTCAGGGGCTGCGAGCACTTCTGCAGACAAGGTACCACGCTTCAGCATGTCACGATCTCGCAGGGACAGGATGGTTTTGCTTCCTTGCTTTCCCAGTGCTTGCTCTGCACACGCTCTAGCTACCAGGTTGCCTCCCATGGGAGTCGCTCCATCATTGGACTGCTTTAATTTCTGCACCCAGGAGCTAGCACGTGGCCGGTGCCCTGTGCGAGTCCTGGGATCACGTATTTGGTCACCGCACCCCAACCCTTACGCCTTCTCCGGTGGTTTTGGTGCTGCAGGGATAGCCCGTCACCAAGTGCAAACATCCCGTTCTCGCCGCTCCCCGCCGACCCCCGCAATCACCTTCGCGCCTGCCTTGGGCAATGCCAGCCGTGCCTGGTGCTCTCCTCCTGCAGCCCAGGGGCCGTCTGGGACTTACATTAAAAACCTCTGCAGCAGCAGGACGTGGGCTGCTGCGGTCCCTCTGCTTTCCGCGGGGCAGGTTCGGGTGCAATGTCTTGCGTCAGGGCTGACGGTAGTTTTACCAAGAGTTCAGATGGTTTGTCTGGGCTGGTTTGGACGGGGCCGAACCTGCCTCTAGCAGGGCTCGGACTAGATGCCACCCCACCGCCCCAGCCAGCCTCACTTCTCTGTGATTTTACGACTGCACGACTGGGTTTAGGAGGCTGCGCTCTTTAGGGCACGTTGTTCCATGCACCGCCTGGGAAAGGAAGAGGCGACTTGCGAGGACTCCTTGCTTGCAGAGCTAAACCCACCCGGGTTGAGAAAGAGAACTAGCCCCAGAGCTCGGGCCACTGCAGCCACACGGTCACGGACCGGCTTCAGGGTGCTGGCGAACTCCTCCCGCACCTGCGCTTCTCTCTCCCAGGCCCTGTGCCAGAGCAAAACGGGCACCAGAGACCCACAGCCAAAAAATATATAACCCTTGCCAGCCTGCGGGACCACGTTGCCTGGAGCGGGGCGCCCCAAGCATGCTGCAACCCTGCTCTGGGTCCCCGTGCGCCGTGGCCTCCTCCCCAGGGCCATGGGGGTAGGTTC
Organism: Caiman crocodilus; assembly: GCA_030014935.1. Lineage (NCBI taxonomy): Eukaryota > Metazoa > Chordata > Crocodylia > Alligatoridae > Caiman > Caiman crocodilus. The sequence continues at coordinate 103,054 of JAGPOW010001598.1, read as the reverse complement.
GGGGCAGAGGACACTTCAGGTGCTTGAGCACAGCCAGAAAAGGTCGCTCCCCATACTTAGCGACCGGCTGGGCTGCGGGCGGCTCCGTTTCCCCTCGGTTAGAGTCTCCGCTGCTCGTTAGCTGCCAAACGTGCTCTCAGCTGTCACCATTGATTAGATGCCTAGCTGCACTGCCCCAGACGCGCCGAGGGACCCGGCGTTTCCCGCGCGGTTCACAAGGACAAAGAAAGGGCTCGCGCCCGACGCCCCCCGGCTCTGGGAAAGTTTGGATTTGGGACTTCCGAGGATTTCCGTGGGGGGATGCCTTTCATCGGGCTGTCTGCATGGTCGGGAGAGACTTAAACAAGCGTTTCAGTGCAAGGCATTCGCCTTCATGTCGGGCCGCCCTGCAGAATAACACCGCGGCGTTCAAACGCTTGCCAAAGCCTCTCCCAACCGCGCAGCCGGTCCAATGCAAGATATCACCCGCTGAAGTCCTTACTTCTCGTTTCCTGGACCGCCGTAGCTGCATCACTCCAACGTGGCCAGACTCAGACTTGCTGCCCAATTCATGGCCGACAAATTGAGACTGCAGCCTGTTTGCAAGTCAGCTGAGAACTAGGAGCATTAGGAACCACTGCTTCCTCTACACCCCGCTGGACCTCAGTCGCTTCGTGGGCCGTCTACTGCCCCAGGTCCACGTCACGCGGACGTGGATTCCACCTTCACCTGCACCGTCTGGGCTCGCCCAAGAGCCGGCAACTCCCGCCGCGGGGAACGGGGTCCCGTGTCCCCTTTCACCACGCCACCCAGGCGCTCTCCCAGTCCAAGGTGCCTCGCATGCTTTGGCTCACCCCATCAGTGCTAGACCAACAAATCCACAGAAAACGAGGGTGTGAAGGGACCTCAGGGGCAAGCATCTAGTCCAACCCCCTGCTCCAAGCAGGACCAGCCCCGGCTACGTCACCCCAGACAAGGCTTTGTCCACCTGGGTCTTCAACACCTCCAAGGATGGAGACTGCACCACCTCTCTGGGGAGCCTGTTCTAGTACGTCACCACCCTCTTAGCAAGAGAGATTTTCCTAATACCCAACCTCAACTTCCCTTGCTGCAGCCTGAGCCCATTGCTCCTTGTCCTGTCGTCTGCCCCCACTGAGACCAGCCCAGCTCCATCCTCTTTGCAGCCCCCGGCAGGGAGGTGACAACAAACACTGGGGCCCTCCTGGTGAGAAGTGCCTTTGCTTCCCATACCCGGAAGCCAACCCCGGAAGCCAACAAACACACACCAGCGGGGCCCTGGCAGCCGGTGCCTCCGTTGAGCCGTCCGGCCAAGTCAATCGCTCCACAGACAAAAGTTTTGCTCCGTTTCCATCACGCGACACCCGCGAAGCGGCTCCGTGCTGGACCGCGGCTGCTCCTTCCCTCCTATTGATGCCACGCTTGGCCCCCAAAACAATGCCCGTGCCTGCCTGACAGCCTCACAATACACCCCGTGGCCTAAGACTCGTCTCGGTCGCTCACAGCGCGATCATTACATAATGCCTAATCTTCACGGCCAAAGCCCCATAACCTTCTCCTGACATTGTAACAGGAAGTCAAATCCCTTTCCCATCAAAGGGACATGGCATTAATCCATCTACCAGGCGAGAGCCATCAGCGGGGGCCGTCCAGCTTCCTTGCTGCTTTTGATTTTAAAAAGCCGTGTAAAGTCCCCGACCGAGATGCAGCTAAAATCCAATTTGATACACAAGTTCATTACTTCCTAGGGTGGGCTTAATGACATCCAGCTTTTGCTTTGTCAGCACTTTCAACCCAGCCTTTCCCCACCGCTCCCCATTGCAGAAGCTCCTGTAGATCCCGACGCCAGAAGGGAGGCTCGGGTTTTTTTCTCCACTCCTCTGCCAGCCGATAGCCTTTTGGGGATGGTGCCATAGCCAGACTCGATCCCAAGGGATCTTTAGGGGCCCCAAGGTGTTTGTTATTGCTGCAGCCTTGAGCATCAGTCTGTCAGGACGGCCCGTCTTTGCTCAGACACGTACAGCTGAGCTGTTTGCAGTGGGGGCAGACGACAGGACAAGGAGCAATGGGCTCAGGCTGCAGCGAGGGAAGTTGAGGCTGGATCTAGGAAAGACTCCCTCACTCAGAGGGTGGTGGAGCACTGGGATGAGTACCCAGAGCGGTGGTGCAGTCTCCATCCTTGGAGGTGTTTAAGACCTGGCTAGACAAAGCCTTGATGTAGTCGAGGCTGGTCCTGCTTGGAGCGGGGGTTGGACTAGATGTGACCTCCTGAGCATCCTTCGACCCTCATTTCCATGGACCTGGAGAAGCCACTTCACCTCTGCTCCAAGTTAAGATCCCCACTGGCGTGTGCATCTTACCACGTTGTTTTGAGCACCCGACCTAAGCTGAGAAAGCACTTTGGGCTCCAAGTCCATCGATGCATCCATCGATGCTTCGTGCCATGCAGCGCCCAAGATGAGACCCTTGGAAAGCGGGGTGCCTAGCAGAAAACATCTCCCCCCTCCTGAACATCTCTATCAAAATGCAGCCAGAACCACCACGTTTGCCAAGTCCGTGGGGGCGGGCACGGAGGTCTGGGGTTTTGGTCGGAGACCCCCCCACCGCCTAATTAAGCCCTTTGCCATCAGCCGTTAAATGTCACAGCTGTCAGCGCACATCAGACTGAAACGCGATCTTCTCGGCCTGTTTGTCAGCGGAGATATAAAGATTTTCTAAAGAAAAGGGGAAATAAAAGGAAGGCAGGGAAGCCACAGGCATGGGTCAGACCGAACGGTTATACACCCCAAGACAACGAGACTTTTCCCTGCGCTCCCGTGGGCATACCTGGGCGTTAGGGATTTATATTCCAGCCCCGCTGCAGCGGTGAGGGCTAAATCCAGCTAACTGCCGCTCCAGCTCCATGCCCCAGGCCTCTTTGGATGAGAGTCAAAGCCCTGGAAAAAATCAGACCCGGGACAAACCCAACTGATTTTAGTTGCAAGAGCTTCAGGGCGTGCGTTCGTAGAAATCGCAGTGCAAGGGGGCTGTGACCAGCCGGAGTCGGTGCCCCCAGCCCGCAACGGGGGGCATCACGACGTGGAAGAAGCTCTTAGCTTCTCCCACCGGCAGAATCACACGTGTATTTCTGTGGGGACCTTGCGTGGGGGATCTGGACCCTCCGTTCTGCTCCCCTTTCACACGCGCGAGTTTGGGACATAACGGACAGGTGAAATTCGTGGCTAGTCGTGGAAACCACCGCTGGGGATGAGCATCAGAGCTGCCACGTACCGGGGCAGACCCTGGTCCATCTTGTACTTCTATTGCAACCCTCGTAGCCAAAGCACCTGGTTGGTATTGCCCCAGCTAGAGAGACCTTCCCTCGCTCGGGGGACGACCCACTTCACCTCTGCTCCAAGTTAAGATCCTGACCAGACTGCAGCCGGAAGCGAAACTTGCAGCGATCCCCGGGGTCAGCACAGCTCAGCTCCCTGCTGCTAAAGGGAGGAACACGTCTTCTTCGCTCCGCCCTGCAGAGACAAGGTGCGTGCTATATTCGGAGGGCGCGTTGTATGCGAGAGAACACGGTACCACGTGCCTGGCCACTGATTTACCACTGGAGGTGGACTCCGGACCAGAACGGGGTCAAGGAAAGGGAACGAAGCAGGCCCTCCAGCTTTCCATGCCACACACGGCGGTGAGCCCCGAGTCATCGTTTCCTGCCCTTCCTCGGCCTCAGCGGTGTCTGCAACCAAAGAGCTGGAGATGACGCCACGTGTGTCCGCTGGATCTGGCTTGCACGGATGAAAAGAAGAACCCCCCTAGACACCCCGATGCTTCGCGCAGCAAAAAGTACTAAGATCTAGGTCCAAAACTATCCCCGTGAGCCTGGCTCTTCACTCTGAATACTTCTACCATGCCGAGGGCTGGTGGGGATGTCCTGTCGAGTCCAACCCCGGCCTGAGGCAGGATCAGCCCTGTTCAACCATCCCACACAAGCCCATCGTCTTGACTCTACGAGGACTGCCGTCAGCCCTGACGCAACGCGGACATCCCAGCCTAACCTCCACGGGATGCCCCCCACCCCCCGTTTCTGCTACACGAGTCAGGGGCGTTTTAAGCCTCCCCAGAGGCGCCGGGTGTTGGCTGCTATCAAGACCGGGGACTTAACCGGGATGTGCCCGTGCTCCTGATGGGAGCAGCACGGGGGGTTCCCGGTTAGAGGGTCTTGCCCCTCTGCTCAGGGTCAGAGCGATGCCTTATTTGAGGCCAAGGAGGAGTTTTACCCCATGGTCAGAGGTATGGACTGGGGGCTTTGCCCGTTCCTGTAGCGGGGTGCATGGCCCCGACCCGGGACCCCCTGAGGGCATAGCGACAACCTTTTACAGAAGCGGGACGTTGGCTGCCCCAGTCCCCCTGCTTTCCCTGCGGCAGGTCGGGGTGTCAGGTCTCTGGTGCGGGTAGTTCGTGCAGTTTAGATGATGGTTGTCCGGGCTCGTTTGGATGGGGCTGATCCTGCCTCAAGCAGGGGCTGGACTGGACGCGAGCTAGTCCGGCCCCACTTCTCTGTGACACTGTCCTCACACTGCTTCAGCTCTGAGGACACCAGGATAACACACGCACGCATCAAATCCAGCTTCAAAAGAAGAGAGAAGATCCAGCTTCTTCCCCTCTTATCAGCCTCCGCGGCTCCCGATCCCAACTTCACAGCCTGTTTGCTTGGGCATAATTGCCTTGAGACTCCCATCGTTTGCAAAGCGGCCGAGGAAACGATAACACAAGTGGGCTAAAGAGAGGCTAGTATCTGCAAGGAAGCAGTGGCTGGCCGGGCTGACCCTAGGCTGGCTCTGCATTTTCTTTCATGCCTCACGTCATCAAGACGGCGCGTCTTAGACAAGCGCAAAGCCCAGCAGATGTACTGCCCTTTTGCCCGTTTCCCAAAACCGCTAGGATGGCACGAGCGCTTTGAGGTCTTCTACAACTTCGTCCTTTAATTAGCATGAATTCAAACGTAGCTTTGCTCTTCGTAACCCCCCCTGCATTGAAACTTAGACGCCGACAGCAATTCAACCAGAAAGGACGTGGCCTTAAAAAGTCTTAGCGCTGGTTTTTAGGCACTCGTGACCATGTGCGTTTCCAAGCAAATTGGATCTAATTAGCAACTCTTTGTCTACTGGCGTTTCGTGCGGCAGGTCCCGTCACCCAGCAATAACCTACCGTCCCACACTGGCGTGTCTGGTAGTTCGGAGGGAGGATTAGTTGCGCTGCGGTTCTCGCTGACCCACCAGAAATCGGCCGGAGCCGCTCTGCTTTGGGAGAGATTGCAAATTATAAGCACATCATCACGCCTTGATTTCAGCTGATTGATGCCCGGGCGGCGCGAGAGCCCTCTCTGTTTGTACAGGGCCTGGCGCAATTCCTCCTGGCCCCTTCAGGCACTAACACGATCCTCACACGGGAAGCAGCAATACCGCGAGCCAGAGGGCCCCTGCCATGTTACCAAATTAAGATTCATTTAAAACGCAGGCTTAAATCTGTGTGTGAACAGTAGATTCGGTGTTGGCAACATCTGAATGCAAAGTATGTCTAAAATCCGCTCCTCTGCCTTTCCACCCTGACTGAGGAAGAACAATTAGCTTTCTATTAATAGCACTAACGGGCTCACAACGACTGGGCACTGCAAGCTGCGCTGCAAAATCCGCAGAACCAGCTGCAACCCGGAAAGCCCAGGGACTGCCAGGCCGTGCCCGGCCCCAGGAGCCCACATGCAAACGGGGTGCGAGACCGGTCCCTCAGCCCGTCCCGATGCAGGCGGGTGCAGCACCTCCACGCGCGACGGGCCTGCGCCCACCGGCATCGGCCGCTGTCTACGTGCGCTATTCCTCCCAGCCGCTGGCCTCGGGAAATTCATCCATCACCAGCTTCCCCTGCGATGCTGGCCCGGGCGTAGCACCGATCCTCTCCTCCGCGGTCGGCGAGATTTGCTGCATTGACACGTCAGGAAGAGGCGGCAGGGTTGCACAGAGAAGAATTCCTGTTGGCACACGGATCGTGCTCCAAGACGCCGGGGCCGGTGCACGAGACGGGGTAACGGTGAAAGGAGGAACGGGTCGGCTGGCCTGATGAAAAAGGCTGCTAAATGTTCATGGGAGGAGAAGAGTTACTGAGAGCACGCAGTCCAGCTCGCTCCTTGGCCACCGGCCACGAGCCAAGGCAGAGAGAGAAGGGAAGAGAGCACGGAGGACAGGCGTGGATTCAAAGTCGCCGCCGCCAGCTCGCGCCCTTTGCAAAGTCAGCCCCCGGCTCCGCGCCCCCTCGGCGAAGCCAGGGGAGTCCTGCTTTCGCTCGCCCCGTCTCTCGCCGAGACGGGGCACCTTGTTGAAATGCAATTTCAAATTGGGGTTTGACCTAGTCTCGAGGAAGAACAGTTGGCCGGCTGCCCGGGGACGGGAGAAAAAGGACAGAAGTGGGGGTGGGGAGGGGAGGCTGGGATCTCACGATCCTCCGAGGAGCGGGAAGGGCATCCCTACCCCAGGAACGTGGGCGGCCGTGCACCCGGGCATGGTCAGACCGCGCCGGGGAAGCAGCTGTTACTTGCTGCTGGGTTTAGGCAGACATTTATGGCCATTTATAGGGTCAGAAGGCAAGAAGGCTCCTGCAACAAAGGATCGTAAATGCTTACACTTGGCCCAAGACAGCAAACATTCAGAAGTAGCTGCTAAAAGCTTCAGCTATTACTACCCGACGAAAGGCCCCCAAAAAATGACCTGCTATTGTTCAGTAATTCAACGATTCAAGTTGCTATCTCCGAACACGCTGTGTTAACAGCCTTTTGAAAGGCTATTAGGATGTGACAGGGCACAGGAAGCCGCAGGCAAAGAAAACAAGAGCGAACGGTCGTGAGGAGGAAGGATCGGAGAAATAGGGCCCGCGGGGACCTGCCGAGGTTGCACCCGGCCCAAGCCCTGCCGGGGGCAGGATCAGGCCCGTCCAAACCAGCCCAGACAAACCATCCCCCAAACCCTGTGCGACACGACCGTCGGCCCTGACACAAGACATCGCACCCGACCCTGCCCCAGGGACAGCAGAGGGACCGCGGCAGCCAGCGTCCTCTCCTGCAAAGGCCTTTAATACACGCTGCAGAGAGCCCAGGCCAACGCCGCAGAAAAGACGGACCCCCCCACCCCAGTCCAGACCAGTCTGACCACAGGGCAGAATCCCTGCCTGCCCCAGTGCAGCGCGGGGCTGAGCCCGAGCGCGGGGGCAAGACCCTCCACCTGGGACCCTGCGGGGTTGGCGCCTGGGCTGCAGCACCCGGCACTGCAGGGGGGCGGCTTAAAACCCCCCCAACAGGCGAGTTATTTCCTACGCTGTGCCTCATTTAGTGCCGACACCGAAGTCCAGAGTTTTGCGTCCATGCAAAACTGCTTGGGATGCGCGGGTTTCACTGCAGAGAGAGAAAAATCTCTTTGGGAAATGGACACGCCGCAGCGAAAACCAAACAATTTCCTAATTCAGTCCTTCAGCCCCCATCCCGGCACTGCCTGGCCAGCCAGGGAAGCTAGCCTGAATCCGAAGCAATGCCGAGAGCGAACTTCGGGCCACGTGCCATGCAGTCAAGTGCATCGAGGGATGGAGGGGAGCAGGAGCCAGGGTCTTCGCTAGCCGAGATGGAGACAAGCGTGCTGCTTAATCCCGCGCTGGCTCACCCACAGGTGAAGGGCAAAGCCGTGACTCAGACTCTTGCCAGGAAGGGCTGAGGGCCTGCTTGGGCGATCCCAAACTGCCCATGGACTGGACTGCCTGAGCACCCAGCGTACGAGGTGCAAATTCTTCCACCCGCAGCCGGTCGGAGCGCGATGCTTTGCATTGTCCCTGAGCCTCCGTCATCAAAGAGCCCAGCTGCTCCGAAACAGGTGGATTCCCACTGCTGGAAGCGAGGGGACCGCACCACCTGCCAGCTTCCTGACACTGCGTGATTTATCTGCACTGCTGCGTGAAGAGGGATGGGAGGGAACCTCCTTCTCCGGGATCCCCAGGGCCCCTGCGGCATGCTCTGAGCTGGCACCCATGCACTGCAACGGTCGGAGCGCTGCCAGCAGGCCGAGGGCAGCGATTCTGTCCCTCCATTCAGCACTGGGGAGGTCACATCTGGAGTCCCGTGTCCAGCTGTGGCCCCCACTGCAGAAAGGATGTGGACACGTTGGAGAGAGTCCAGTGCAGGGGAACAGAAATGGCTGTGGGGCTGGGGGACAGGACTGGTGAGGAGAGGCTGAGGGAACGGGGCTGATTGAGTCTGGAAAAGGGAAGACCGAGGGGGATTGAATAGCAGCCTTCACCTCCCTGCCGGGGGGGGGTGCAAAGAAGATGGAGCTGGGCTGGGCTCAGTGGGGGCAGATGACAGAAGGAGCAATGGGCTCAAGCTGCAGCAACGGAAGCTAAGGTTGGATATTAGGAAAACCTCTCACGAGGAGGGTAGTAAAACACTAGAACTGGTACCCAGAGCAGTGGTGCAGTCTCCATCCTTGGAGGTGTTGAAGACCTGGTAGACAAATCCTTGTCTGGGATGATGTAGCTGGGGCTGGTCCTGCTTGGAGCAGGGGAGCGGACTACAGTTTCATAGTTGGTCGGGTTGGAAGGGACCTGAGCAGATCATCTAGTCCGACCCCCTGCCATGGCAGGAAAGAGCACTGGGGTCAAACGACCCCGGCA
>JAGPOW010001598.1:65321-77286 GCA_030014935.1 Caiman crocodilus | reverse complement strand
GCGCTGTTTCTCTGCATCGCTCCCCACGTCGCAACGGTGCATGGCCGCGGTCCCACCGACGAGCTGCAGAGAAGCACGCTTTCAGCGACTCCAAGGGTGACCAGAGTCCCTTGCAGCCGGAGTGCTCTGTATGCCGCAGGTGTGGCAGCGTGCCGAGAGGTTATGCCCATCCTACAGATGGGTAAGCAAGCCAAAGGGCTTCGTGCCCCCCGCTCAAAACAAGGGCAGGGAAAGCAAACGGGAGGCTCCCGGAGGGGGTTCAGCGTGCCTGTCAAGTCCCTTACGAGCCGTATTTTGCGATCTGAAATCCAGCTGACAACGCCGAACCTCGCCGAAGTCTTTGCAAGCAGCGTGACACAGCCGACTCTCCCGTCTGGCAGGGGCTGTATTTGCTCAGGGCGGCAGTGCGTGGCGGAGCGCTGCTTTGCGGTTATCCCATTTGAAGCACAGCATCCTGTGCCCCCAACCAGCGTGCTGGCAGGAAAGGTAACCCCTCCGTGGGTCACCCCCTTTGCAATGTCTTGATTTTTTTTTTTAGCTGCCCGGCAAGTGACGGAGAGCAGATTTCTCTTCCCGTTTCCAGCTCCCAAGCCGGGCTATCCCCCTTGTGTGGCCCGAGTAGTTTACCCGTGGAAACCAGTTGCTTTGTAGCGTCTGATGGGCACAGACCGGGCTCTCAAGGGAGCCCTAGAGCCCCTTGCTAAAGTACTCCGTTTATCCCCGCACATGGTGCATCCCTCTTCACAAGCCCCCAGTGCCCTGTAATCCCTCCCCTCTTCCACTTGCTGATCTGCGGCACTGAATCATTTATACTGCTTGAATGCAAGGGCTGTAACTCAGCTTTATAGGAAGTGGGCCAGGACTTGTTTTAATGGTTAACCAGAGCAGGGTCATGCCACAATTCCCATGAGTGCAACGCGCTGTCATCACAACAGGGAAGAGGCTGTCGGCCCCCCCCCCCCCCCCCGGCCCCTCCTGTCCGCGCATGAAGTCAGGCCCTGGCAGCCTCGCGGCCGCAGAGACCATTTCCAGGCAGAAGCTTTGCCATTATGAGGCCACAATGCACTGCATTGTCCCCGCGCCCCGGGAAAAAGTGACGCGGGCCCACACAGAGCTGCCCACGCTGGGACGCATCAGCGCGAATGGCACAAAAGGTCAACGGGGGACTGCGTGGTAGGACTGCCAGGCCAAGCCACCGCTGTCTGTGCCCCGAAGATGACGGCCGGGGGTAGCCAAGAGCTTCCCCTCCCAGCTGCCGTGTGCAAGGGGGCACAGAAGACCCGCTTCGGTCGCTGCCCAGCTCCCCCTTTCCATGGCGTTTAGCAGGAGAAAGGTCCTTGCTGAAAAGCGATGGTGGCTCGGGGAGCAAATGCCATCGGTCACTTCCAGCAGGTAGAGCCGATCTTCTTGACATCCTTCCTCCTGCGCTGGACCGCTCCAGCCACGCTTGCCGGCTACTCAGTGCTGCACGCGTTAGCTGACCGGTGCACGCGTCTCGCTGCTGCACCCCCTCGCGCACCCCGAACGACCAGAGCGGGCTCTCCTAGCAGTTATGATGTTCAGCAAGAAGCACGCTGTTCCCCATTTGCAGCCAGCAGTTTTTCCAAAAGCTATTCGTGAAGCAGCAGAGGCTGTCCGTGCGCGGGCAGGCATGTCGATCAGTAAGGGCAGGGGTGTAAAATTCTGGACACAGATTGCTTTCTTCCCCCCCTGATGCTAATGTCCTCCTGGGGCAAGGCAGCAGGTCTAGGATGCAGGTTTACACTTCGTTTGTGCATAAAAATCCCCAGGACCCTCACAGGAACATCACACATCAGGCAGCGTCTTCCCAAGGAGCCCCCACGTTTTTGGTTATTGCAAGACCCTTGGAGATGGAGGACGAGGTGACCATGGCTGTGGCTAGTTTGAGGGAGTGATGGACCAGCTCAGCTGGAGCAAAGGAGATCATCCCTTTGTCTGCCTGTCGGGGCTCTGCTCCTAGACTGGCTTGCAGCCAGGGTTAGAAAGGTAGAAAGAAAGAAAATAAGGGTGTGAAGGGAGCTCGGGAGGTCACATCTAGTCCAACTCCTGCTCCAAGCAGGACCAGCCCCAACTACATCACCCCAGCCAAGGCTTTGTCTACCTGGGTCTTAGACACCTCCAAGGATGGAGACTCCACCATCACCCTGGGCAACCCGTTCCAGTGCTTCACCACCCTCCTCGGGAGAAAGGTTTTCCCAAGATCCAACCTCAACTTCCCTTGCTGCAACTTGAGCCCATTGCTCCGTGTCCTGCCACCTGCCACCGCTGAGACCAGCCCGGCTCCATCCTGTCTGGATGCACCCTGCAGGGAGGTGAAGGATGCTCTGCAATCTGGTTGCAGAGCCCAGTCTAACCCATCGTGGAGCGGACTTCAGTTCCACAATTTTTGACAGCATTTCCTCTCACGGGGTAAGGCCAGTAACCCCCCCTCTGAGGTGCTCTTCTGCCCAAAGCCATTGGCCTTTGCTCTGGCAGCTCCTGGGTCCAAACCGGTGCCAAAAGTATGGGCTCCTGCCTTTGCTTTGGATTATGCCAGCAAGGCTGGGAGAGGGATGGGCAGCTCAGCGTCTCCAGAGACACTACCCAGGCTTTTGTGCCCTGGAGAGGTCAGTCCAGCAGCGCTCTCTCTTTCCATTTGAGCGAGGTTTACGTTCAGCGAGCCGATGTCTCACTCGGCGTAATTCTATTGTCTGGCGAGACAGACAGATGCCTACCATGGAAGAAATCTGCTCAGATCTGGATGCTGAGAGGCGAAGCAGCGCTTCTCCCATCAAGGAGGGAGAAACTCCAGACAGGCTGGAAGCCGAGGGGTCCGACTGCCGCTGGCACGTGTCTCAGCCATCCGCAGGTAGCGGCGTCTTGCGAAACGCTCATCTCTGCGGTGCTGAAGCGTGGAAACGACTTGGCAATCTAATTACCATCTGCTTTATTAGTGGTTAATTCAAAGAAAAATATCTCACCGCTCGCAGCAGAACTTCTTCCCAATGCCCACCCCGTCACCAGTTTGTATTGTGGCGTCAGATCCATACAGCAGGCGTTTGCTGTGTCTGCAGCCAAACTTTTTCTTTTTTTTGGCAGACATGGCACACGTTAGCCCCATGCCCACCCCCAAGTGCCATTCTGACCCCCTTCCCCTGCTTGATCCACCGCTCGGCTTTCTGCTCCCAGTCCTGTCGGCTGCTGTGTAGCCTGTCCAGCCCTGGACCTTATGGACCTTATGCCACAGAGGCTGGCATGCAACGTGCAGCAGGCATGCCACAGGTTGGCCATTGCTGCTCCATGCAATGACGCGTTGCATTTCTGCATCAAATCACCAACGGAGAGTCTCAACGGGGGGAAGAGAGGTTAATGAATCGTAGAATCGTACACAAGGTGTGAAGGGACCTCAGGAGGTCACATCTACTCCCAGCCCCTGCTCCAAGCAGGACCAGCCCTAACTACATCATCCCAGACAAGGCTTTGTCTACCCGGGGCTTCAAAACCTCCAAGGATGGAGACTCCCCCACCTCTCTGGGTAACCTGTCCCAGTGCTTCACCTCCCTCTTAGCAAGAGAGATTTTCTTAACATTCAGCCTCAACTTCCCTTGCTGCAGCTTGAGCCCATTGCTCCGTGTCCTATTGTCTGCCCCCACTGAGACCAGCCCAGCTCCATCCTCTGTGCAGCCCCCCGGCAGGGAGGTGAAGGCTGCTATTCAATCCCCCTCGGTCTTCTCTTCTGCAACACCCTTTCTGTCGTGGGGGCCCACAGCTGGACACAGCACTCCAGATGTGCCCTCCCCGGTGCTGAATAGAGGGGCAGAATTGCTGCCCTCCGTCTGCTGTCAGCACTCTCCTTCTCGGCTCCAAGGGCACACTGCCGGCTCCTGTCCAGCTTCTTGTCCCCCGTCCCCCCAGGGCCTTTTCTGCAGGGCTGCTGCCCAGCCCGTCGCCCCAGCCTGCCCCGGTGCAATGAGGTTAGCCTCTCAGCAGTACTGCAAGATAGGGCAGTGCTAGACCCATTGTACAGGTCCGGGGGCCGACACAACCTAAACGCCGAGGGCCGTCAACCTCTCCATGCACGCTGAATAAACCAGGGCCTAGCGAGACTGGAGCTCAGAAACCGGCCCCTGGGCCTGAAACAGCTGCAGCCCCTTTCAAGCCATCCTCACCAGCTGTGGGCTGCAGATGCCACCCCTTCCGGCTGGTGCTGCGCCTGCATTCAACACGTCACGGCCCAAGAACAGCAGTGCAGGGCTGGAAGGGGACTTTGGGGACGATCGCGTTCAGCAGCCGCTGTCGCAGGCAGCCATGTCATAAGACCCTGCTCGTAAGCTCCCAACACCTCTTCTCCTCCTGGATGCCCTCACTACACTACTCCCGCCGGTGCAGTGTTCCTGTGCCACGTTCCTCTGAGTGTGAGGAGCCCTCTGCACCGTGAGATTTGGGGTTTCACGTGTGCACATGCCGCCACGATCACGCAGCCAGCCGGCGCTCTGTACACGCAAGCCTAGGAGGCACGCAGGCACGTGTCACGTTGGTGTGAATTTGCCGCCTGGAGCAGGGAGAGATCGCTCCAGTAGATACTGCTGAAAAAGAGCCTGGCTGGCAGGATGATGGTCGATTTAAGATCTGGGGAAGCAATATCATTAAGCTGAATTACCACATCTCAGTATCACTGCAGAAATCACAGTGCGGACGTCCCGATGTTCCAGCTGCCTCCAGCCAAAACAGCAATCGATATCTCCGTGCCACACTTTAGCCCTATTAGTGCTTCAAAATGGCACGCTGGGCTCAAGGTTTCCAATGCAAATGCACTTCCCCGGGGGCTGAAGCATTCGAAGCACGGCGGAGCCTGCGCTTGGAGTTGATTTTATTTCGTGGGCTGCCCACAAGTGTTTCCATCCGTTCGTTCTGTTTGGATCGTTTCGTACCGCGGGTGTTTGGGCTCCATAGAAACTGAGCCGAGCTGTTGCACACTCTGTGCTTCGGAAGCCAAAATGTTTGCTATATATTTAGATTATAAAAAAAAAAAAAAAAAAAAGAAAAAAAAAGAAAAGAAAAAAAACCGAATCCACCCCCAGATCCGCAGGTGCAACGTTGCATAACTGGCTCCTTCCAACACGAGATCTTCCCCGCTGCTGGAGCACGGCAGAGCGCGGGCTCGTAGAAAACGAGGGTTGAAGGGACTGCAGGACGTCCCATCGAGTCCAACCCCTGGTCTCAGCAGGCTCGATCATCCCAGCCAAGGCTTTATCTAAAAACTTCCAAGGATGGAAGATGCGATGGACCCAGGGTGATGGTGTGACGGGGCACTGAAGATGACCTAGGCAAAGGGTCGCTAATGAACAGGTAAGCAGAGACGGGAAGGCGAGGCAGTCAAACCACAGGCTTCATTCGAAAAAGCCCAGCGCCGGGTATGAGACAGGAGACGCGTGGCCGACGTCGCGGCTATTTGCCAGACGCGGCGGACGAGGGTTTTTAACCTCCTGGCAGTAATGAATTGCTCACCCGATTGGAGTCCAGGCACCCTCCGTGCCTGGACTCTCCTACAGCCCAGAAGGGCCGAGACCCGTTTTCGAGTCCAGCGGGCGCATGACAAGATCCCCATAATCGAGGTCTGGATCCCTGCTTGCGGGCGAGTGGTCCGAAGAGCACCGATCTGTCTCCAGTACAGGATCCGGAGTGGCATCCTCGACTGGCCGACGTCGAAACCAAACCCTGCTCCCAAACCTTCCCCAGTGGAGGACAAATCAGACTCAAAACCACAGGCGAGTCACGGTGGGACAAGTCCTAATGGCTTCCCCTTCCCTCCCCACCTGCAAACCCGTACCCCGCGCCCGCGCCGGTGCTCCATCCACGACGGCAGGGACATGACGACCTGCTCCAGAAGAGCAGACCTTGCACCTGGCGCTCCCTGCAGTGGTTTGTCTTGAGACATAGTCGCAGGCCCGCGTGGGCCCCCCCCCCCCCCCCCCCCCGCCCCAAAAACAAGAGTTTTTTTTGGTTTGTGTTGGGGGTGGGGGGGGGTTTATTATTACTCGTAGTGGTGTCGGTGTACCTTTCACGCTGTATTATGCAGAACAGCATCACACTCCCATCTTCTCCCGTGGGGGCTGAGCTATTTCTTGCCTAATTCACCAGTCTCTGCTTTTCTGCGCAGTGTTAAGATCTTGACTTCTGACTGAGCAACGTGCGGTTCCTGAGCCGAGTCAGAAGGAACCAGGACACCGAAGCCAGAGCCGGCGCGGCCTTCCTGCTAGAACTGCTGGAAGATGAGGTTTTAACATGAGCTTGCAACAGCTGTCGAGACGTGTGCATGGCTTCGAAATAGGCTAGAAAACCAAGACACTGCAGAGGGGTAGACTCGAAATCTGGTGATGCTCCGCCGGTGGGGCGGACCACAGAAAGCAACACGTGGGCACGCACCTGCTGTAAGGAAGGGACGCATGCATGCATGCACGCACGGGCCTCCAGGCGCTTGGCTGCTCACTGTGCCCCACAGCTTCCTCTGTGGCAGGGCCGGGCGCGATGCCACAGCAGGGACGTTTACTAAGGGGTCGGACAATGCATGCGTCTGCGACGGTTTGGATGGGGCCAATCCTGCTGACCTCTGAAAGTCCCTTCCAACCCAATTTTTCTATGGCTCTGACTAAAATGACTCCCAACGGTGTTTCTCCCACTATCCCCCGTGGTGCAACCTCGTGCCCTGTAGCAGGGGCAGGGCAGGGGAGATGCAGCGTTCGGCCTCTTTGCTACGAAAGAATTTCTGCTGAAGAGATTGAATCCACATTGATGGACGTCGACCCAGGATCTGCAGGTCAGTAAACCCTCAGGATGCTGCAGAGCTCTTCGGGAAGCGCCGGGACGATGAGCAGCCCGTCTCCCTTGGCCCGGAGGATAAGCCAAATGATTTTGGTGGGTTGGTTGGGTTTGGCCATGGGAGCAAAGACGCCCGCACTAATGACTGAAGACAGGCGTGGTCTGGTCAGGGGCTGGCAAAGCTTCTCCACACGGCCTTGGCCACGTTGTTCGGGATTCGAGGCCCGTGCCCGCAAACGCACGTGTCGGTAGAAGATTTAAGGCAGCCCCTCGCTTCCTGCGGCGACCGGCTCTCCATCGTTTCAGGGCCGTTCTGCAGGTCAGAGCGCATCTTGCAAACAGCCCTGCGAGGTCAGCAGCGCTTCAAGTATACCTGCTTTCGCTCCCCCTGGACCTCTGCGGATGGTCAGACAACTGGCCTTATCCCCGCCAGCGGGAGGAGAGATGCTGCCCCCCTTTGAAGCAGGCCGTGCCAAGGAGATTTGGGAAGCAGGCAAGCGTCCGACTCTGAAGGAGGCGGATGCCCCCAGTCCCTCGGTCGCTGACCACAAGTTCATTTGTGCTCCCGGCCGACAGGCGATTAGCCGCCACCAAACACAAGAGCCCTGCAGACGAGGACCAGGTTTCTAGCTGCAAATGAGACGTGGCCTGGGCTCAAACCAGCCCAACCCTGGTTGCTGGCACCTCTTCCAGGGATGGCAAGGCAAAGCCCGTGCACGTGTCACCTCTGGCGCTGCCCTGAGCTGCGGGCTGGTTTCGATGCGATAAATCCTTTGAAGGAGAAGGGGAAAAAAAAGCAGTGGCTGGGAACTAATCTGCTTTGATAAGAATCAGCGTGGGAACGGCGAGCTCTGGGAACAGCCACAATGGTCTGTTTGCCGGAGGTGCCCGTGCTGCCGGGGCACAGAAAAGCGCATAGAAATGCATTAAAAAAAATAAATAACGCGCACACACGAGAAACCCAGGCACAGATTTCCACCGAAAGCTCCCGGCGGGACAGCGGGCCGCTGAGAACAGCTCGGCAAGCATCGCTCGTCCCGTCCCACGTTCCCAGCAGCGATCTGGGGCCGAGATGAAGGTGGACGGCTTTCCCCACTTCAGCCAGGGAACGGATCACCCTGCTGGGGCACACTTTGCACGCGTGTGGGCTCTACTCAAAGCAGTGACCACCTACTCAATCTGGCTGTGCAGGGCCTAGCACGACGGGCCCCGCTCCTGGCCGTAGGCGCGCAACGGGCAGGACTAAGGGGAGCGACCCCCTCCTGCGGCCGCCCTTTGCAACTGGGTACCGGACGTCAGGACCATGTCTCGAGTGGACATGGCAATCCCAGCCACATCGACTGCACCGTGTGTTAATCAATTGAGTTACCGGATGCCTCCCTCTTAAGCTAACCAGAGGTCAAAACACTTGACGTGCACGTGCACAGCAGGCCTTAGAAACACCTCGGGCAGGTATACTGCATTGCCAAGAGAGGCTGGACTGATGGAGGACTTTTGCTGAACTCCTATGGATTATTGCTAGGAACAGCATCTTAACACCTATTTTGTCCCATTCACAGCTTGCGGGCCATAGCGCTCCAAGTCAGATTTGGCTTTTTTTTTGGTAAGCTACCTTCAATAGCACAACCCCTCCCTGGGCAGACACTAGGTCCAGGATCCTTTGCCAAAGCAGGACAATTCATTGCAAAGCCAGAGCTCTGGTTTTCTGTGGGGAAAACGTTTTGTAGTAACCTAAAATGTGTTGTTAAACTAGGACCCAATTGCCAAGCTCCCAGTCATTCACCACCAGGATTTTACAGTCGATGCCTCGCACATTAGACGTGTGAAGCCTACCAGCCTGCGCACTGGTTGTGTCTACACGAGACACTTTACTGTGCAGTAGACTAATCTACATTTACATGTGCAGGAGCTTAATGCACAACAAATTAAATCTACTGCACAGTATGCATATGCAGGAAGCAAATTTGCTGCGCAGTAAAACCAACTAGCATTAATTGCACATGTAGCCGTGGCCAGTGCGTACTTGCTGGCTGGCATCGCTCCGTTGGACACCAGAAGAGCAGTGGTCAGCAGGACACAACAAATGAGACAGAGTGAAGATGTGAGACACCCGCTGTACGGCCACCCCACAGCACACAACCAACCCACGTCACGCACCAGTGCCCGGCCTCTTGATGCCACACCCAAGGAGACACGACTACAGACGTGGAACGAGAGGCTGAAGGAAACACCCGACGGGGGCTGACGAACCACGGGAAAGGTGGCAATGTCTCAGCTGCCTACGCGCCGGAGTCGGGCACTCCAAGGAACTAACGAAGAAGGGGGCGATGCCACGGGTTCAACACCCGCGACTGCGGCACAGAGCCTCAGACCGCGCAATGCCTGCTGCAGTGCCGCTGCTCGAGGGCACTCATGCAACCAAAGCCTCGCAAAGTACAACGAACGAGCACAAGCAGGTGGAACAAAACGGGCCAACGTGGTGGAGAGACGCAAGAAGGATTTTACTTTCTTGCACTACATTTTACCTGTGAAACATATCCTGGTTGCCTCAATATATACATAAATGCATAGCTAACTCATCAAGCCAAATATGCATAACCCTTACGAGCCATAGGATGCTGTTCTTACAGCCTTCATCATCCTCTTCTTCCCCTCTTCTCCCTATTGATCTAGTCTACCATTGCCACGCTGCATCCTGCTCCGGCTGGCATAACAATGACCGCTCTAATCAATTTTTTGCCTTCCTGAAGTTTTCATAAAGTTTCTAAGGCTGGAAAACTAGCACTAGATTTACTTAAAATCTTTTCCCACCCCCATCCATTTCCTTTGTTATACTTTAGGCTGCACTTTCTCCCGTGTTAGAGAAACATTGCCATATTTGGGTGGCAAGGATTTCAAGGGGGTCGTGAAATTCAGATGGACTTCTCCGGTGGCAGTTTAAAATGAAGAGGGTTTTTTGCGTGCTTGGTGCACATGGGGTTTTTTAGCTTAAAAGTTCCCTTAAAAAAAAAGACAAAGGGACTGAACTGTCTCATTAGGGCCTGAACAATTAGCAAATCTGACAAACGAGCTTATACAGCCTGGTCCTTGGGATCCTTGCAATTCAACACCAGCGTTCAGTTTGCACTGCCGATGCTACCAGGATGGTTGGCTACGATTCGTCGGTCTGTGCCGGCTCTAGCTGCTTTGGCCCCGATGCAATGCGTAGCAAGAGGCAGGCCGCCGCAGATGGAGGTGGTCACCGGCAGCGCCTCCCGGGGCAGACCCTGCTTGCTGGGAGCAGCGGGAACGCAGCTGGGACGTGGGCTGAGATGACTCAAGTGAAGTGCACCCGACACCTTGGAAAGGAAATGCTCCCTCGTTCGGCGCTGCCTCAAGAGGACCAGATCCTACGGCTGGTGCCGATGCTACCAGGACATCTGGGCCTTGCACTGACCTTGGTCCAAACACCACAGGGGCCAGTGACACGACTTGTCAGCGCGGTCAGATTCTCCCAGGGATCAGAGAGGCCCAGGAGTACAAAGCTTTTCCAACGGGGCAGTGGAAACCCTCCTGGCATGCTAATACAGCCATGCACAGGGGGCCCAAACCCTGGCTAGGGCTATTTAATACCCTGGGAAATCAAGGAAGAAAAGGACAAGTCATAATATGTCCTTGCACAATGGAAGGCAGATAGTGACTCAAGCAGGCTGGAGATGGTGGACCTCCCGCCGAACACCAGGATCCTGAATGGTGCTGGAGGAAAAGATTCGTTCAGCAGTGCAACGGTGTCCAGCTACTCACTCATCGTAGAGTCACAGACAGAGGGTTGAAGGACATCACATCTAGTCCGACCCCTGCTCAGAGCAGGACCAGCCCCAACTGCATCCTCCCAGCCAAGGCTTTGTCCAGCCGGATCTCCAAAACTTCCAAGGATGGAGACTCCCCCATCTCTCTGGGTAGCCTGTTCCAGTGCTTTACTGCCCTGCTTGGGAGAGAGATTTTCCTAATATCCAACCTCAGCTTTCCGTGCTGCACCCTGAGCCCATTGCTCCTTGTCCTGCCATCTGCCCCCACTGAGACCGGCCCAGCTCCATCCTCTTTGCAGCCCCCTGGCAGGGAGGTGAAGGCTGCTATTCAATCCCCCTCCGTCTTCCCTTCCACATCAGCCCATTTCCCTCAGCCTCTCCTCACCAGTCCTGTCCCCCAGCCCCACAACCATTTCCATTGCCCTCCTCTGGACTCTCTCCAATGTGTCCACATCCTTTCTGCAGTGGGGCCCACAGCTGGACACAGGACTCCAGATGTGGCCTCCCCAGTGCTGAACAAAGGGGAAGAATCGCTGCCCTCCATCTATCGGCGACGCTGCTACCGACATAGCCCAGGATGCCGGTCGCCTTCCTGGCACAAGGACACACTGCCGGCTCCTGTCCAGCTCCTCGTCCCGTCCCCCCAGGGCCTTTTCTGCAGAGCTCTGCCCAGCCCGTCACCCCAGCCTCCCCGGAGCAGGGGATCGCTTCCTCCTCAATGCAGAACTTTGCACTTCTTATCGAACGTCACCCTCCCTACCAGGTAGCAATCGGTGAGGTTTATCTTTCTTGGGCTGCGTTTTAGCTGTTGTTCTGAAGACTGAACCTCGCGTTCTCGTGAAAGCCAGCTAAGGGTTTTTGGCTAGTCCAGGCATACGGATCACGAGCGCCGGCTGCTCACAAACCCGCCCGCCCGCCTGCAACACGCAGGCCAGAAAGCAGCCTTGTAACCTAACAAAAGATTAGCTTCTTGGCACGGCTGAACAGCCCTGAAAGCTGTGGCCAACAAGGTGGAGAAACTCTGGGAAGGCACGAGCCCAGGCAGCCGCCTTCATCTTCAGAGCAGGTGATGCGCTCCTTGGCCAAGTCAGCCAAACCTGCCACTCCGGCTGTAGAGCAGTAGCAAGAAAAAGGATTTTAAGCTAAAATCAGCAGATAACCTGACCAAGAGCATCAGGTGTTTAAGCACCGGCCCTGCAGACCTTTTTTATTTTAAAGCAAGCCAGTTTTAAAAGAGCCACCCCAAGTATTCCCCCCACCAACAGACAAGGTAACGATATATTTGGCCTTCCAAGTTTGATATGCCGGTCTCCTCCTGGGCGGCACGTGGCATGCAGAAATACAACTACGCCGTGCCC
>JAGPOW010001598.1:48486-60705 GCA_030014935.1 Caiman crocodilus | reverse complement strand
AAAAGCACTCTGCAGCGCTCCGGACGGCGCAGCTCCTGCCTGGAGGGGACCAGCTCGAGCGGCTGCGCTCGCGTTAGCAGAGCCATTTGCAGCGCAGGTTCCCGAGCCCAGAAGGGCTTGGCAGGAGGCCCTGCCGGGATGGAAAAGCAGAGCCTGGTCTCGTTTCTCACGCGCGTCCAAGCACTTTGTGCGGTAGTGCAAGCAGAGCCAAGCCTTGGACCAAATACAAAGCAGGCTAGTCGGACCGCTCCCACCCCGGGCTGTGTAATTTGAGCGTGATCCGTTGCTCTCTGTTTGCTAAGGCACAAACCGGTTCTGGCATCGGCACGGAGCCACGGGAGCGCCTGGCTCGGCCTGGCCCGTAGCTCGTTTCCTAAGGGGGAAGCCAGTTCATGAGAACAGGGCATCCTCTGGGATCGCAGGAAGGAGAGGGCACCCAAATCTCTGCCTGCTCAGTGCCCTGCTCCATTGTAAGTGTGCAAGATCTCACCCATCGCCAGTGCGAGGCTGCACAGTCAACCAACATTATTTTAAATGTTAAGTTATATCTTTATATGCAACCTCCATCATAAGTTTCCATCGCACCTTTTTTCCAACCACCTGAAGAAGCCTGCGCACCTGTTACAATAACTGCACCTGCCCTTCCCTAACCCAAACGCAGCCCCAAGCCACCGGCCGGGCAGGTGAGCAATACCGGCAAGAGCAAGATGCTGCTGCTATAACCAGCCTGCTTCACAAAGCCTTCCAGACAAGCCCCGGATGGGCCGTGGAAATGCATGGACTCGGATGCTAGGCAAGAACATCAGAGCGCCCCCAAAAAAATGCACTAAATGCAAGAAATACGGTAAGAGCAGGTTTTTTGCCCAACTGACTGGCCAAAAGCAAAATCTCCATGCAATTCCCAGGAAGCAAAACCGAGTGGCATTAACTGCTGCTACTCAGTTCATACGTGGAATCTTTTCTCTTCCTTCTGCCTTTCAAAACCTGGCTGCATGTCTTATTGCAGAGCATGACTTGCACGAAAATATAGCATTTCCCCGTTTGCTTCTCAGCTGACCTTCTCACACCCTCCGTCTCCGGACTTGCCTCTTAGGCTATGCTGGGGACCTTTGGACAGAGGTTTTTTGTGGATGAAACCCATGCAAAATGCTGCAGCTGGAACGGGCACCGCCGCATTTCGCTGGTTCCCACCAGTTGTCGCGGGCACGGATAACATCTTGCACACATACAATAGGCCTTTGAATGCGCGGGGCATTGGAAATGTCTGGATCCCCGCGCGCTCCGTCAATGATCTTCTTGTCCTCCCCGATGCACGGGGCTGGACCGCAAACCGCGCCAACGGGAGATCTCGGGGCTCAGAGGTCTCTGCCCCCATGCCCCTTCATTCACCGGCTTCCTTCTCTCCAGCCCGCAGCACGCCGACAGCTTTGTTTTTGTGAGCGAAAGACCCGGAGGACGTGTGGAGTCCTTCACCCAGCTGAGCTCACTGCGAGCGTTCGAGTGATGCCCCCGAAAAAGCAACCCAGTCTTGCCATTTCCCAGGTTTAAGCTCTGAATGGCAGCTGATCTCAGAGCCTTTTGGTTATGATGATCACGGCAAAAGGTTCAGAGCAGTGATTCTCAACCGGGGAGATGCAGGATCATAGACAACGAGGGTGTGAAGGGACCTCAGGAGTTGCACCTAGTCCAACCCCTGCTCAAAGCAGGACCAGCCCCCACTACATCATCCCAGCCATGGCTCTGGCTAGGTGGGTGTTCAGAAATTCAGATCCTTTTAAGGGGGTTGCACGGTGCGATGCAATATTAGCGCCACGAGGTGTGCGAACACCCATGTGATTTGCAAGATGGATATCTGTGCCTTGCTTGACCTAAGAGCAGCAGGGCTGCAGGAAACCTCCTCCGGGTGCATCTTGTCCAACCCTCTGCTCAAAGCAGGATCAGTCCCACCCAAACCATCCACTGCCCAACCCCTTAGCCCACCAGTCACAGTCCCTGCGTCTGAACCTGCCATGGGGAAAGCAGGGGGACCGCGGAGACCAAGAGGTTGTTAACAGACACCGGGGGCTGAGGCTGAGCCCCCACTGCAGAGGAAGGCAAAATCACCCCCAGTCTGAGCATGGGGTAAAATCCTTTCCTGACCCTAAGCATGTTGTCAGTGTGACCCGGAGTAGTAGGGAAATGAATCCAAGCCTGCTGTGGTCTCTCCAGGTCCTTTACAAGGAGGGCAAGGAAAAGGGCGAAATGACTTGTGCAGAGCGGCTGAGGGACCTGGGCTGATTGAGTCTGCAGAAGGTGGGGGCAGATGGCAGGACAAGGAGCAATGGGCTCAAGCTGCAGCAAGGGGAGTTGAGGCTGGGTATTAGGAAAGACTCTCCCGAGGAGGGCGGTGAGGCACGGGAGCAGGCTATCCAGAGAGGTGATGGCATCTCCATCCGTGGAGGTGTTGAAGACACAGCCGTGGTTGGGATGGTGCAGTTGGGGCTGGTGCGGCTTGGAGCAGGGGCTGGACTAGATGGGACCTCCCAGGGTCCCTTCCACGCTCAGTTGCTGAGATTCGCTTTGTTATTTCTCCCTAGTCAAGAGCGAAAGCAAAGAGCTGGCGTTCTCCTGAGTCTGGCGAGGGTCCCGCCAGCCCGTCAGGGTGGGATGCACCGCTGTCGAACAGCACGAGTTGCGTATTGAAAGAAAACGCCTCCTGCCCTGCCCTGCCCTCCCCCTCCCCCATCGCCGATCCTCATTATTGTTATCGTGGCAACTTAGGTAAATGTTTAACGAGTCGTCGGGCTCCTGTCATCTCGCCAGCCCGGAGACGCCAGTCACAGGCAGAGGCCGGCCTGCCTGGTGCGACTCCTCGCCCGCGAAGGCTGGGAGAGAAAAGTCGCTGCTGTTGCCTGGCACCGGCTCTTCCTTTTGAGGGAAATTAATTCAGACTGTTGTTTAATCAGGTATATTTGTATAAAGGAATTAGAGCTTCGAGCCGCGCTCCCCTTTTATCAAACAGCCGCTGCGGTTGACAGCGAGAGAACATGCCTGCGGCGAGCGAGCACTTCCCACCCCTTCCCCTTCCCCTTGCCCTTCTCCTTCCCGTGAGAGCCGCGGGCTGCAGGTAGCGAGGGCTTCACAAGCAGCAAATTAAACTTCCCAGCACCCCAGGGTGGACATGAACATCCCCACCGCGTCTGCAACCCCCTCTGCAACTACACGCTCAACAACTCAGTCGCACCCAAGATTTAGGGTAGAGCTTGCTCCAAACGCTGCAGGTAAAAACCCTGCTACACATTCAAATGAAGCCTGGATAGCAACCAGCTATGAAGTTGTTACACATTTTCAAGCACTATCTTTATAGCTGGCTAGGCGTTTTTATCATGTGACAATTACTTTGTTTAAGTTTATTGCGATTCATGAGTTCATTGTGTGAGAATTACTTTCTGCACATGGCCGGTCTAAAATTTATTGCGCGATTCACCAGTTAATTGTGCAATAATTACTTTCCTCGTGTGGCCGGTCTACACATACCATGCGATTCACCAGTCAGTTGTGTAATACATGTCATGCGCGACGGGCCCAGCTAGCATCTCCCACGATTCCCCTTTTTCGCTCCTTCAAGTCCACGCTGTTGTGAATGAACACAACTGGTTACAACGGCTCGGGGCCGCTCAATACCGCTGGATAGCCAAATAGGAGGGCACACTTGGCACCCGGGATACAGTGCTACTGATGGAGCCCTAAGTAGTTGGAGAACAGCGCAATTAAGCAAACTAGGTGCCTGCTTGGGCTGCACATCCACCCCTTCCTCAGCTGTTCGGCCTCCACTGCCCCAGGCCACCAAGAACCCGTCATTGCATCTGCAGGTCGCTCAAAACCTCCGCCAACGCTTGTGAGCACGCTGTACTTTACGGGAACTGGCATGAAGCAAAGACTTGAGTCACTCAAAAAACCTTTGGAGATGCCTGGAAGGATCTGGTTTATGTCCTGCCCTGCAGTCTGCTTTATAACAGCAGCGGAGCTGCACTCTCAGATCACGCACTAAGCCTTTGGGCTCTTTCCATCACACACCCCAACACCATAATCATAGAAAATGAGGGTTGAAGGGAGCTCAGGAGGTCACATCTAGTCCAGGCCCTGCTCCAAGCAGGACCAGCCCCAACTGCGTCATCCCAGACAAGGCTTTGTCTAGCCAGGTCTTAATAAACCTCCAAGGCTGGAGACTGCACCACCTCTCTGGGGAGCCTGTTCCAGGGATTTACCACTCTCCTAGTGAAAAAGTTTGTCCTAATATCTAACCTCAACTTCTCTTGCTGCAGCTTGACCCCATTGCTCCTTGCTCCCCACCGAGACCAGCCCAGCTCCATCCTCTGTGCAGCCCCCCGGCAGGGAGGTGAATGCTATTCAATCCCCCTCGGTCTTCCCTTCTGCAGACTCAATCAGCCCAGTTCCCTCGGCCTCTCCTCACCAGTCCTGTCCCCAACCCCACAACCATTTTCATTGCCCTCCTCTGGACTCTCTCCAGTGTGTCCACATCCTTTCTGTAGTGGGGGCCCACAGCTGGACACAGCACTCCAGATGTGCCCTCCCCAGTGCTGAACAAAGGGGAAGGATCACTGCCCTCCATCTGCCAGGGACGCTCCTACCGATGCAGCCCGGGATGCCGGTCGCCTTCCTGGCACCAAGGGCACACTGCTGGCTCCTGTTTAATTTCTTGTCCCCTGTCCCCCCAGGTCCTTTCCTGCGGAGCGGCTGCCCAGACCGTCCCCCCAGCCTGCACCGGTGCAGGGGATTGCCCCCTCCTAAGCACAGGACTTTGCACTTGTCCTTGTTGAACGTCCTGAGATTCCTTCTGGCCCAACCCTCCATGTGTCATCTTCGCGAGGCAGCAAAGTGAAACACGAGGGGCTCCACAAGAATGGACAGGACGGAGCCTGCTGCCCTGGGTCACACTACGTAGCTCCCCATGGCACAGGCAGCCTTGTGGAAAGCAACAGGAGCATCTCGGGATTCAAGAGATTTCTCAGCGTGGCGAAGAGGACCAGAATCTGGTCCCAGAAGATTTTGACCACAAGGCTTTTAAGAGCTATTTATCAAGGCATAGTTTGCAACCGCTACACAACCGAGATAAAGCATCGCCTCCCCTTCGACAAGCTGGAGTATAATCAGAAAATCTTTTCTGAAAAAAGAGGGAATCTAGATTCCACCCGGCTCAGGCAGTTTCTTGCTACTTTGGTGTCATCACAAATATATTTAAAGGGCAAAAGTGGGCTGCTGGGGTTTTTCCCAGTGGAGGAAAGCAGAGAGGAGATTGCAATGCCTCTCTGCTCAGAAGAGGAAAAACGAGTCTCTAAATGGCAGTTTTGCTTCAGCCGGCTGAATGCGAGATGCTATTCTTAGCTGCCGGTACAGGTGCAGGGGCGTTTTTATTGGAGAGCATACCGCAATCCAGAGCGTGCGGCGTGATTAGCCTGATGCCATACCTTCATTTTCTTCTGTACCTCAGGAAGCGAAGCTGGCAAGACTACAGAACGAGGCGCCGCCGGCAGCGTTGCAAATCGGGCCCTTGATCTCCTTGCACCGCCCTCCCGTCGCCCCCCTCTCCCCGTGCCACGGGGCTGGGCCGGGCCCGGCGAGCACGAGGAAAGGTGGTTCCTTCCCAGAGCTCTTAGAAAAGGCAAGCTGCTCCCCTGCCCTAGCGTAACGCTATGGCGCAGCGCGACGCAGCATTTATCACGCAGGTGCCGAAAGGGGACATCCGTTTGGAACGAGTCCGCAGGCAGCGACGGCGCCTTCGGTCGAGCGCATTGAGCGACGCCGCGTGCGCCGGTGCCAGCGCCGCTCTGCAAGTGCTTTCCACCATGGTGCTGTGTGTGTGTGTGTGTGTGCAGTATGGCATGTGTGGGCTGCGAACACGCTGCTGCGGGCTCCGCAGATGCAAAGCATTGCTCACAAGGGACAGGAGCCCGAGTGAATCATGCTCGTCTTCCCAAAGCAGCAGGGACCCCCCCCTCCAAATCATGCATCCAGGACATCGTGTTTCAAGTCTTCCCCCTTCCACGTCTCTTGCAGCCGACTCCTGGAAGGGAAGACAGGCTTGATCCCCTGATGTCTAGTCCCAAGCTACCAGCTCCACAGAGCAGACCCCCCTCCCTGTTAAACACCCTGCACACACATCTACGCCGCTGTTTAAATGCGACAGTCGTGGTATATAGGAAAAGCCACGTGATCTTGCTCAGCTGGAAGCCTGCGGCCTAACTCATCAGCATCTCTGGGTTGCAAAAAATATTGACAGCCAGTCATTCCCCACCGTCGGCCTGACCTGGAAAACGAGCCTCGGCCCTGCAAAGACTGGTGCCGAAGCAGCTTTTGGGCATGGGGAGAAGCGTGGAATGATAACGACGAGGGTTGGAAGGCATCTCGGGAGGTCACATATAGCAGGGGGAATAAAATAAAATAAAATAAAATAAAATAATTAGTGAAAACCCCACTCGTGACACTTCCCGAACTCCCCGATTGCAGCCCGCGGCCAATCCAACCCGCGGCACAGCAATCGCTTACACAGCAGCTCTTTAAGATTCATTGCCCACTTCCTCAACTCGACTGGATTAAATTACCCTCTTCTCCTGAAAGAGCTAATTGGATAGAGGAGTGCGTTTCGCTTCACCTACAGATGGTCTCCCCCCTCCCGCCACGCGGGCGGCAGAGTCCTGCAGCAGACCAGAAAGCTCCTTTATTAAGTTAAATGCAAAGCACAGGATGCCTCCGCACTTGGAGCCGACCCTTGGCTCTGTCATACGGCGGGAAACATGGGCTGAAAGCAAATTTGCGGCAGCCGAGATGTGTCGAAGTGCTTCAAAGTGCATTACAGGAGCAGTGCCGGGAAACGTGCCGTGCTAAACACAATAGCGCTCGCTGCACTGTCCCCACCAGGACGGAGCAATCATCTTTCAGAGGTGGGGAAGGCTCTGGCAAGTCTGCCTCAATTACTGCCCTGGTTAATTGTGTGGCTCATCAGGAGGTCTCGAAGTAGCTGCCACCGGGTGCAAGACACCAGCATCACAATGACCGTGAGAGCAGAGGAGCTCGAGACCGGTCATGGACCCGCACGCCCCTTCTCCGGATCCCGGCGCCCCAGCCCTCGCCCCAGCCCTGCCACGATGTACTAGGATTGGGGGGGGGGGGGAAGGGCATGCTTTGTGCACAGGACTCAGCAATCCCAGTGCTTTTCAACCTTTTGAGGCTCAAGGCACCCCTTGACCGACTCCGGGGAAATGCCAGATTTTAGTTTTCACTCATCTTTTTTTTTTTTTTGACTGCAGAAAAATACCGGAGCAACTTTTCTGTTGCAAAGAACTCAGAAAGCCCACAACGGGTCAGAAGGCTGTTAATGCTCTGGATGCCCATTTGCCATCCCTGGGTTTCTCTCGTGCATCGTGTTTGCACATCTCAGCGCTAGCACCGCATGGCGCCCTTGAAAGGATCTCCCGGCACCCCACGGGTGACAGTGGCTGCTTTAAATAAATACAAATGCCCGTCTCAATCTGTTGTTCACGGACCTGGAAGAAACTAGCCTCTAGGATGGCGATTATTCCCCTCTCCGGCACCAGGGAGGCCACATCTGGAGTGCTGTGTCCAGCTGTGGCCCCCACTACAGAAAGGATGTGGACACGTTGGAGAGAGTCCAGTGGAGGGCAATGGAAATGGTTGTGGGGCTGGGGGACAGGACTGGTGAAGAGAAGATGAGGGAATGGGGTTGATTGAGTCTGCAGAAGAGAAGACTGAGGGGGATTGAATAGCAGCCTTCACCTCCCTGCCGGGGGGCTGCAAAGAGGATGGAGCTGGGCTGGGCTCAGTGGGGGCAGATGACAGAAGGAGCAATGGGCTCAAGCTGCAGCAAGGGAAGCTGAGGTTGGCTATTAGGAAAACCTCTCTTGCTAAGAGGGTGGTGAAGCACTGGGACAGGCTAGCCAGAGAGGTGGTGGACTCTCCATCCTTGGAGGTTTTGAAGGCCAAGCTCAACAAAGCCTTGTCTGGGATGATGCAGTTGGAGCTGGTCCTGCTTGGAGCAGGGGGCTGGACTAGATGTGACCTCCTGGGGTCCCTTCAGCCCTCACTGTCTGTGATTGTAAGTTATTATTGTTAAATACCAGCAGGTGCCTTAGTCTAACGCCTAGTTCCAGGATCAATGGGGACTGCTAAACCTGCTGCTCCCCTGCCCCACTCTCTACTGGGACAGCTCGGGACAAACAAGGCAGCTGGCGAGATTAGAGGACAACCCTACAAGCAGACCCGTCACAGCGGCTAGCACCTGCTTTCCCCCTGACCACATCGCCGCAGGTAGAAAGTAACCATCCCACGCAGACCGCGCCGCCAGGACCGTCCCTGGAGCAGCGCAGGCTGCAGCTCAAGCCAGGAACCCGTGTCCGAGTCGCCGCGGTTTCAAAGACAGCCGACAATTTAGCACGGATCCCAGCCATTTCGTTTGCAAGCACACGTGTCTTGCTATGAAGAACTGAAATGCCACAGCCTAAGGCCAAGGACAACGCACCAGGCCGGCGAACGTGCTGCTGTGCGAGGCTTGGTTGATGCTGCCGCAGAGCCAAAACGTCCTCCACTACGCCACCACGGTGGAGGGCCTTAAGTCGGTCACGCGTGGCCTGAGCTCTGGATGGGCTCCGCATCTCCACAAACTGGCTGCCGCTATGTCCTTTATAGGAGTCGATTTTAATTCAACCCTACTGACCTGTCAACAGCATGGTTGGGTTAGCCGAGCCACATTCTCTCCCCCTTTGCCAAGACTGTCTGGGGTCCCCGTGGGCTCAAGTCGGAGAGAGAGAGAAGACCACCAAAATACCTCCCACCCCAAACGGGAAGCAGACCTGCGGAGATGGCGGATTGCCCACGACCGCGAGATAACGACCTTGACCCACCCAGCGCAAGCACCAGTCTCAAATTTGCTCAGATGATGGGTTGCCGTGGCAAAAATTCTGAGTTTTTAGGCAAAAAAAGGGGGCAGGTCCATCAGCGGGGAGGTACGAACAGCAGCAAATCAAAGAGCCTTTATCACCTTTGATGCCACGGGCTCACGTTCGAAGCAGTCCACGAGATGCCCACCGGCCCGTCCGCGGGAAGTTGCCACGTGGCCCCCACCCAAAAGGCTCGGTCTTCACCAACCAGCCCAAGGGCTGCACTTCCTACGCTCCTCGCCGGCCGCGTGAGCTGAAGGCAGAAATTCAGCAAGGCCAACCGCATGAGCAAGGGGTGAAGACAAAAGGAAGTTATCGCCAATAACAAAACGCAAGACTAAAAACTCTTTCCCCCACCCCCCTCGGATTCAGCTTGCCCGAGAAAGGGCTCGAGTTCAGAAGCGGTTGGCAATTAAATAAGCCAAGTGCATCCGTAGCTCCAAGAACGGACCTAGTTAACATGCGTTCAGCAGAGTCGAGCTGCATCGGTATGTGAGTGAACACCTCCAAGGTGAGCCCTGACGCAGGAGGTGTTTCCCCCCACCGCGTGGGGCAGGACACTGAGGGGACGCCAGGACCGACCTGCCAGCTTTCAGGGGAGATGGCATCTCAGCGTCCACTACCGCAGGGCGCCTGAAGTCCCGGGTCCGTTCTGGAGGGCCAAATCCCGCCTGGGGCATTGCCCCCGTGGAGGGGGAAGGCTGGCTGAAAGCGAAGGCACGCGATCAGCAGGCTTCTCCGCTTGACAGGTTTGGCTCTGCGTGACTTGCTCAGCAAAAACTCCTCCTCCCTGCCGCATTTCTTCGTCTGTAAAAACGTGAAGCACGTTGCTTCCTAGCCGACGAGCTCCGCCAGACATCTATCGGGCGATATCCCCCGAGCTGAAAGCAGAGCCGTTGGAAAAGCCGAAACACGGTCTCCTCTCAACGGCACAAACTGTTCTCTCCCTCCTGCCCCCGAAGTTCGGCGGTGCTGCCGCTCCCTCCCAAGCATCTGCTTCCCTACCACAGGCAGAGAGAGATCTGCTTTCTGCAGAGAGGATGCCATTTAA
Source organism: Caiman crocodilus (assembly GCA_030014935.1). Taxonomy (NCBI): domain Eukaryota; kingdom Metazoa; phylum Chordata; order Crocodylia; family Alligatoridae; genus Caiman; species Caiman crocodilus. Next base: position 50,700 of record JAGPOW010001598.1, on the reverse strand, counting down.
CGCTTCTCCAGGGGGTCACGTTTACAAGGAGCTGTACAAACACCCGAAAGGGCCAGGATGAAAGGGCGACGCTACAACCCCAATAACATTCTTCCAAAGGTCAGGCATTCCTAGAAGTCAGCATGAGCCACGTGTCCAGGGGCCGCGCATCTCCCCCCGCGCCCGCAACACGGACGGCAGGCGGGACCAGCAGCTCCGGATCCTGCTGCGCGAGCCCGCTGTATGGCACGCGCGCAGCCAGGGCTCGATTTCCCAAAATACATCCTTCCTTTCGGGTCTGGGGTGGGGTCTGTGGGGGTCTCTCGGGCAGGAGAGAGGTGCTTGCGTCTCTCTGGGACGCTTTCTTTAAAATTAAAAGACAGCAATTCTGTCGGGATAGCCGCTAACACCCCCTGCCCGACTGCACATCAGCTGGCTCGCACCCCACCCTGCCCATCCTCGCTCGGGTTATAGGGCCGAGGACGTTCGCCAACAGCCACCTCCCGTGGAAAGCTGACCCACGTGCTGGATTCCAGGACAGGGCTGGGGAAAAAAGATTCCCACCCCTGGTGCTCCCAGAGGAAGGAGGCTGGGCCCTAGGCCAGGCTGGAGGCGTGGGGCTGGGTCACCGGGGAGCCTTTCACCCAAGATCTGAATTTTCCGTAGAAGCAGGAGATGAGATCGAGCCGAATGCAGGTGGGGGGGAGAACCCGGATAACGAATGCTGCCTGTGTTAATCAGGCCTCTAGCCTGCCAGAGGGTATGCGGCGTGGCAGGTCACCTTCGGACATCGCCCCTCCTAGGCTTCCCGAGCATCTGATAGGAAAGCAGGGGACCAGGTGCTCCCTGGCACGGTACCAGCATCCCTCACTAATGCTGCCAGGCTCCGCCAACAGGCGCGTCCACCCATCGCTGCCGCTTGGCTTAAAATAAAATCTGTAAAGAAAAGAATCAAATGCAATGCAACACAATGCAACCGCGGCATCCAATCAGATAAACAGCCCGAGCCGGCAAGCTGTCTCTGCTTCAGATCTGAGGCTGTAAAGAGGGGAGGAAAAAACCAAAAACCCCACAAAACATTTGCATAGCCAGGCTCGAAGCTCACGAAATGGCTGCATCGGAAGACGTGTCCCTCTGCAGTCACTATAACCATAATGAGAAACTGCATCTTCATTAGCACGGCGCTTAATTGCCAGTGGCCGGGATGTGCATTAAGGTTTCTAGCCACGTACCGAGCGGGCCGGGGTCGCAGGCCGCGTCTTGCCGCCATCCTGCGCAGGGGAACGTCAGACAGGTCCTGCAGGATTGCACCGCCGTGACGGCCACCGATAAGAATTCACCCAGAACGAGCAGGCGTGAAGCGTGTCACGAGCCAAGGGGCAGGATCTGTGCATGCACAGGATAGCCTCTGGTGCACGTGCTTCCCACCTCCGCTATTCGATTTGGTGGATTATGGGCGTGCTCCTGGCATTTCGTCCGGAAAGGCTGCCACTGGCATCACCTTCTTCACCCGAGCAGCGCGTCTCCCTCTCTCGGCCACGTCCACAGCAGCGGGTCTGTCTGGAGCGAGTGGCACCCGCTGCGCCCTAGCCCCAGCCCTGCGAGGAAGGGGCTGTCCTTGTTTGGAGGAGTTCAGTGCCGGGGCACAAGCAGAGCAATGGGTCTCTTTAACGATGCATCCCAGGGATTACGGTGAGTCTCTGTTCTTACCGTCTTCCAGCCCCGCCGCTCTGCGCTGCCGTCTGAGCTCACTGACTGCCTCCTGCCGCTTCAACGCAGGCCTCGCACTCAGTTCATCTCATCACTCCTGACCTCGTCACCATCCTGCACCTATACTCCCTGCCTCGCCGGGCACCTTCCCCACACGTGCTTGGCCCTTCCCATGTTAACATCCTAGCTGACAGCTCTGCAGCAAGATGGAAACGATGCCCCAAAACTACCCCACGCTACTCCTTCCCCTGGACCACATCTCCTCCCCAGATCCATCTTACTGGGTGCATCTACACATGCATTAAATGCACCATAATTATTGTGCAGTAAGTGTAACAGCAGGTACTCAATGTGCAGTAACCGGTGCTACTGAGCACTACTGCCAGCACATGCCTTTTAAGTGATACTACTGCGCAGTAGACCAACTCTACTGTGCACTAGCTCATTAGCACGGCTTTCATCGTGATGCACCAATGCACAGTAGAATTAGTCTACAGCACATTTAGGGTCTCGTGTAGATGCACG
>JAGPOW010001598.1:33343-47251 GCA_030014935.1 Caiman crocodilus | reverse complement strand
CATGCCACAGACCGTGGGTGGACGAGCCCTCGTGGACTCTGGAGAGGCTCCTTCCTTGCCTAGATTGACATGGGGAGTAACCTGTAGCAGGAGCCCCGTCTACACTAGAGGAAAGGGGGTGCTAACAAGCAAGCTAGCACGTTCACTAAAATCCTAGTGTCGTCAAGGTAAATGTGCAGGGTGGCTGGCAAGGGAGGCTTTGCTAAGGCAAAGCCTCCCTTGACCAACAAACGTGTTAAAACCACCACGCTATGGCTGGATTTTTATTGGTAAGAGGCAAGTATGTTAGGTGTCTAATGCAGACAAGGACAGAATGGTTTCAAATCTCTGCATGGTAACCCCAAGATCTCTCCACACTTCCAGACGTGTTGCACCAGACGTATAACATGCCTGCTGAGAGAAAACAAGCGCGTGCAAGCATGCACAAAGGTGCCGGGAGGCAAGACGAGGGAGCGGAGCCGGGAGGCGAATGCAGGTGCTCGGAGCAGCAAGGAAGAATAGGTTCGGACGTTTCCTCCCAGGTTGAATGAAGAGGTCCCTCCCTCCGTTCCAGGCAGAAAGTCAGCACGGTGCTTCGACGCTGGGCCGGTGCCAGAGTAGGAAGAGACAGCTCCCGAGCGGAGGGGGACGTGTTACAAAGCCAGCCAGAAGGAAGCCTGCAAAGGAGGCGCGTGAAGTCACTCGGTGCCCACGAGAGAGGGAGGGAGCGTACGGAAGTCCAGGGGGAAACCGGAGCGCTGTAGGCTTCAGCGGGCAACGAACCCGCCAGCCCCGACACCCGGCCTCACCTGAGACCTCAGGCACCGACATACCTTGCAGCACCCAACAAGCCAGGGGCTTCATTTAGCATGCGTGGTGGACTTAAATATAGTTTCACCTCTTCAGTGCCAAGACAGATTTCAGGCTAGGCCGCTGACCTGCTCCAGCATGGCTCAGTAGAGCAGAAAATTACGTTCAGTGCAGTCTCATTCATGGATCGGGCAAGGCCGACGCTTGCAGGGCACGGTGCCCTGCCAGACGGGACGCTGGTCTCAGCACCGCCGTCTCCATCGCCACCACATCAAGGCTCCCTGGAGTTTGGGCGTCTAACAGAAGTACCTGTATATTATCAAGTCGTTGCCATCCATTCATAGGAAAGGTGGCAGCCCCATTTCCTCCCCGCCTCTCTTGTCCAGGAGGTCGTGCCCATCTGATCGTGACTAGGTTTGTTCTAGCTACCGAGGGGGACTTTCTCCTTCAGATTTAACTTTTTTCGTAAGTGGAGAAAGGAGTTCATAGACAGCATCGTGCTAAAACTCGGCTATCCGGGGAGGTGAGAGGGCCTTGCCGCAGGCGTTACATGGGAGAGCAGAGAGACACCGGAGCGGAGCAGGGGCCGTCCCCGGTTCTCAGCGATGACCAGTGCCCAATTTCACTTCCTTCGGTAGCATCACGCTGGAAAACACCCTGCTCCAGAGAGCTCAGCAGGGCACGGCTCCGAGACCGGCAGCTCCAGGTCTGGCATTAGAGACCCACCTAAAGTTGCTAAAGCAAGGTGGACCAGTCACCCCGCTCTCGCTGGGGTGCAAGCCTCCTCCAGCTCCTCTCCATTCGGCCTCCTCAGCTCCAACAGGATGATGCCCTTCTAGCAAGCAACACCCACGAGCAGATCCGGGGTTTTGAAGGGAGGAGGCGCAGTGGCGTGGTGCATCACCACGTATTACAGCACACCGTCTTCTGCAGTGAACGAAAACCTAGATGCTTTACTGATACGCTTGGGGGCTAGCGCTGTATTATTCAGTTTAAGATCAAAGCAAAGACAAGCATAACTACTGGAATTGGCACTGCTTTGTTAGATTATACACAAAGCTTGAACACGACCGCCTAAGCAAAAAAAAAAAAAAAGAGAGTCAAAAAAGTGATCACACCATTAGCTCTGTAGTGGCCTGACAGTCGGCTCTCGAGATCGAAAGCCTCTTAGTTATCCGAGTTGACCCTCGGCCCCCAAAACAAGTGCCCTGCTCCCAGCTTAGTAACGGCCCGAGATCTCATGGCAGCCAGAGGAAAGGCTACAAGGGCACGTTGAAGGCAAACCTCAAGAACACGGATGCCGACATCCAGAGCTGGGAGGAGCTGGCTGCCGACCGACCCCCATGGCCGTGCCGTCTCAACCGAGCAGCAGCCCGTTTCGAGGTAAAGCACCTTGTCCTCAAAGCAGGAGAGCGCGCACAGGAAGGAAAAGGAGAGAAATCCCAGCCTATTCTCCTCTGCAGAAAGACCTGCAACTTCTGTGGACAGATCTGTGGCTCAAGGATTGGACACACAAGTGAGCCTCCAAAACGTCACAGTCAGTCACTTCTACACCCGAGTTCAGGGTTTTAGCTAGGGCTCAACTCAGTCTGCAGCACTTTGAAACAGAAGAGACATCACCAGGAATGGAGGAGAGACACCAACAATGCAGAAGAAAGGATGGTTTGAATAACCTCATGACCATTAAAAAAAAAAAGAGAGAGAGGGTCGTTAACACATATGGAGTGGAGAGATTAGCAAGAATCGGGGAGATGATGAGGATTATGATGAACCATGAAGCCAACTGAGTCTTTGAGTACTGCCTGAATAGAAATGCCACTGCACCTCCCAGGCTTTACCATGCATCCACCCTGGCCACACGCACGCAGAGAGCTGCTCAGGTTCCCCTAGCTGCTCCCGTGTGCAGCACCTCGCACACCCTCCATCCTCCCCGCAGAGCAGGGCCTCCTCTCCCTGCTACATCCGTGGACTCCCAGCCAGCCTGGGAGCAATGGACCCCAGGAGCAGGCTGCGTGTCTCAGGGGCTGTAGCCCAGCTGCAGGCAGTAAGATGGTGATTGCAGCTGGTGAGGATAACTGGCCGGCCCAGAGGAAGTTCAAGGCTCCCCAGGAAGAGAGCTGGGGGAGAGAAAGGGAAGGCTGCAAGGCCAGAGGCTGCAGGGTACTCTCTTCAGGTCTGGGAAGAGACCAAAGGGTTTGGTTTAGCCCTGCCCTGTTTGCATTTGGTGTTGGCCAACTTACATTTATGTCGTCTTCTGCGGACACGCTCGCCCAGGGACACAAAGACTGCAGTGGGACAACCTACAACAACCCCCTTCCCGAGTCCACAGATGAATGGGGTTAATGGCACCCAGCTGGACTTTTGCCAGGACGTGGGGATCCTTAATGTTCACAAGGTGGTTTTCAAAACACAGAAACTTTAACACTTTCCGCCACAACCAGACATTGCACGATGGGAAAGGCAGCCTCTTGCACCAGAGGCTCAGTTGCAACCTTTTTTTCTGCCATGACCCCAAAAACACGGGAGGTGTTTAAAAGCACCTGGATCCCACTCCCCTCGTGCCTTCACACTGAAAAATACCACGTAGACAGGGCCACCCAGCACCACAGACTCGCCCCCTCCAATGCTAGCCTCATAAGAGCCCTTTATCGCAGGAGGACCAAGCCTTTTGGCATGGCACAAGTGAGCCCTGCACGCCCCACGAGGGCAACACTTGATACCCTTCCCCTGCCTGCTCTGCTGCTCTGCTTTCTGCTCCCAGCCCTGTGCTATCTGCCATGTGAAATCTGGACGGCTCCAAAGCCTTTTCCATAGTACAGGAAACGATTCTGTGCATTTCCTGGGGGGGCAGATGCCCGCCGTCTGTCTTGGAGCCTCGCGTTTTCATTTCGAAAAGGAAGTTTACTTAATACAGAGACAATCAAATCGCAGAGCGAACTGCCGGGAAAAACAATAGTGCAATGAAAAATAGATGCTGCCAGCCAAGTAGGAAAGAATACATTAGCGACCGTGCCTCTTGAAGCTTCGGCGGAGATACAACAGCACAAACGAGCTCTGAAGCCCGGCCCATAGCCCGCAGCTCCATCCCCATCAGATCAGGACAAACCCGCTGCTTCTCCCTGCCCCCTCTCCCATGGAAGTGCCACGGGGCCGGTCACTATAGGCAGAGGGCAGAGCTTGCCAGCTTTGTTGGCTAATTGGAGCAGTGAATTATTTATCCTGTAAATGGAGATCAAGTGTTTGCACGGCCCCATCAGCCCTGCGGAGAGGCGAGCTGGGCAGCAGACACTGCCAGCCCGGAGATGGGGAGACCAACTTCAGGGCACGCAAGGGTTGCCATCACCTGAGTACACGGGTATTTTGCTCTGTCCTTCCAGTCCAACCCCTGCCTGAAGCAGGTTCAGCTCTGTCCAAACCCATCGTCTAAACTCTACACCTAGGTCGTCCCCAACCAGTGCCGTAACGGAGGCGACTGCATCGCGTGTGCCCGCAGTGCAAGCAGCGTGGGCTGTGGCGAGGCAGGCAGGAGCAAGAGGATGCTCTGCAGAGAAGACTTGCTCTCAGCAGGCTTTTCTCCGAACCACCCCCGAGGGACCCGAGCACTGGCTGCACCCCAGGGAACGGCCAGCAGCATCTTTACTGGGGTGCCGATTGCTGCCTGCCGCACAACCTCTTCCCACACCCCCTGCCCTCACTTCCACCCACCAAGTTATACCCACGCCAGCAACCGTCTGGGGAGCCCAAGCCACAAATGCACTCTCCCGGGCTGTTCTGGCAGGCCAGCGTCACGCTGCCTCCATCGCAGCACGCCACACGATTTCCTAGGCACAAGCAAAGCCTCTCTGCAAGCCGCTCCATTAGTGGGGAGCCCATGGAGGCAGCGCTCACTAATTTGGGTTTCAGATAAAGAGTGTAAAATTGCTGGTTTTTGTCCTCAGCAGAATTATAAGCTTGTGCTAGAAGCATTTAGTTCCTCCAGGGGCAACCTAAAAATACTCGAGGCTGCAGCGCTGCCAAGATGGGTGGCAGAGAACCAGCGCCCCTGCCACAGCACGTCATCCTCCAAGCAAAGGTAACCCAGCATGTCCTCCCGAGAAGCCACGGGTGAGGGAAAGCAAAGAGGGAGGGCAAGGGACACGACCTCTCCTTGGCCTAGAGGATCGGTCACGCCAGAGCTTAGGGCCCGTTCAGACTCGCATATAACTTTAAACCAGTCATTTCATCTCTCCATGCCTGGTTTTCCCCACCGTGGGGAAAGGCAGCTCTCCTCCCCACCTGGAGCAGCGGGTTTCATGCAACGTTTGCAAGCTCAAGAGATCCCGATACAGAACCCAGCTTGTAAACAGCAAATATAAAAAAGCTGGCCTGGAAAGTAACCCCACCACGCTGGCAGGTGAAGGAAGCCATTATAGCTTCTCTGGGCATGATGTGGTCTGCTAATGAAGGAGGCTCCCTGGCCATCCTCCAGCCACACAAGTCCAATGCAGCTCATCCTTCTGGCAGCTCCACTGCCCGCACCACTGGCCTCCGCTATAGCGAGATGCTCCAGAAGTCTCCCTTAAGCCAGCGATCAGAGGATGATGGAGCACCTCTATCAATGCAACAGGCTGCCCAGGGACACGATGGAAACCCCCTTGCCGGCAGGCTCCAGTAAAGGCTGGGCCATGTCTCTCCGAGCTGGGGTGGAAACAACACATCCTCTGTCTGTGCGGGTGTTGGACTAGATGGCCCTGGAGATCGCTCCCAGCCCTTAGCCCTGCCATAAAGTGACTTAAATCTTGGCCCAACTCACCGCATCCAAGCTTTGGCAGAGATCTGCAGGCTACTTCAGCTGCAGCAGCGACAGGGTTTGTGGCCAGGAAGCAGGTAGACATTGTGCTTCTCTCCTGGGTTGCCTTCCCCCTCCTTGCTGCTGCAGCAAGTGCCAGTGAAGAGCCTCCATCCTTAGCCAACAGCTTCTCTGGGGCAGGGCAGGGCAAGGCTTTCAATCCCAAACTAGATCCCCTTCTCTGCTTGACACTGCAGGGCATCTGTGCCACTCCTGACCAGGTGCTGGGCATGTGCCACCCCTTAGAGCCAGAGAAGGAAGTGGGATTTTGGTCAATATCTTCATCTAAGACCAGGGAGATGGGATGGATGCACCCTCAGCAAAGTCTGCAGGTGACACCAAGCTGGGGGGAGTAGCAGATACGCTGGAGGGTCAGGCTAGGATTCAGAGAGACCTGGAAAAATTCGAGCGTTGGGCCAAAAGAAAACTCAGGAGGTTCAACAAGGACAAGAGCAAAGTCCTGCACTGAGGAGGAGCAATCCCCTGCACCGGGGCAGGCTGGGGGTGATGGGCTGGGCAACAGCTGCAGGAAAGGACCTGGGGGGACAGGGGACAAGAAGCCGGACAGGAGCCAGCAGTGTGCCCGTGTGCCAGGAAGGCAACCGACATCCTGGGCTGCATCGGTAGGAGCGGTGCCAGCAGATGGAGGACAGTGATCCTTCCCCTCTGTTCAGCACTGGGGAGGCCACATCTGGAGTCCTGTGTCCAGCTGTGGCCCCACTGCAGAAAGGATGCAGACATATTGCAGAGACTACAGCAGAGGCCTCCCTGCCGGGGGGCTGCACAGAGGATGGAGCTGGGCTGGTCTCAGTGGGGGCAGACGGCAGGACAAGGAGCAATGGGCTCAGGCTGCAGCGAGGGAGGTTGAGGTTGGATATTAGGAAGAATTTTCTCACTAGGAGGGTGGTGAAAAACTGGGACAGCTTGCCCAGAAAGGTGGTGGAGTCTCCATCCTCAGAGGTTAAGACCTGGGCAGACAAAGCCTTGGCTGGGATGATGGAGTTGGGGCTGGTCCTGCTTGGAGCAGGGGGTTGGATTAGGCCTGCCCTCCTGAGGTCTCTTCCAACCTTATTTTTCGGCCACCCTCTGACGGAACAGGCATCAGATAATGGGGGAAGAAGACACCTTCAAAAAGGGACCTGCTGACATCCTTAAAAACCAGACCTGGGACCCAGCATGTGCAGGCCCGCGCTCCAGCAGAGCGGAGGCCGTGTCTGCTGCAGGGACACAACCTGCTGCCCTCCCAGCAACCCTCAGGGACCTGCCCCGGTTCCTCATTAAGCCACTCGATTAAGCAACAAGGGTTTGAAAAGCAGGAGAGGCATTTCCATTCAGCCAGCCCAAGGAGTACAGGCCAGGTCTAAATCGAAGCCCAGAGAGGACTCAATACAAGCCGTCCTTGCCCAAGACCTCACACTGCTCGATTCACCCAGGGGTGAATGGATCTGGAGCTCTGCGACCCGCCTCACTGGCAGTCCATGACCCGGTCTCAGGCTATGCAGCCTAAATTAGAGGAGACTTGGGAGCTGATGGGGAGAAAAAGTTCTTCCCTAGCACATTTGTGATGCATTGCTGCTTTGTATGAGTCCCATTCATACTAGCCCCTGCAGCAGGGCCGGGTTAGGCGTGGAGCTTGGCTAGCATCCTAACGGCTCAAAAAGGCATCGGCCAACAGCTGCTGCAAGTGAGGCTTCAACCTCCGTCAGCTGCGATTTGCACAAGAACGAAAGATGTGTGCCCGGGCACGGAGCATGGGAACGGCATCTAGCCCAATGCCAACGCGCTGAGCCTGCCCCAAGGTGACTGCAGACCAGCACGCGTGTTGGGGACGGGATCTTCTTTCCAAAGCAGCCCCAGGTCTGGAGAGTGATGCAACAGTGGGGCTTTTTTTCCCCCCAATTTATATTTTTTTTTAAAGAAGGTCCCGAATAAACACTTCTCACCTGTTCCAGACCTCGAGTCAAATTGACCCACCGGCGAAGCCAGAAAGCTGCAAGACAGAGAGCGTCCCTGGGGAAAAAACCTCCACTTCCCAAATGCTAGGGGTAGTAACCAAATGTTGGGGCACCTCCCCAAGGCAAAAAAGAAAAGGAAGAAAGAAAAAAAAAAAGAAAGGAAAAACAAAAATGAGGGGGGAAAATTAAAATAATAAAATCAAATAAATAAAAATAAACCTCGTGTCTGCTCCAGGGAGTTTCAAACCTCCCCCAGCTGGGCTGCCATGCGAATGCTTTAAACCCTTTGATCACCCGGTGTCAAATGGATGGCTACATGCTTAACATTTTTTCTGACCCCAAGTTCTCTGCTGTGAAAGTACCTGAAAAGGCTCCTTTCTGGGAAACCAGCAGAAGAAACAAATCACATCTAATTTTCCTGAAAGGTCACCTGCGTGGAGAGCAGATCTTGGCAGGAAGACGACAGCACGGCTCGTTTGTACGGTATGCGTGCATTGGGCATATCGACATTTTTTTTTTTTTTTAGAGCAATAAAAACATACAAGGAATCCTCACACCAAAAATGAATCAGCTCCGAATTCCCCCTGGACAGGAACCAGAGACTGCACCAGGTATTTGATTGCAAAGGTCAAAAGGTAACAAGTTCAGCGTGTACTTTAGGAGTCCTCCTCACATGCCTACTCATTTTGCTCCGGTTTCGCGGCTGCCGACGGGGTAGACGCCGGGGGAGCCGAGCACACCAAATACAGGATTCAGAAACATTCCCGGCCACGTTGCAGCTGCGTGCTAAGGTGCGGGGTGGAGCCGGCACATGGCAGCTTCCCCAGGCATCTCACCCAGGAAAGTATGTGCAATTGGCTCGGCCCGCAGCATTCCCCCGTGCAAACGTACGGCCGTGTCGCAGGAAGCCGGCAGCTGTGCCGTCGTCTAACCTCCGCCGCCTGCCACTCAAATGCCTCCTACATGGAGCCCCAGGAAGCAGACGAGTCCCATTTAATATCGAAAGATTTTGGGAGCTTGTCTATGAGCAAAGCTGTGCGTGGCATGAGCTTGTCTCCAATGGGCACGGCGCTCTTCATCCCAAAACTGCATGGTTGCCCTTTTCATTTTATCAGCTTGCCATACCCCTCCACGTAGGCCAGGCATCTCCTGCCTGCTACAAGACGGGACCCACCACACACATTGTGGCCACAGAATTGGATATCTGGGGGAATGACGAGGTCGACTTCTCTGAAGGGACCCGCTTGCTCTCGGTGCGTACTCCACGTCGTGAAACCATCACAGCACAGGTCTCCAGAGCACAGCTCCTTCCTCTCCCACTTTGCCTACAAGCTTTAGGATCCCCAGTTCCCAGAAGAGGACATGCTGGAGTCAGATACCTTGGTAGCTCTCCCTTTTCCAGTCTGGACATCAAATTGAATTGCTCAGTTTTACCGAGTGGGAAGAGAACCGACTTAGCCACAAAACTAACTACGTGTCGTCACGCCACCTACTAATGATCTAGGAAGCAAAGAAATGTGGTGCACCGACACCCCGCGAGTCCAGCTCAGGCTTTCTTTCACCTCCTCGCAGCACATGAGTTTCTATTGCAATGTCCCCTATAATCACTTATCTCTTGCCCTAGCCTAGCCTATCCTGGATCCCCAAGACAACAGGTCTTCATCACCCGAGTCACGCAGGTATCGGTAAGGAAGAGCCTAGTGCAATCTTCCCTGCCACGTCCCTTTTCTCTCACTCAAATCTGCACCCACCAGCAGTAGAAGTTCAGCCAGGTTATTTATGCCACCAGACACTCATACGATCAACTAAATCCAAAAGAATCGGACCAAAGGATTGGACTAAAACAAGTCTCATGGGGTTCAATAAGGACAAATGCAAAGTCTTGCTCTTGGGAGAAGCAATCCCATGGAGTGGTGCAGGCAAGGCCCTGGGGGGACAGGGGGCGAGAAGCTGGACAGGAGCCGGCAGTGTGCCCTTGTGCCAGGAAGGCGACCGGCATCCTGGGCTGCATCGGTAGGAGCGTTGCTGGCAGATGGAGGGCAGTGATCCTTCCCCTCTATTCATCACTGGAGAGACCACATCTGGAGTGCTGTGTCCAGCTGTGGCCCCCACTATATAAAGGATGTGAGCACATTGGAGACACCTCCCTGCCGGGGGGCTGCAAAGAGGATGGAGCTGGGCTGGTCTCAGTGGGGGCAGATGACAGAAGGAGCAATGGGCTCAAGCTGCAGCAAGGGAAGCGGAGATTGGATATTAGGAAGAGTTTTCTCATGCTGAGGGTAGTAAGACGCTGGACCAGGCTCCCCAGAGGGGCGGTGCAGTCTCCATCCTTGGAGGTTTTGGAGACCCGGGTAGACAAAGCCTTGTCTGCGATGACGGAGTTGGGGCTGGTCCTGCTTGGAGCAGGGGTTAGACCAGATGTGACCTCCTGAGGTCCCTTCCACCCTTCTTTTCTGTGATTTTATGTTTCTAAGTCTTTTTCCCTGCAGCCCCACACAAGTCTCCAAACCTTCCTATTCCTCATGGCCCTATCATTGGTATAACAGGTGCATGAAGCATTTCATGGGCCACGTCCTTCTTACTCTCCATACATTAGTCTGGTTTTCACTTACTCTTGGCCATTGTTTGTGCAGTCCCCACCCAAACTTTTCAATACCAGTCCAAGGCCACTGTAAAGGACACAGATTCGTAGAGAAGTGGGGTTGGAAGGGACCTCCAGAGGTCACATTTCATGGCTGGATCAGCCGTGTCCAAACCATCCCAGACAAACCCATTGCCCAACGTCTGAGCAACACAACAGTCACCCCAACAATTCTTTATCTCACCGAGTGCTAATGCTACATGCATTCAACCTGGTTACACAACATATCCACAGCACCTGAACCTGCCCCAGGGAAAGCTGGGGGACAATGGCAGCTGACGTCCTGCTGTTGCAAAGGTTGTTAAAAATATATTTAAGGAGATCCCAGGAAGTGGGCCATGTCACTGCTTGAGAGGGCGCAACCCCCTCGCAGCCCACACCAATCTGACCAGAGGGAAAACTCCTTCCTGACCCCAAATGCACCATCAGTCTGGCCCCGAGCACAGGGGCAGGACCCTCCAGCCAGGACCCTGCGGGGTTGGTGCCAGCAGGAGCATTGGCCCAGCCCAGCCCCGGCTGCAGCACCCGGCACCTAGTGCATCTGGGGGAGGGCAACAAAATAAATAAAAAATAAAAAAATAATAATAATAAAGGAGGCAATCAAACTTCTCCAACCTCTAAGTGGGCAGATGATTTGTTTGAGTGAGGAACAGCCTCCAAGAAACATTTTCCAAGGGTTACAGGATTTAAACTTGACCTTACTAGGATTAAAAGCTAGTGCCAACACTTTGGATCACACTGCAAGATTCATATGTATTTTTTTTCCTGAAGTCTGAAAATACAAAGGCTGGGATGCTAAAATGACTCAAACCACTGGCCACTACAACCAGTGGCCTGGGCTTCACAAAGCCAGTTGTATGCCTACAAAGCAGCCAACAAAACAGCTTACTGCACGTCCCGCTGCCCAAAATGTGAAGGGTTATCCCCTGGAGAAGTCTTGTGGCATCTTTCAGAGTCCCTGCCAGCCCCACGGCTCTAGAAATCAATGACTGAAGGCGCCTGGGGACACTACCGAGTGAAGTGAGCTTGGAGACGCACGCGAAGGAGCGAGGGGAAGACAGCCCTACAGCTGCCCGGGCTCCCAGTACCTCTTTTCTGGTCATAGTCTCTGGTAGTCTAGGATAGCCGCTCTTTCCCTAGGCAGAGTCGACCTCCCAGACACCGAGCACTACCCCAAGAGCGCAGAACCTCGTCTACACTAGGGTCTACCCACCCAGCACAAACTGTCACCGTGCAGAAAGCCAGCTTTGGTATAACCCAGGACAATAAGACAATCATAGAAAATGAGGTGTGAAGGGACCTCAGGAGGTCACATCCAGTCCAACCCCCTGCTCCAAGCAGGACCAGCCCCAACTGCATCATCCCAGCCAAGGTCTTGTCCACGTGAGTCTTCAAAACCCAGAGCCCTACAAACCAAAACTGTAGCTTGCTATGCAGTAAATACACATTTACCCTGCGGTTGCTTCACTGCTGCAGCTAAAACCCAAAGCTTTTTGATGCAGGTAATTCGCTGAGTTACTGATAATATTTTCTCCTTTGGCAATTCCACTGACAAGGTTTCCAGTTCCTGTCACATCCAAACCCTTTGGGATTTGCACCCAGCGACTCATCTTATCCATTTTTGCAAAAAATCTTTCCATGTATCTGTATCAATTAGGTTTTGCCCGAATCCAACAGAAGACTTGAAGCAATTCGTTTCTCTATACTGCGAGCACGTTAAGCGAATAGGCTATACCTGCAGCCGGGTTCTATAAAAATGTGTCCCAGAGACTGTTAATAAATAGAAGGACAAACTCTTCAGGGGGTTTCACTCGCAGCAAGAGCCCTGCTGAATTCCAGCTTGCGCACACACGCAAGGCAGGAGGCTGCCCATGCACCAGGACTGGAGGAGCTGGGCACCACTGCTGTATGGCATTGCAGCGGGGCCTGTATCTGCGGAAGAGGGAGAAGGAATATCTCTGCCGTGCACAGGGTCCGCTCCTAGGGGACAGTGGTAATACTCTCCTGCTCCACGCACCATTTGGAGCCTAACATTTCTTTACATGCATGCATATCCTGGTAACACAGAGACAGCAGTTCTTGCTAGCCCTTAGTAAGGCAGGTAGTTAATCTGAAGGGCGGATGCCAGGGCTTGGCATGTCTCGGTAGTTCAGTACCGATGCACAGAGGTGGCACAGTGCAAAGACAGCATCTTTCTACAAAGCCTTCTGCTTGCAGAGAGAGATCCTAGCAGTCGCACCAAAGTATTTGAGCCGAACAATTGGAGACGAGATTAAAGCCGGTCCATGCGAGAGCCGGCTCACTGCCACACATACAAACATACGCTACGGGTAATTGTCCACCCCGGGATGAGATCTGAGCCAGCGGAGATGGTTCAGAGGTGGGGACAGCTTATGCCATGCTGGATCAAAGGCTCAGAAATGCATCAGAAGGAAAAAAAAGGGGGCAGGACTGAGGAGGTGGAGAACCCAACATTAATACCTTCATTATGTGGGGCAGAGGGGGATAATTGAGGCTTAACATCTGAATGAGAAGACACGCGTGTGTTTTATCTGCAGGCCCGCAAGCTCCTTCATGTGCAACAGGGCTCTGCTCCCAGCTGCGGCTCCGGGGCGCGAGAGCAACGTGAAGAGGGTCGGTATTTCAGCCCAGCCCTGCCCATCCACTCAGGCGCTGGTCTCAGATGCGTTTCCTCTTCTCAGTAATTCTTCTTTCTTTCCTTCATTTTTTGATTCCCTTGATCATTCATTTAACAGAAACTAAATCCTTAAGTGGGGGGAGCTGGACAGAAAGAAGGTTCCCTCCCGCCCAAGCCAACGTTATTTATCTTTGAAACCCAACTTGTAGCATCGTCCCTGGGGGACTAAAATGAAAGATTTATGTTCAGGCTTTTGATGGTATAGGCAGCTCCGAGTGGGTTTGCAAGGCACTGTACTAATAATACAAAATAGGCGTGTTTTCAGTCCGAAGTTGCGCGGCAGTGTTGCCTCATTAAAGCCATCTAGTTAGCAATAAGTGATGACAAAGCATGCCGTTATACTGCAGGGTACGAGGCTTACAAACCAATTATTATTCCAGCACCGGAGACATGCAGGTATTCCTGTATAATCTCCATTCTTAAAATAAGTTATTGTTTTCATTAAAATACCTAGGCAGAAAGATTCATAGCCCTTGGGGCCAAGTCTACACCGCGCTGTCTCTAAGTGCGCTCTTAGACGGATCGGAGAAGAGAGACAGGTGCCGAGAGCACTGACAGCGAGCCTCTCCTGGAGCAAGCGTGCTGGGGCGGATCCAGCAGCCAGCGACATCCAAGAGTCCTTTGGTGGGCTGCGAACAGTTCCCTGTCTTTTAGTTCATTGAGCACCAGGTGTTCGCTCTCTTCGTGCTGGGGTTGATGCAATGAAGGCAGCTCAGTCTTCGGGAAGTCTTGCAAGCACATTCATCCAAAAACCCAGCTCAATTCCAGCAGGCCAGAGGCTCTCTGCCGAGTGTGGCTGAACAAGGACAGCAACCCACAACTCCCACCCAACATCTGGATGTACCTGTTTGAACCACTCTTGGGTGCATGCAACCAACAACGACCGGGCGCAAAGATTTCCAAGATTTGCTCCGGTTTCACCCGGCGAACAGGAAGCATTTGGGATCGGTCAGCTTCACGGTATAGATTTCATAGACGTTAGGGCTGGAAGGGACCT